>ML781076.1:1040035-1066390 GCA_009831015.1 Picea engelmannii
TTCGACCGATAGAAATTTCTATTGTGGACTGGCTACCTTGTATCTTGAACCTTTCTGCCTCCTCCTCCCTCTTTTCTTTGTGGGATTTCCTTCCTGCTTTCTTCGAGGGGTGCTCAAAGGTTTCATCCTCTGAAGAACCTGAGCTTTCCTCTGGCTTTTTATTTGCGATTTCTGCATATGAAGGGTTTGGAAGGTTACCTTGATTGTCCTCAATCTGTAACTCTTTCCCTCCCACTTTGTCTAGGGGTGATGTTTCTTTCTGTTCCCCATTCTCTTCTGTTTGTTTTGCATGTTTGTTCTGTACATTTACTGTTCCCTTCTGCCATGCGTCCTTTTATTTTTCGTTGCTGTCACTGCTGGGAGATACGGTCATCTGGACTTTACCTTTACCTTTTTTTGTATTTGTGTTTTTCTGAACCAGGGTCCATGAATCCCCATTATGTTTTTCTACCTGTTCTTCTACTTTCTTCTTGCAATGTTTTGCAAAGTGTCCGTGTCCATGACAATGTCTGCATTTAAAAGGAAGTTTCTCTTAATCCAGCTCCTGTACATGCGTCCACCTAGCTACAGTAAGATTGATTGCTTCTGGGAGCCCCTCTTCTAAGTCCACTTCTACGCAGATTCGAGCGCAGGAATACTGATCCTTTATTGCAGCTTGGTCTATGTATTTTCCCAGCGCGTTGCCAATGATATGGAGGGATTTTTGGTTCCAATAGAGGAGAGGTAGATGTGGAAGCCTGACCCATACCGGGACTACAGAGGGAACGGCTTGAGTGGGATCAAAATCGGGAGTCCATTTATTTAAGTAAATTCCCTGAGGACCCATGAAGAATGGCCCATTTCCGAAGATCAATCCTCTGTCTTCAGTGTTGTCGAAGACGAATACGAAGAAGCCCTTTCCAACAAAGTAGCTTTTTACTCCCTCTTTGGTCAGGGGTTTCCAGTTCCTTTGTGTCCATTCTTCCACTGATTTAGGCGAAGGCCAGAGGCCCATAAACTGGCCTATGAGACCTCTCTCGGCCAGGATTAGGGCTGCTTTACACGATTCTTCTTCTGGCAGGGCCACCATGGGGATGGAATCCATTTTCTTTACAAATTTTTGCTGGGACGCTGAGGGCGGCCGCTTAGGACCTGTTGCTACCATATTTCTGAAATCCTGGACTTTTGGGGGCGGATCAGGGTCCCCTGGAGCTTCCATTGGACAGAGGGGACACTGCAACTCAAACTAGCGACTGAGAATGCCTCAGGGGTGTGCTGGAGCGACCTGCAGACTTAGCGCAGTCGAACGAAAGAAATACCAAATCAAAGTTGTAACGATTAAGCATGAAATGATGATGCATGCAGCGTTTCCACAGCTCAAAGGCGCCGTCCAGCTCCACGCCCGCTCCACGTTCAACAGGTCGCGCTCGTCTTTACCAGTGGGTGACCCACACTCCGGCAAGAGAACCGCCTCCACCACAAGCTTGGGATCGATCCCTTTCTAGTGAACAACGACCACAGATCAACTCTTTTCAGAGATTGAACAGAGAGGGCAGTTCGCTCCCTGCAGGAAAGCAACCTGCGAGAGTGATTGCATCCGAGGATGTGAGAAGGGCGAGTAATGGAGGTTCTCACCCTACCAGAGGAGGGGCCTGCGAACCTCAACTATATTCGCACCTGTTCTGTCGGCCTCTTCAAACCCTTGCCAGGCAGCCGACGCGAAAAAAAATTGGATCCAATAAAATAACTTTAACTGAAACTATACGAAGAGAAAAAATAGAAACTCACATCGATGAAATTGATAATTCCTTAAGGTTTCCATATGTCCCCACAAGGGACACCAAACAGTCTACTCTGTAACCAAGGAAGAGAAAGAAGAAAAAAAATATATAGAAAAGCTCGACTTCCCATCAAGCTATAATAAATTCATTGAAGGATAACGCCAATTGAATGAATCAAAAGCATCAGAATGGATGGATGTGGAAATCAATACCAAAGAGTTCGACATCTCAATAGATGTCGACCAAAAATGGCAAGAATAAGCACTTATTGGTCTGACAAGAAAACAATGGAAATATTCGACCTATTGAAGGAATACCAGGATGTATTTGCACATGATTAAAAATACATCTGAGGATTGGTACAAGATATGGGGGAGCTAAAAATCAACATCATCTTGGGACCCAAACCTTTTAGAAAACAACCATACAAATTGACACATAAATACAAGACCATTGTCCAAAAGGAAATAGAATAAATGCTATTTGTTGGCATTATATATCCAATCAACAAGTTAGAATGGGAAATTCCAATGGTCGTGAAACCCAAAAATAACTAGCCAAAGAAGATGAGAATCTGTGTCAACTTTTGAGGACTAATTAAACTCACAGTAACTGATTCATTCCTGACGCCATTTGTTGATGAGATTATTAATGAAGTGGCGGGACATGAATGTTATTCCTTCACTGATGGATTCTTTGTATACAATTAGGTGCCTATAGAAACATAATATTAGGAAAAAAACTATATTTGTCTTCTAGTTTGAATCATTTTCTTACAAAATAATGCCATTCAACCTTAAAAACACTCTAGTAGTCATTTCCAGTATAGTAGTCAAGGCATTCAAAGAGTATATTTATAAAATCATGGTTGTGTATTTTGATGACTGAACTATCTATAGCTTACTGAAAGAACAAATCCAATGGTTAAGAATTATTTTGGAGAGATTCAAGAAAATTCACTTGTCATTAAACATCAAAAAGGGATTTTTCACTACACCTATAGGCATATTGATGGGCCACATTATATGCAAGGATGGAATTAAAGTCAACATGGCTAAGATCAAGGTTATTATTGAATTAAATCCATTGGTTAACCAAAATCAAATCAAAATATTCCTTGGACACACTGGGTATTATCTAAAGTTTATCTGACACCACTCCAACATCACTTTTCCAATCAAGGAGATATTAAAGAAATAAGTCGAGTTCCACTAGATTTAAGAATGTGACAAATATTTTGAACTATTAAAAAGAAAATTGGTAGAAGTTCCCATCCTAAGATTTCCATATTGGTCCAGGAAATTCCATTTTCATGTCGACACATCCAATTTCTATGTCATATAAGTTTTAATCTAGCCATATGACAACATGGATGACCACCCGAATGCATATTCCAGTCAGAAATTGAATAAACTAGAAAGGAGTGACTTGATGAGAGAACATGAAGCTTTAGCAATGATCTTTTCCCTACAAAAATATGGCACTATATGTTGTCATGCGGTTGTAAGACCCTAGGTTCAAGCTATCTAACCAACAAAACCCTTTAGATACTGGCCCATTTTCATCACCTGCATGCAAGTGAAGTCTCACCCAAGGTATCTATTGGGACTGTAGGAACCAAGTTTATGTAGGGATGAGGGGATGTGAGGTCATCAATATGTTCATTTATACTTATATACCCCGTGCACAATATTTTATGTCTCTTGTTCCTTGATTAATTGGTAAACTCAATTATACAACACCATTATAACACATATTGTGACATATACAATTCGCTAGAACATTCATAATTACCATGCAACACTCATTTAACAAACAAAGCTAGATCTAATCATGCATAAATAGAATATCCATGAATAATCACATAAAAATACACATTCAGACATAGAATTTAATGTAGTTCACCCAATCCTTGGGCTACCTCCACAAAAAATGGCTTCTTTATTATTCTGCGTGTGATTCATCTCAGGATTGTGCATTGCGCTACAATAGATATTGTTAGCGATAAAAAATGCAATGGCATTTTTGAAAGAATGATGCCTAATATTGTAGGGAATATTTGACTAGATTTCTGGGCTCCAAATGCAAATTTTAAAGCACCATTGGAAATCTTAGGATTTGTAGATGTCGATCGACTATTTAAGCATGCAAAATGGACTCTCCATGATTGATAAATTTGATTTTGAAAAACTTTTTCTTTTCGGTGGTTTAGGCGAGGCTGTGTGTGCTCATTAACCTCCGAAACGCAGTTCTTTCAGTGGATAAGACGCTTAAAATTTCATACAGTTAACCACCGAAAGCTTGTAACTGCCAGAATGAGTGAATTTTTGCCTAGATCGGAAATTTTTGAGTCCAAATGGTTTGAAACCTTTTCAAATGGATGGTGGATAAATTACCAGGTCAGATCAAATGGTTATTTTTGATAGATAAGGGAAAGAAGAAGGGTTTCAATCATTTTTGGTGCCTTTTTCAATGGCAGAAAATCAGGGTTGTTTGCACACTTCAACAAACTCGAATTTCATTCTTGGAGGGTTAAATCAACAGCCTTGGGAGGCTAGATTACACTTCATCAACACTCAACAAGAGAGGAAGATCATGAAATCTGGGATTGACCTCATTTTTTTGGATCATCCCACATCTTTTGCAAGTAGATTTTGATTTACTATTTTTAGCTTATTTGATCCATGTATTCAGGATCTCAGAACTGTTTTGTAAAGATATAAAGCTAAGGTTAGAGGAGGAACCAAGGGTTCAATGTTGGGTTCTATATGTTGCTACTGTAAATGAGACTTATTCTTAATATATGAAACATTGCAAGCTTCCTTCATCTGTGTTTTCAGACCTTTCTTTTCTGTTCTATGATATCTTATGAGTGAATGTTTTCTTTGTTGGTGCTTATTCAATCTACATGTGACTGTCATCTCACTAATTGATTGATTAAGTTAAGAATCATAAGTTATTGCCTTAGTTTTTAAACCCATTGTGCTTACTGTTTTACATGAGTATAATCTTGTTCAACAACTATCTTCTATTCTATTTGATCAACCCTTGTCTGATTGCATTTTTAGAAGGCCTTGTGACATTTGATATTTCTAGACAGTCTTAAAGACACAGTCCAGTCCCTAGATATTCATCTTGATCCAAAAAACCACATCAATTATTAATAAAATAGTTCCCAAAAAGAGTGAGTTACCAGGCATCTCTGACTTACAGCCTAGGAGAGTTTCCTGGAGTGATAACATATACAACATTATATCATTCCCTATCATTCCTAGCCTCTATGTAGTGCAATCCTCTCTCTGCAAAATCTCCTCTAAACCTTCAAACATAGACTCTCTCATTCTCATCCTAGTCTCTCAGCAACAACAACAATAACCTATTCTTCAGCCCCCTTATTTGCTTAAAAACTTGTTCTTCCCAACCCATTACATATCTATGCTTAGAATTTAGGTCTCAAAACCCTACCCAAAACCCTATGAAAACTCATTATGACCCATTACAAATCATGACAACCCATAGTTCGTGTGTGCTTTCTTGGCTTTGTGCCCGCATGTTGCTTTTCCTTCCCTTTCTCTTGCATGTTGATTTTCCTTCTTTATCTCCTTGCTTCATTTCCTTGATTTATTTCCTTGTTTTATTTCCTTGCTTTATCTTCTTATGTGCCACCAAATGCGCCTTTACTGTGCACTGTGATCCTAAAAGTTCCTTTACTGCACACTATGTTCCTTCCTTATCTTCTTTCCTCTGCTACTGTGCATCTCCTCAACCCTTAGGATATTTCTCCAAATTACATCCAAAATGTTTGTCTAATAGGCCCCAAAAACTCACCTGTGGCGTGTCCCGATCCACTCAAGCATGTTGCATCCCTCCCTTCCATGAATCCATACATTTTTGCAATGTCTTGTTGGTTGTAGTGACTTCTTTCATTTCCTTGGCCTCCCTCTCCAATATTTCTTCTATGACATGTGATATCAGCATCACAAGATTCTCTTTACAGCCTTGCTCAACTTTATTCACCATTCCTTGCGTCACAACTGACCCTATTATCATGAGTGCTTCTTCCTACAGGGGTTTCGAGTGTTGTTCTATAGTCTTCTGCTCTTCCCTCATATTCTCTATCTCATTATATAATTGTTTATTCACAAGGATGTTTGGAATTCATTCCGTTGGTGGAAGAGTGTTTATGCTTTCATTGTCTTTCTGCGCCTTCTCCTGCACACTTCTTACTCTTTCCTAGATTTCCTTTAGCTCTAGATTCACCATTAATTGTATCCAAATCTGTGTGCTTTGTTCACATAGACTCATGTACTCCTTACTGAGACTCTTAATGTTTACGACTAAGGTTATGGTTTTCCAGTCTCTTTGTGCCTTCACCTCAGGTGGTGTACCTAGTGTGGTGTGTTCTTCCAACTCTCCAATATTGTTGTGGAATCCTTGAATTACTTCATTGATATTTGATATATTATCCTCTATTGTGGCTTTTATCACCACCGGTATCTCATGAATCACCCTATATATCTTTTGGATGGATTGTTGTAACCTCTCACCCTTTTTTTCAACCTCATCCTTCTCATGCATTACCTCAATATGAACCTTCTGCAAATCTTCATTCTCTATCGCTACCTTGGATAACTCCTTTGTCATTGCTTCTACTCGGAACTATATTTCTTGCGCCACCCCTTCCTGCAATCCTTGTAAGGATTCCATGGGTATATATGACAAGAATAATTCCATGTGAATTAGTACTTGTTCCTATCCCTTCATATCCAGTGTAGGGAATTCAATTACTTCGAGAGAGATATTCAAAATTCAATGCCCTGCTATGATATCAAGTAGGTACGAGGTAGTGTCCCTTTCTTCGATCTCCAGCTGCACTTGTTGATTGGAATTCAACATATATTCTCTCTAGCATGATTCTCACTACCTCCAACTATTGTTGTAATGTTGTCAACTACTCTTGCACCTTTTTGTTTATCTCTTCCTATAATTGTGACACCTATTAAATTTCCTCCTCTATGGCATCCCTCAATTGGTAGTCAATTCTATCAACATCATCATCTTTCAGAGTGTATATAGAAGGTTGTTTGTGATATTTTATATTATTTCACGTAGATGGTGTTGGCCCCTTACCCTTTTTTTTCCCATTTTCCCCTCTAGTTGGTACTATCTCCAGTACATCCCCCATGAAATTACCTTGTTCATCATATTGTGCCTCATATATATCTTCATATTCATTGTCTCATTCCTCTTACTCATCAGGGTGCTCTATTTCACCAATTGGAAGTTTCCATTCTTCATCCTAGTCATTGGCAATAAGGCATACATCCTCCTCTCTCAACTTGTAGCTCGTTGGAAGCCATTGGCATGTCAGGTCTCTTTCATCTTGGATATACATGTGGTGCATCACTACTTTGAAGAATGAAATATCATGATAGTTCTCCACAGTCTTAGTGATGATGTGTGGTGTCTATGATGTTCCTGACCATGTCAAAGTAGACATAGAAGGTGGCATTATTTTCTTGTTGTCACTCCTTATGCGGAGTATGCCATAAGTTAACATATTGTGCCACTACATTATCTCTTCGTGATGTTTTAAAAAAATAGCACTCATTATTCTCCCTCTAGGAGACCAATGCTATCAGTATGAGAATCCATGCATAGTGAAATTACATTCCTTTATCCTACGTGTCAGTGCAATATATTAGAAATTGATTGACAAAAAATGTGGCCCAATTCATCTAGACTCCTTCTGCACACTTCTTCGCAACTATGATGACTATGGTTGAGACCCCATGCTTATGAAATTTCCTTAGTAATTTGCAATCCAATACCTACATTGAAAATCTAACTACATCATCACTCGCTTTCCTCTAAAGGTGTTGAACTTCTCTTTCATACTTTCAGATAATTGCTTCTCCCCAACCTTATTTGTGAATATTTTTTTTGGATCCTCCCCTATTTTCAGGAAGCTCGTTATCCATGCAATCAATTGAATGTTTATAGATACTGGTGGATCTATCCATAAATTCCCCCTGTGGACGCAGCTCAAACAACTTAACACAATGGTTTATTTCTAGACTTCTGCTAAAGTGTGGGATTTCTAACAAGTTTAATAGCCCTAATTTTCCTATCCCAGTTTCCCATCTCTATGGCTCGACCAATATTACACCTATCCCTGGTACGCTTTTAGTGCATTAATACTCATCCCATGCTAACTCAAGAAAATTTTGTGCATCTTTTATGTCATGGTCTGAAAACTTCAAGAAGCGACGTTGCTCATAATTGCCCCTTCAATAATGACACTGGGTGGTATGTTTATCTTAACCAGTGGGTACTTTGCATCCTTGGGTAGTCTAACATGTGATGCAGTGTCCTTTCTCAGTGGTATGTAATCCCTAGGAAACCCTAGCTGGGAATTCAAATCTCTGGCCATTTCCTTGAATTATGATGTGACTAGTGGTCACATTTGGGAGGGTTTTCGTGCTATGATAGTTGTTGCCCCAACTTTTGGTGGTGACATTTCTCTATGCGACCAATGCTCCCCTATTTCAACTCTTAAACTGCTTTATGTCAAGTATGTTTCACCTGTGTCCTAATCTATATTCTTACAGTGATTATGAATGAAAATACACTCTCCCTGGTATGCTTTTATAACCCTTCGATAGTTTTCCCTGTACATTTGTGCCTAAAATATTGGTCTAATCCATCAACTATGTACTCAATGTGTTATTTAATGATGCTTTGTTACCAAATATGCCACTGTATTTTTTCCTCATACTGCTAATATTTCATGATCCCCAATGATTTTTTCCATTTATGACTATGTGTCATCTTTATTCCTTATCATTAATTCTTTTTAACCATAGTTGCCTCATTTTAATACCTTTAACGATCTTGTCGGTCTTATTCTGCACAAGATTTGTTTGCATACTTGTTCGTTCACTACACAATGATTCAATTTTGTGCATAATCTCCCTGCACAACCCAATTTCATCTTTATGCGTGATACTCACTTCTTCTACACACTTACTCTCATTTTAACTTCCTTTTTTTCTATTTTCCCTTCGTTTTTCTTTTCTCTTTTTCCACTTTTTATTTATTTTTGTCTTTTTCCTACTATAATACACTATTATGGTACATTTGTTCTTGCACAATTCATCCTAGTGTGTGGGAGGTCATTCGTCACTATAAAGTTTTAGTCGATTTCCATTCACCATTCCTCCCAGGACTTCACCATTCAACTTTTCCATCTGCACAACACCTACCTCTATCACATAATTAATTATGTATGTTCCTAACCAATGCATTCAAAATTTTCCTGGATGCTACATAAACTTGTTTTTGTATAGAAATACTAAGTCCCCCACTTGAAATGTTTTTTGTTTAATATGTCTATCATGCCATGCCTTTTCTCTTTCCTTCTAAACTTCTTAATGGAACCCTACAAAAAATCGGTCTTCCTCAATATGTAGCAACTGTGAAAATCTCTCCTTTACTATGCCAGAGTCTGAAAGATCTGTAATCACTACAACATGTAGTCTAGGAACAATAAACTCCATTGACATTACTGCTTCTTTCCCATAGACCAACCTAAAAGGTGTATGTCCAATCAAACTTTCACTTGTAGTCCTATATGCCCATAATACTATAGGGATCCTCAAGTCCCAATTATACCTTCTTACGTTGCATATCTTTTTTAGAGAATTCTCCAGAATTTTATTACAATATTCTAATATCCCATTGTCCTGAGGGTGATACGTCATACTCCTTTGATGATGAATTTGAAATTCCTCAATCAATGTTTCAATTGTCTTATTTAGGAAATGTGTCCCCTAATCACTCAGTAGACTGTGCATGCATCCAAATCATGTAACTACATTCTCAAATAGAAACCATGCAACAATATTTGTGGTGCATTATATGACTAGTGTTGTTTCTACCCATGTGTTCAAATACTATGTCATAGTCATTATATACCTAGCTCTTGATCTTCTTGTTGGTGGGTTGATCGGTCTAACAAAGTATATTGCACATTTATCAAATCCATGTAGCCTAACCTGTGGGTGCAAAGCCATATCATCCCTTATGGATGGATTTCCAACCCTTTAACAAACATCACATGCTTGGAAATATTCTTTAGCATCCTTGTGAAGTATGGGCTACCAGAGCCCTACACACAAAATATTTTGCAGAGTTTCTTTACATGTGTAGTGTCCTCCTGCAATTCCTTCATGCTCTTCTAAGAGTATTGTTGGTCTTTCATGCTATAAAAGACATCATATTAATATTCCATATTCACCTAACTTGTGTAAGTTCCCTACAATTAGTTGGTAGTTCCCTGATTTAACCACTAAGTGTTTCTTTTTTGAAACTATCATGTCTGATGGGGCCATTCCTATACTTAAAAAATGTACAATGTATGTGAAGTATTCTTACACCGTTTGAACTGCAAATAACTATGCATCTGGAAAGCTGTCATATGGATTCCCTACATCTTCTTCTGATAGTATGCAGGATAAGTGATCCAAACCTACATTCAAATTCCCTGGTTTCACAATAAACTCAAAATCATATTCCTGGAACAACAACAACCATCTACATATTCTCCCCCCCAACACTAGATTTTTCGCTAAGTATCTTAGTGCATAATGGTTTGTATGCATATTGAAATGAGAACCCAACAAATAATGTCTAAACTTATACAACACATATACCATGGGCAATCCTTCCCGTTATGTGGTAGTGTACTTATTTTATGTTGTTGATATCAGTGTTTCTTGGAAACTTGCATAGGATATCTAGCTAAAACATGCACAAACAAAGCTTATCAAGAAAGGAAGAGAGATTCAATATGCAAGAATGAGAAAATGTATTCACACTACTCCAATGAGTTGATGATTGATACATAGATCGTGATCAATATAATACAATGAATGAGTGGAATACACTCATATATAGGGAAAAACATTCCATAATTAATAAAAGCAATCAAGCAGTTATCTTTCCTTAGGAATGCATGTATGCATAATAGTGATGGTAAAAATAGAAAGTCTAAAATATAACTAGTCAGTTAACTCCCACTGAACTAGTGTGTCGAAAATAGAAATTTCTCCAACACCCCCCTTGAACATCATTATGGAGTAAAAAATGAGTCTCGTCTACTAGGCCATTTTATGTAATCATGTACAATGCAACTAATGAACACTGAAAAAATGAGGAAAGGGGGAAAACCATGTGGGGACAAAACCCCCCCTCAAAAGATAATGTATCAAAAGAAGAAAATGGCAGTTGCTAGGCAACTGTGTTCTTCACTGCAAGATGATCCCACAAAGTCTGAAATTTCTACTCACTGAAAGTCTTCGTGAAGATGTAGAAATATTTATGGATCTGATGAAGTCCTTTGGAAGCCTATCTAGCCTTGTACCTCGTGATCCCGTCGACACATCTGCACCAGAAAATATTCCTTTTGGGTGGAAGTGGAACTAGATTCCAAGTTTGGTTTTGTAGAAGTGATTCATACTCCTTTTGCATGGCTTCTTGCCATAATGGATTTCCCACAACCCTATTGTAGTTTTGTGGATCAGTATATTGAACCATATAGAAATGCATGTGCATCGCAGGTTCTGAAGCTAAAAGTACATGAGAAGGATCCTCATGCTGAGATCGAGTCATCCTCGAATCCAATGGATTCCCTGCAAGGTTTCCTGCTACCTAAAGTGTGGTCTATGCCTTATTGGGCATCTAGTGAAGCTTCGATGTTGGCTTCTTATCTGGCTATACTACCTTCTTATTTCCATGTATAGAATATGAGTGTATGCAATCATCTTTGATGTTTGAAACTGATGGAAGAACAAGAGTATATGCATGTTGCACTGGAGGTGCATGCAAATTAATCTCCTTATGTGTAAGTAGAATAGAGGAGTCATTGTCAGAAAAAATAGTGAATTTATACAACCTTGACTTGTGATCCACCTCACCAATTGCAATGATGGAATTGTCATGCATGTCAATTACTAAAATTGAATCTGATGTAAATTCAACCTTTTTACCTTTTTAAGTGATCTGATAAACTAAGAGAAGATTCATAGAAATATTTGGAACATGTAAAACATTCTCAAAACTTCCATTGTGGAGTTCCACTCTCCCTTCTCCTTCTACTTCTACTAGAGTATCATCCCCCATGAGAATAGGGGGTCTTGAGCATGGACTCAAAGAAGAGAAAACTTCCTCTTTAGCTACCATATGATGTGATGCACCAGAATCTATAATCCATGAATCAGATGAAGAATTAATTTCAACTAGAGCATGATGATTACCTTTCTTAGGAGTATGATATTCTTCGTTTTGCTTCTTGACTCCCTCTGTAATGAAGTTTCCAAGGTTGTTCTATTGAATTACCTGTGCCATAAGATCGATTTGTTTCTTCATGCATGTTGATTCTTCATAATTCGGTTTATTGCAGTAAGTGCACTACTTTCCCTTATTTTCTTCTTAGAATCTAAAGAGTGTTTGGAACCTGAAGAATCCTTGAAGGGTTTGGAATATCCCTCCTTCTTTGACTCTGGATGTAATATCTCATTTTGTTTCTGCTTTGATTTATGATTGGATGACCCTTTTCCATCATGCATGGTGAGTGAATGTGCTTTGGGATATTTCATGAGGTCCATATGTATGAGTTTTGTCTTCTCTTGTGTGAGAGACTCAATGAATTGAGCCATCGTAGGCATTTTCCAATTTGCGCCAAAAAGACATTTGCCAGAATGGAAATTGGAGACATATACAACATATTCTGGTCCTAGCTTGGCCAAGATTGTTACAATATGTTGTTTCTCTTGTGTAGACTTATCAATACCACATTAACCTAAGATCAATAGAAAATATTTAAATTTAGTAACAAAATCTTGTATATTATCAAAACTTTTAGGGTCTAAGGTATTCAACTCTACCTCAAGCATATGACCTCGCATCTCATCCTACTTCTCAAAGAGTCCTTCCAAGGTGGTCTAGATCTCATTTGGAGTATTGCATGTGGCAACTTGAAACCATATATCAATGCATATTAACTCAAGAAGTATTCATGTGGCCTCATCCTTACAGTTCGTCGATCTCATCTTCTCAATCGCTAATGTAGGTTATGTTTCTGTCTCCATTGTCAAATTATACAATCCTTTTCTTTTGAGTTGGAATGTCACCTTAGGCTTCCAATCAAAATAATTGTATGGTGTGAGGATTACCACCAAATTTTACTATATAATAGTTGTCATATCCATCTCTCCCACTTTTTCTAAGAACCCCTAAAAATTTACTCTAAATCTGCAAGTGAAAAATTAAGAAATCACGACAGAAAGGGCACTTTAAGTGAAAATTCGTATCAGTTTCAAGAGATGATCTTCCGACTTAATTTATGATCAAACGGTGAGGAATCTCGCCAAACAGTTGAAAATTCACTTGCAAAATGGGTCGATTTACTTCTCTAGCGGGTCATTTCCTCAAAAACTTAATATTTTGGGAGCAATCACTGTTGAAATGTATGGCCACAGATTTGTATCAGTTTCAAGAGACAATCTTGCGGCTTACTTTTTGAGAAAATGGTGAAGCATCTCACCAAACGGTTGAAAATCCACTTCCAAAATGGGTCGATTTATTTTCTTCGTGAGCCATTTCCTCCAAAATGTAATAGTTTGGGACGAATAATTGCTGAAAGGTACAACCACGGATTTAGCTCACTGAAACTCCGATTTTTCTTATTCTTTGACTTGTCTGGCTTGCTCCAAGCAACATAGCTTTGATATCATGTCAGTGTTTCATGGAAACCTACACAGGAAATATAGCTAAAGAATGCACAAACAAATATTATCAAGAAAGGAAGAGACATTCAATATGGAAGAATGAAAAAATATATTCACACTACTCCAATGAGCTGATGATTGATACATAGATCATGATCAATAATACAATGAATGAGTGGAATACATTCATATATAGGGCAAAACAGTCCATAATTAAGAAAATAAATAAAGCAGTTAGCTTTCCTTAGGAATGCATGCATGCATAATAGTGATGGTAAAAATAGAAAGTCTAAAATAGAACTAGTTAGTTAACTCCCACTAAACTAGTGTGTAGAAAATAGAAATTTCTCCAACAGTTGACAACTTCCTGCTTGCAAATGAAATTGGATAGTCTACATCTCATTCTCTTGATTGAGATGATATTGTACCTAAATCTATTGATAATGCGTCTACACATGGATGATTTTAGGGGCTAAATTTCGCTCATGGGCTAATTTTCCATGGTTTTTCCAAAAATGAGATTCACTATTTTAAAAATGATTCGCCCAAATTGTATAGGATAAAATTATTTTTCCCTAAAAATCACCAAAATTTTATAAAAATTATATAAAATCCTTAGAAATTTGAATATTTTTACAAAAATATAGCCAAACATTTATAGTTGGAATATGAAGGATTAGTAATATTCGCTAAGGTTTCTACATTTTAAAATAAATTTCCATCCTTAAAATCATCCCTGCGTCTACATGAACATGAAATTCCTTTCCCCAATCTAGAAATATCAAAATTGGCACAATCACTAATTTATGCTTCAATGTATCCAAACCTTTCTAACAGTCCTCATTTTACTGGAACTTAGCTTTTTTCTTCAAAAAATTCTCCATAGGTTTTGTAATATGCGCATAACCCTTAATGAACTTCCTGTAGTATCCTGTATGACCTAGGGTTTCTCTCAACTATCTTATTGATGTGGGTGGATGTAAGTCCAAAATCATTGCAACCTTGCTAGGATCCACTAGTAAGCCTTGCTTACATGGTAATTTCAATAGACTAAACATAGTCCAATCATCTAACTAAAATTCAAGGAACTTATAAATAAATTCCTTAAAAGTTGCAACAACTAATCTTGAAAAAATTGTAGGTGCATTCTTCAACCCAAAAGTAATGTGTACTGATAGCTTCTCCACTCTGTTTCAAAATTAGTATTATATATGTCTTCCTACGCAATATTAATCTGGTGATATCCTGAAAATCCATCTAGGAAAGAACAAGCCTCCTACCCTCCTATATTCTCTAGCACTTCATCTATAAAAGGTGTTGGAAATGGATCATGCAGACATGCATCATTTAGCTTCATTAGGTCTACACAAATCATTACTCCCCCTATCTTATTATCTTGCACTACCATTGGACTTATCCATTTTGATTCCACAACCGGCTCTATGATTCTGGCTTCTAACATTTGGTCTATATCTTCCTTTACCTTCTCTTTATATTTTAGGTTCATCCTGTACGGTCTCTGATGTACTGGCTTAGAATTGAGTTTCAAAAGGATATGCATTTATGCAAGCTCACCAGCTATCCATTTCATTTCTGAGAATGTAGTTGGGGATATATATTGATACTCGTACAATAAATATGCAATCTTCTCCATAACTTCATCATTCCAGTAATTGCCTATCTACGTGAACTTTGGATTTTATTTTGTCCCAATATTTAGCTTATGTGTCTTTAGTGGTTGTGCATATGCAACAGATTCAGTCTTTAGTCCTTCTACTGCACATTGTCCCTCTGTTCAGGTATTTGTATATTTCTTGGGTCTTCCTCGTCTTGTTCTTCTTTAGCAACATTATAACATTCCAATAATTCATGAACAATCATAGAAGCTCTGTGCGCACTACACATAGGTACCACCTCCATCAACCCTTCTTCTAGAAATATCTTGGTTCTAATGGCCTGCAAAGTTGCATCTAGTAATGGATATTCATGTTCAAATGTAAATTTTACCTTAAACCTTTGAATTAGTTGCTCCCAATTCATTATTTCTCTGTGCATTTCTAGTTCTAGGTACAAATTATTAGGAATTGTATCCAATGTATGTATAAACATGTTCTTCGATTCCTTTTTTAGGATCAAACTCCCTATGTGTATACACTGCTCAACATGATTTGTTGGATCACCTACCTCTGTATACTTCTATGCAATATACTCCACCTCGATACCGAATCTAACTTGCATCAATCTTCTATACTATCGCCAATCTTCTATTCCTTCTTTGTGTGCATCCCACCATCTGGTTGGAGTGGCCTTCAAGACAATTTCTAATGCCAATAGTATTTGTTGTTCATGGATCTACAACTCAGACGCCCTTACAAAATATTCCATTTCATTCAAACAATCATAATTGTGCAAGTCACATAGCTCCGTTCCAATCTAGCGTAGATATTAAGTAATGTGGGCACATCATCTGGTGGATACTTTGTGCATCCTCTTCTACCAATGTTTAATAGCCTCCTCTGATTCTGATGCACATGATCCAATGCTTCTACAACTTAGTGCACCATCTGCAGTGGGGTTAACATAGTCATTCATCCACGCAGACATATTATAAAAGTTATCAATTTTGTTCCCTTTCACAGGTTCTATGTACCTCTTTCCTTTTGTCAGATCCAATGGCATGGTAACTTTCAAATCTCCTTCCTCAAATATAATTTCCCTCCTCTTCAGATTAATAGTTTTTTTACTGTTGAAGGCCCATTCTAACCCCATTTTTCCTTCATGCTACTTTTCCTTCCTTTTCACCTGCATGTTTATTTTCCTTCTTTATATCCTTTTTTTATTTCCCTTCTTTATTTACTTGCTTTATCTTCTTATGCACTTCCAAATGTGCCTTTACTATGCACTATGATCCTGAATGTGCCTTTACTATGCACTCTGATCCTTCCTTCTTTTCTTTCCTCTACTACTGTACATCTACTCAACCCTTAAGATGTTTCTCCAAATTGCATCCAAAATTCATGTCCAACACTATATATTAGCAAATCCATTTATATTTTTCATGGACCATCAAGTGTTGAAATATCTAGTGAAAAAACCAGTTCATCAAGGGAAAAATTGTCGATGGATATTACTCTTTTAAGAATTATACTTTGAAGTAGTAGTCTGACCGAGAAAGTAGAACATTGACCTAGATCATATGTCTTGAATTGAGATAGGAGAATAGACAACATGAATAGATGATGATTTATTGAATGCGAACTTATTCAAGGTTGAAGTATCTCCCAAAGAATTAGAAGAAATTGCAAATTTTCTAGAAGAAGGGAAGGCCCCTGATGACCTCCCAGCTAATAAATGAAATATTCTAGCAATGAAAGATTCTCCATTCACTCTCATGAATGGATACCTATACAATATATGACTTGATAATATTCTGTAAATATGTGCATTAGAACATGAACGAGATGACATGAGTAATGAGGAACATGCAAGCCCAATAGGAGGTCACTTTCAAGATGACATAAAAGCTAGGAAAATCCTTCAAAATGGCCTTTGGTGGCTGACCTTACACAAATACTATAAAAATAAATAAAGAAATGTGACAAGTGTCATAGGATAAGACGACCATTATGGAAAAATAAAATTCTCCTACATTCGGTAAACCCTAGTTTATCATTTGAAATCTAGGCCATTGATTTAGTCGACCCATTTCGAAGAAGAGAAAAAAGGCCAGGAGTAAAATAAATAACCACAGTTGTCGAATACTTAACCAAATGGGAAAAATAAGAACAAGTCCAAAACTGCACAAAGGAAACAACTGCAAACTTCATTTATGAAAACATAATAACTAGATTCGACTGCCCTTTGACAATAATTAGTGATCAAGCAACTCACTTCATCAATAACACAATTGAATTGTTTCTTAAGAAATTCATGATTGGCCATAGAAATACAATTTCATATCATCCTTAGGCTAATGGACCTATCAAGTCATTTAACAAGACATTACACATGGGACTAATGAAAATATGTGGATTTGACAAATATGATTGGGATGATAAAGATCTAGCAGTACTATTGGCCTATAGAATGGCATACAAAAGATTGACTGACCAAATTCCCTTAAAATTATTTTATGGTAAATAATTAGTAATCCCATTACACTTCTATGCTAACGTAGGTTGAATAGTATCTGTCCTGTAATTTGACCATGTGCTTAATACAAGACAACACTTGTATCAACTAAACCAATTAGAAAAAGAAAGGATCTTGGGGCAGTGGCATCAGGAAATTTAAAAGAGTCAACATAAATATTAGCACGATCAACATCTTAAAAATAAGGATAGAAATTATGGAGACTTGGTACTTTTATATGACAGTATGGTAAAAGAAAAAATAATGAAGCTAGAAACTACATGGTTTGGTTTGTATTTGATCGAGGACTTCCGACCATTAGGAGTAGTATAGTTAAAAAAAATTCAAACCCCTTCAAGAAATTAGTCAGTGGGGCCCATTTGAAAAGATATCAGACATAACCGTATAAAGTCTTGTTGGTGAAAACCCTTTGGGGGCACCAGTAGGACCCGACTGGGTTGAAATTATTTTGGGGATACCTAAGTCGAAAGTGGGAATAAAAGAACAAATAGAGAAAAAGAAAGAAAAGACAAAGAAATACAAGTAAAAGGAAGATTAAGAACATACAAATAAATAAATCAAAATTAAGGAAGCAATAAACAAATCGATTACCAAAATTAAGTAGAGAAATTGATCGACAACTATAAAATATATAACCAACTCACACTATCAACATAGTCATTCACGCCAAAATACTTGAAGATGAGAAGATAAGAGAGTCCCTGGGTAGCAATCAGAGAGGAAACCCAAAAATTAAGACCAAGTTTCATACCTATACAATATTTGTGCCAATACTTGAATAAGTAAACCAATCGATCAATTGAAAGAGAAGAACATCATTCAACTGAAGAAAAAACTCATAAATGAAAATTTTGATGATCAAGAAAGCAGTAAAAATATCAAACAAGTGAGCGTGCATAAAACACTTCAATCAAACAAGAATATCCTCAAAAAATAAAGTATGTATTCAAAAGGCCAAGCATTCATCAAATTGACAGGAAAGCACAAACCAACATGGTTGGATGCCTAGATCGGAGGTCCCTGACCTCCTAGAAGACCCGACTCAATCAAGTGGCACAAACAGATATCGCTCAAGTAATGCACACACTCCAAGAAACTAAAATTGAAAGAGTCGATGTGACTAAACAACGAGAATGCATTAATTCCATTAATGCTTGATGAGACAAGTTCAATTGTCAGGTCTTCATTGACACAGAAGTCCCCTCAAATGAGAAAATAATTAATTTTGACACCACTATCAAGATAGACAAATTGATATCACCACTTGAAGAATTAAATTCCTTGCTCCATCTCCCACCTATAAAATTGGATGAGGTATATGACTTCACCTCACTTCTATTTACACCCGATCACTCACACAATAAGGCTATAGAACTCCCAGTCATGGGTTTGAGCCTTGAACTTTAGAAATATCAATCTAACCTCCCAGAAATCATAGAGATGTTGAGAATGAGAGGATGGGTTGGGGATTCATTAGTCGAACCGAGGACAAATTCCAAATTAGATAAATTTGGCGCAACCAAAATACAAGTGTGCATGGAAAACATTTGTAGTGATCGAATAGAAGAAACCAATTGGTCTCTCAATTGGAAACATTTCACCACATGGGAAATGGAGGCTAGTGGATGGAAAGAGGACACAAAATTCCTTAAGAAAGTAGGTATCTGACACTTTTTAGGCACACCGCAAGTTGTATAATTTGTTGGTTGGGAGGAAGAGGCTGCAAAATTCCTTGTGAGTCAGTACCACAATTTCCATATATGGATAGATTTCCCAATCCATATCACATGAGGAATGATCCACAGAATCACTATAATTCCTCATGGGCACACTCTAGTTCCCAAAACTATGAACCCTGATGACTGTATCTAGACTCTCACTATAGGAACATCAACAAAAATCTCAAAACGGTTTCTAATCAACAAAGTCATGGAAATTTGTGCAAAATGGACATGTATTATAGTGTCTCTATGCCTCACAACCACAGGTCAAGCTTCATACACGAAGCTTGCAATGTTAGAACCTATTGGTAAAACCTTTAAGTCAGGGACATAGTTCAACCAGGTAGATTACCTAACCACATTAATCAAGAGAAATTACAAAGATTTCCAAGAAAATGGTCGCACAATCAAATTCCCATCACTTCTAATTTGGATTTCAATGAACCAAGTCTGTCCAGTTGGGGAACATACATTTACTTCATGGAAAACCCCAACTATGAATAACTTCAAGTATTATTCATAAGGAGCAATCAAATCATCTGACTCCACCTTGACCAGCATCATGTTCAAATGTTGGGTAAGCCATTTGAAGAATGTACGACATAAGTGGAGAGTAGAGAAGAAAATTATAAGGGAATTACCACTAAGTTCTCATATTCAACTAATCTTTGACACCACCACACTCTAGTGTGGATTCACTAGAGGATTGACCGCTAAAGTAATGGAATACCAACAGACAAAATATCAAATTTTCCAAGAGCTTGACAGACAGCTGGGGTTCCAAACCTCGATACCACCATAGGTACTAAGTGATAATCAACTAAGTGATAATCAAACCATTTTAACACCTTTCACTGATGGAGAGAAAGAAGAATAAAGAGAAGAAACATTGTACATAGTCCTGTTTGTATCCAACCTTCACAAGGAAAGGGTAACTCCATAAAAGAAAACATCGATTAAGAAAATACTGTAGGAGAAATCATATAAAGGTAAGCATGGAATTGACTCTAGTATAGTTCTAGAAGATGTAAATATAATCTAGAAAGAAATATTCAATTCAAATTCGAATCTCAACTTTAATGACCCCATGATTAGAGACAAAATCACTTCTTCACCAACAACATAATTGAAACATACCGCCAAAACAAAAAATACCAAATAGTTACCCAAAATATTTTGAAGGGCCCCAATTCAAATAAGACATTGAAACTCTTATTATGAAGTGAATTGAAGCTAAGAAACCAAAGTAGCTTTAGACAAGCAGGTTGAAACAAGAGGGAAACATAAGAAGAGACCGGAGGAAGACAAAGAAAAAAACATAGATTGGTCGACCCCAATTACATATCGTCGGTCGAATATCATTTGGCCCAACCCTAGTAAAAATTCCATTCCATAGAAACAATGGAGATGTCGAAAATAAGGTTACTAGCGCCTATGCTGATGAATGCTTCAACCAATGATTTCATTGTTGCTAACGAGTCAATTCCTTCTATCAGTTGGTCAATGTCCAATTTTTATTTTTCAAGTAGTACACCATCCGTTAGTATTTTTTCTCTTTATTATTTATTTCTGCAAGTTGGGTGTCATCTCTCGAATCCCTCTTCCATTGATTTGTTACTTCGTTGGACACCTCATTATACAAATTCATCATGTGGGAAACTGACATGACTGTAGGGTCAAATATTGTTTCTCCTTGTGGTTTTGTCGACCCAAGTGGTTTAAAGGCTATAAATGTAAGTGTCGTAGAAGTACTAAGTTTCATATGTACGGTTTTAGTTTCGTTACTTGGATCTTCTGAATTTTGTTGCTCTGACTTGTTTTCTCTCTCTTTATCTATGTCGTTGCCTTTGTTGGACTCCCCTATTTCTAGTTGTGTATTAACATCCTGAGTGCTCTCATTTTCAACATTCTCTTGATCCTATGCATTGATTTGGTCTATGTTTTCAATTCGTTCTAGAGGATATGACTAACCTTTGTGGGGACTTTCTTGTATGATGCTTGATTTCTGGAGTGATCTTGTTCCATCATTATTTCCTTCTTTCTACTATTCTTCTGTCTAGACAGTCTATGGGCCACTTTTCCTTGATTCCTCATTGGATTTTTCTAAGGAGTCTGTGTTTTCCATTGGTATTATACTTGGACGTGCATCAACTAACATGTGTGCAATAAGAGTATTGGTTGACCCCCTGGATATTTGTGCGTATTCCTCCTTTTGAATGTGTCAACTAACCCACTCCCAGTGGGGTAAAGTAGGAAATAGTTTATCCCATTGTAATAGTCTTTTTGGTGATTCTAATATGTACTATATGGTCGATATCCTTTGACCCTGAGTGCAATGAAATTTTTGGATTGCTACTATTAGCTGAGGAGTCTAAAATTGTTTCCTCTGATGATACTTGTCATCGACCTTTCCTGGATTTCTTTTTCTATTATGTTTTCTTATTTTTTGTTCTTTTTTCTTCGATGATTGCAGTAGGGTTGGGTGGTGTTGATTCTCTTTTGAGGTAAACTATACCTATTCTCTTCCATTTCTTCTTTGGAATGGAACAATAAAATAAGGAACTTAAGAATATACACAATAGGGTCGTGAGAAGTAAGAAGTATGGTGTGGCTCAACAAATTGTTAAGCCCTAAATAGTGGCTCATTACCCCTTAATTGGGGCATATTATATTAGTAATGTTATTTTATTTATGTCGACTTTAGGCCATTAGTTGTAATTATACCTCCTAGTCTCCTATTTATACCAAGGAGACATTTTCATTTTGAATCATCTTGTAATTGAACATTTATGTGGGCATAAGGAGGTTTCCCCCTCGAAGAGGCTTATTATCTAAATTTCTCTCTTTTTCAAGTACTTATTCTAAGGTTTTTCTATGCTATATTGATATTTGGTTCCTAACACAAACAAAAACGATCATGCATGCAGAATTTGAAAAATGAAAATAAGCACATCAAAAACTGGAACAGGTCACCTCATAGGAAAAACTAGCCGACATACTTTGCATTGACCTACAAAAAACTAATAAGAGAAGAATAGTTGAATATTTAAAGAAAAAAAGGGACATCACCATTGACCCAAAAATTAAAGCAACCATAGCGACTCATATTACAAAAGAAAAGGTAGATGAGACTGAACTGGAAAAGCAATAAAAGGAATGGTTGTGAGAGTAAACCAAGGAACAAATGGAAACAGATAAATCCACTAAACATATCAACTTGATCAAATGGAAAACAAAGGAAGATGAAGATAAATTTTATCTAGATTCAATCCTGGTACATGAGGCCTCATTAACCAACAAGCTACATTTCTTGGGAAAACTAAAATCGGTAGGAATTGATGCACAAAACTGCATTGAATAATGTCATATGTTCTCCCATAACTTGTGTCAAATATCCTCGACTATTTACCAGATACAATTTGAATGCATTCCATAACCAGAACAGTTGGGGGCTACATTGACTTACCAAAAGAACTTCCATTTTTTCAATCACACAACATCTGAGTTGAACTTTCCAACCACCAGCCATCAGTCAAGGACTACATAGATGGTCATGGAAGGATAAGAAGAATCCCATGTATAGGTAAAAGTATCTCCTCTTCCTCCAAATGTAATAATGCATGAGTGGGAAATTCCTCAAGAGAAAAATGATCACACAATACAACTAGCAGACAAACCATGAGCTAGAAACCAATAGAAAAGAAAAGGGATTCCAACAGTAATTGACATAAACATATTTTTTGTCTCTAATTCTATTTCTCATTCTCATTTTGTAAATATTTTTTTCATTCTACTAGTCACACTCCCCCCTTGCTTGAGACGAGCAAGTAATTGAGTGGGGGGGGAGATATTTGTTGGACAACTGAGAGGGGACAGGGGGGTGAATCAATTGTTATCGTGCTTAAACAATTATGATTATTTTAAACTCTTTACAAAACACTCAATGGCAATCAAAATAATGTAGGGAGGTATGCAATAGAATATTCAACATCAATCACACACATCAAATATACAGAGATAGATATTTCGTGAGGAAACCCATAAAGGGAAAAACCTCTTATTCTTGATATGATAAGTAATCTTTATTTTTTGTACATTATCATTCTTATGAGAAACAACTCATTGTGAGGCTACCACCTCTATTTTATAGGCTACAACTTTTTGAGAGCACCAACTCTCTGGTTTCTCTAGCACCCACTAGAAGGAATCACCAACTCCTTGGTTTCTCTAGCACCCACTAGAAGGAAGAACCAACTCCCTAAGTGTTCCAACACCAACTAGATGGAAGCACCAACTTCCATTCACGCATGCACCAACCTTCATAACAAAGAAAAATGGTTCTCCCTTGCACCACCCTGCCACCCTGGTTTTTCTGGTTGCAGCCAGACAGAAGCTACAACTCCCTGTGTTCAATCACCCACTTGAAACAAAGAGGAAAATAGTCCTCCCTAGCACCTCCCTACTACCCTGAGATATTAATCTTTTCTTTTCATAAATTTATCACAGTGATATAGTATTTATCAATGGCTTACCAGTCGCATCACTATTCTACTACACTGCTCTACTCTGCCTGCATCAGTGTCTTCCTACACGCATCCCTTACGCTTTCTATTCTTATTCCTTTTAGGTTATGTGCACCATGTCCATTCTATGCATTATGCCTCTTCTGTGCATTTTAGTTGCTACAAACAACATGCTTCTACTCACATGAATCACTCTCAACAGAAGTAACCATCTCTTATTTGTTCTATGTTTATTTATCATCCCAAGTCCTCTGCCAGATCATCCATGCAACTCATCGTCTTCTTTGGCGGTTATACTGATTTTTTTCATCATCAATGGCTTATCCTGAGATTCTTTTCCTTCTCTTGTAGTGTGACACTTCGTCTTCTTTTCCACAGTTGATCTTATCCTCTCTATTACAGTTACAGACTTCGACACTTCTCCATCTATCAATTGTCTCTATGATTAGTCTTCATTCCACTGGAAGTTACCTCGAGACTCTTCAGATCCTCTGGTGATCACCCTGCAACTCCTCAAGTTCTATAACCGTTACAATCACTCCATTCTGGCAATTACAGCTAGTCAATTATGGCTTCTTTGGCTTCTAAGCCCCTTCCTTCATGTGACCACCGACGGTGACCAAACACCTAGGCTTAATGAGCGCTTGAGCACTTATCAATTCAATGGCCACGATTCACTCTCCTGAAATGGACGACTGTCATAACTTCATCACTTTTCCCTTCAGAACTTTTGGGTTTCAAACCTTTTGAAACTTCTGAATTAGAATTCCTGAACAGATCAGATGGTTTACATTCATTTCATGGAAATGGATCAATCATCAGATTTTATTCTTACAAGGCTTTATCTGACGACCATGACTTAATCAACCGTTGAGATGGATGACCACCTTTTAATCTGGGTCTTTGGCTATTACACTTATGCTATCCTTTCACTATATCTTGATCAATGGTTGAGAGTGCACTCGACATCATATCGATGGTCGATATCTCCTATGGGTCTCTAGACTTCGAAGATTTCAAATCTCAACTAGTTCTTTTCTCCATACATCAATCTTTTGAAGTTGTCAATCCACTGACACATGTCCCTTTTGGATCAATGGTCGAGATCTCCTTCAGGTCTCTAGACTTTGGAGATTTAAAATCTCAAACCCCTTCATTCCTCTGGAGTGATGTCACTTACGTCACTTGATGATATTTCATGATCCTAGTAGTTGCCATGTGTCACTCGGATTTTTCATTTCCACGTACCTGAAATGTCGAATCAACTTGACACTTGTCATTGTATAATTGTGCTACGTGTCCTTTCTGACGTAGTATTGCTGATGTGGTCTGTTGATGTAGTCTTCCAACTTGGTCTACTGACCAACAACATTGATCCAATGGTCCTCGTATGTCCTCCAAATCTGATGGTACTTATTCATTTCGGATTTTCGGGCTTCAGGTTTTTCCAATCTCAAAATTTATGGAGCGTAACCTCCTCATATCTTTATATCCAAAGTGAATCTTGTTCGCTGATCAGAATCTTAGATCGACGGATCGATCTTTCTGTGATGTATCTCTTTTGGCGTATCATTTCCTTCCACTTGGAATGATCCAACGACTGACGAAAATTCACATTTTGGGAATTTCAAATCTCAATCTCTCTATAGTGTAACCTCCTCGCATCTTTAGATCTGAATTGAATGTTGTTAGTCGATCATGAACTTAGATCGACGACTTGATATTTCTATGATGTGGATTTGTTGGCTTATCTTGTCCTTCCACTAAAAAATGATCCAACTGTAAATGTGTTGAACTTGCACAAAATAGATCTAGCTAAACAATAATACACACATTTGCAAAGAGAATTGGAGAAAGAAGAAGGAGAGAAAGAATGAAAGAATTCTCATTAACCGTTTCCACACTCAAAGAGTGAATAATTTACAATAGATGTAGGATACATGAGTAACTAATGATCCATAGTGGTGGTATAGATTCATATGGACACACACCAACTGTTACAGGAGTGAACTTCCACCTAGTCTAGTCTCTCAGACAGTTACGGGAGTGAACTGCTACCTAGTTGAGTTAACTAGTCAACTAGTCTTTAGTTAACTGACTGAACAGATAGTAGTGAGGAGTTAACTCAAGGAAAAAAGGTTAATGCACCAGTATGGTGATGATCCCAAGGAAAGTGGACAATATCTGGTGATGATCCCAATGTTTCATGGTAACAAAACCAATGCAACATCTAAACTCAACTCAACTAGTCAAACTAAAGTGTCAATTGAAAGAGAATATTCTCTAGGTGGAATATTCTCCCCTAAAATATAGGAGACTGGATAAATGAATAATAATGACTAATAAACAAGGAAAAACCTTAAGAAAAATAAATCCTAGGTGTGTGTGAAGTAACTCCAACACCCCCCTG
>ML781077.1:22412-45880 GCA_009831015.1 Picea engelmannii
ATATATATATATATATATATATATATATATATATATATATATATATATATATATATATATATATATATTTTCTCAAAATAAATAGAAATATTCAATCTTATTTATTATATTAACTAGATTAAAAAAATATGACAGTGTATGTATTTACTATTCTATTATTTGTATTTATTCTATATGTAAAAAAATCACTATATACCTATTACATTTACTTTATGATTAAAACAATCTCTATTTACTTCATATTAAAAATATCATTAGTTTTACTCTATATTTTAAACAAAATCGATCTATAATCGTTACACAAGTGTTCTGAAACAAAATCGCTCTATAATCGTTACAGAAGTGTTCTAAAAGGAGAGAGGAAATTAGTATATGTAGTTTACTATAGGATCATATTTGAAACCGATATATTTCATTCTATTTTATATATTTGTTCCAAAACTCTCGAAGGACGTTAGAGACTTTAGGATCAAAATTTCGTCCCAATTTATTCTTATTTTGAGTAAGAAAACTTATAAAAATTTGGAGGCTTGCTCTAATTTACCACGCTTAAAAGCTAAAGTTGACGAGCATGAATGGTAATAATTCATTTTATCAACTTTAATTTTCTTCACAAGTCTAGTTGACCTGTACCGGATAGGTGAATTGCATTAACTCATTTATTAATTTCATTTTCTTTATAGGTAAAGTTAACGTTTGACATGCAACAAGTACAATAATATTCCAAACTTCTTTAAATGGGTTTCGAAAGTTGCTTCGATCAATTGAAGATGGCATATACCCATATGTGCTCATTTTTTACAATCCATTAAATTTTGTTTCGAAGATTTAAAAATAAAAGTTCATTAGAAATTAGAAATTGATTTTTCCAAACATTATAAATTATTATAACTATCTACTAAACTATATAGAGTAAAACATCTATCAACTAAGGGTGTTTAAGATTTTAGTGGGACTGAATTTGAGTACTCCATATTGTTTGAGATAATTTTCTATAATATAATTTAAAAACGATGCTTCAAATTTTAGCTGAATTGAATTTGGAGCATTAAAATTGCTTTAAAAAATTGCTTGAATGGTAAGTAATTCAAAGAAAAAGATAATTAAATTTTTTGTTGGATTAATTTGGAATAATCAAAATTACTTAAAAATTTATCTAATATCAATTAAAATAAAATTTATATTAATTTATTATATTTAATAAAAAATGTTTAAATTTATAATTATTATTTATTATTTATAATTCATGTTTAAAAGTGTTTGGTATAAATAAAATTTATATTAATTTATTATATTTAATAAAAATCCTCAAATTTATAATTATTATTTATTATTTATAATTCATGTTTAAAAGTGTTTGGTATAAATTTATGAATATATATCAAACATTTTTATATATTTGTGAATTAATGTTTTTATATATATCAAACAATTTAAAAACTCACTTTATGAATTAACGTGATAAGATATTGGTCAACATGGTGAATCCCTTGTGCTTTTTGCTTGGCCTTGGCGACAACTTTGACGACTATGTTCCTCTCCTTATCAATCAAGTGAGATTGAAGGCCCTCCCTAGGAAAGCCTTATATATGATCTCGGCATGTTGTAAAATTATTATGTAAAATTTATAAAAAAATATTAACAAAAAAAAAAGCTTATTTAAATGGTAATCACTTTATTCAACCACGTGGGATTCACTTTATTGACTAATATCTTATCACGATCATTCATAAAGAGGGTTTTTTAATTGTGAAAAATAAGGTCAACATATTGTAGGTATTGGGGGCAGGGGGGAGGGGAAATGTAGGGCATCAGGGGGTTTATAGGTATTGGGGGGTATAAAAAAGGGTATCTAGTAAAAATATACTTTTTTGTTATTGAAAATATGTATTGGGAGGGATGCTCAACATAAGGATTTTGGAAGCTATTTACCAATATCTAGTGAAATTAGAGGTATTCTTTAATATCCTATGAACGTACGCACTATGTCACATGTTCGCTGAGTGAAGACCATATTATAAAAATTATATTATAAATATTAATATATTATTTTATAAAATCATAAAAATATTAAATAAATTTATAAACAATAATTCATTACTATGTTTTTAACAATACTTTTACCTAACCTTTACACTACATTACATTACATCCAAGGAAATGTTATAAGTGCGATCACAAGAAATTGTTGGGGATTGGGTGTAACCTAATACAAAATAGACAAACATAAATGTAGAATATCGAAGAGGAAATGATTTTTCGAAGATAGAAGGTGGTGTCTAAATACATTGTTATGTCACTTAAGTAAAACACATTGTGATCAACACATCATAATTCATATTGGACATGTTGTACAGAACAACGATATTGCCATGATGATAATGATCCATCAGGTCTACTATTTATAGCTTCAAGATCTAACCAACTTCCTTGGAATCAGGGAGATCTTGTACACATATAACCGTCGGTTTTTAGAGATAACTCCATAAAATCCACACTATCTAGTCCGCTTGACAAAGATGCTCGACCTAACCATCCATGCATCCAACTCATAGTCGATTGTTTGGCTGGTCGATCCATCGAATGAATGTCTTTGACTACTAGTCGATTGCCTAACCAATAGGTTTTTTGACTACTTGACCAACTAATGTAGAGATCTAGTCGATCCCTCGGTTGATTGTTTCCAGATATAGGTTGACTTTCTAACCAATTGATTCTAGGAGAAGTGTGATGAACTATCAAAAATTGATGTTCCAACACGCCCCCATCAACACACAGATCTGGATATTTAGAAGGTGAAATTACATCAATAGGACACCCCCCATAATTGCAGCTTCCTGAAGTCCAAGCATCATTTGAAGCTGGATAAACTTAGCTTAAGATAAGGCCTTAGTAAATATATCACCTACCTGATCATCCGTGATGCAATAGACCAAAGAGATAACATTCTCATGATCCCACTGTCTCAAATAGTGAGCATGGAGCGCAACATGCTTAGGGATGATTTTAGGGGCTAAATTTCGCTCATGGGCTAATTTTCCATGGTTTTTCCAAAAACAAGATTTGCTATTCTAAAAATGATTCGCCCAAATTATATAGGATAAAATTATTTTACCTTAAAAATCGTCAAAATTTTATACAAACTATATAAAATTCTTAGAATTTTGAAATTTTTTTACAAAAATATCGCCAAACATTTATAGTTGGCATATGAAGGATTAGTAAGATTCGCCAAGGTTTCTACATTTTAAAATAAATTTCCATCCTTAAAATCATCCCTAAACATGCTTCATCGTATTGTGGGAAATAGGGTTGTCAACAACTTGAATCACACTCAGATTGTCAGAGTAGAATGTATTTGAGGTATGTATAGGAAAACAAAGTTCACCTAGAAGTTGGGAAATACAGAGTGCCTCTATAAGTGCATGAATTGGTCTAGGTGGATATTGGTGGCCACCCACCCATTTCACATTCCAACTGGCTCATCTGGACAATTTTCAGTTCAACACGTTTCTCTGTAATGGGGACATTTCTTTTTTAATTGTGGGTTCTGCACTTACGCACCTGTCCTGAATCCCTACACAACATCCATGTGGATATTGGTGGCCTCCCACCTATTCCAACTAGATTATTTTGGAAGTTTTCATGTCAGTACATCTTTTTGTACTTCTAGGGCCATTTTGGGGCTCTAAACAGTGTTTTTTTGGCTTGCCACAATCAAAATGTAAACAAAGTCACAATTTGATGGAATAATGCGTATTTCTGAAAAAGACATTTCCAACAGGCTATCACACACCTAAAACAGAGATTGTATGCAAAAGTTATGACCCCGGGGAGTTAATGTACTAACTTACCCAAACGGGGCCCACATGACTTTTGGTGCTTCATCTCCTAGGGTTAGGTTTTTGGATGTCTGGGGTTTTGGCATTCAAGTTTATCATAAAAAGGCCTTCAGAGCCTCATTGTAATCATCTTCTTGCGAATGAGTGTAGTTGTCACATCTCTTCTCAGAGATAAAGCTGCCACCATTCTAGCGAGTCTTGCACTCCTTATTTTTATAGTCTCTATACATTTATTTCATTAATAGAAATCATGTATTGTTGCATCTCTTTGTTTCTGGCAATTTCTATGAGTATTTCATTGTAATATCTCTGCTTTTATTTCATTCCGAAAATAATCTGGATCATGAATGGTGCGACAATATTTTGCTTATGTAGTTGACAAGGAGACTACCCTATGTTTCTTGCACAACCAAACCGATGGTCCAGTGCTAAAGAGAAACACATAGCCATAAGTGGAATTTTGATCATCATTGTTATTTTCCTAATCAGAGTTGGTGAAGCCGACCAATGAACCTAAAATTTGACAATGCTTGATACCAAAATGAGCGGTACCTTTGAAATAGTGGACAATTCATTTGACTACTTTTCAATGGATTTCTCTGGGGTCTTGCATAAACTGAGAAACCACACTAATAATAAAGTAAATGTTAGGTCGAATATGAGTAAGATAAATAATAATGCTGACCAATTGTCAATAGAGTGTAGCATCAACTTTGGGAGATTGACAAGTTTTTCTTAGCTCGACTCCAGATTGAAAAGTAGTTGCATAGGGATTACAACCAACCATATTAAAACATGTCAAAAGATACATTACATATTTAGACTAAGAAATGAACAAACCATCACATAGTGGTAATACTTAAAGACCCAAAAAATAATGAAGAGTACCAAGATATATCATGTCAAAGGAGTTGGTAAGTTGCTTCTTCAATCTAAGAATGAGATTAGTGTTAGTGTCAATGATGACAAGATCATCGACATATACAACAACAATCAGAGTGTTTCTATTGGCATGGAGTACATATAAGTTGTGATCAGATTCATAATGTTTGAAACCAAGTCGAAGAAAGAAACTGTCGATCTTAGCATACCGAGCTTGGGGAGCTTTCTACAAACCATAAAGAAACTTCTTGAGTTGAAAAACAAGGTTTGAATCTTTCACAAAACTATGAGGTTGTTCCATGAAAATTTATTTAGATAGTTCACCATGAAGAAAATCACCCTTCACATCCATTTGATGGATTTTCCATCCAAATCGAGCAACAAGTGAAATAATAATTTATACCAAGTTCATCTTCACAATAGAGACAAAGGTATCAATGCAATCGATTCCTTCTTGTTGAGAAAATCCCTTCACAAACAAGCGATATTTATAACGTTCAACAACACCTTCAAAGGTAAATTTGATCCTGTAGACCCATCGACATTCCACAACATTCTTTCCTTGTGGTCAGGAAACTAATTCCCAAGTGTGATTCTTCAACAAAGAATCGAATTATGTCTCCATAGCCTACTCCCATTCAGGTTGACCTTGGGCATCTGAGTAGGTAACATGATTAGAAATTTCAAGTACACGAGTCATCAATGCAATGTTGGCATGTTGCTTTTGACTTCAAGTTTTCCATTTGAAAGAAATATCACCGGCATTAATTCCAACAACTTCAATGGTCTTAGAAGCCCATCTGGGTAGACAATAAAGAGGTGAACTGGTGTTCATTGTAGAAGGTCAATCAAAAGTCGAAATAATTTTAATCAATAAAGGTAACAAACCGGTCAAGATAGATATTGATTGACCAGTCGACTCGGAGGTAGATGATCTAGTTGAAACATGAATAGAGTTCGATTGTCTAGTCGAGGAACTGAAAAATAGAATAGGAGAACTGGAGTCATAAATGACATCAAAATTCTCATCTTGTAACAATCTAGAGGAGGCATTCAACAACTTGATGCCAAAAGAATTATCATCAAACCATACATTTTGTCTGATAATGATTTTCCATTTGACATGATCAAACAATTGATAGGCTTTGGACTCTTCAAAGTATCCCATCATGATGAAATCATGACTCTTTGCATCCAACTTATTTCTTCAATCATCGCAAATATGATCCTAAGAAACACATCCAAATACATAGAGATGGTTGGCTGAGGGATTTCTTCCACACCATTTTTCAATGGTAGTCACCAAAGGAAAAACTCGAGTCGAGATGTGATTGAGTTGATAGTTTTCAAAATAGTTAGATTCAACCCAAACTCGAGGAGGTAAATCATTTTCCATCAAAAGACATTTATTCATTTCAACTAATGTCCAATTCTCACATTCAACAATACCATTCTTATGAGGTTTATGAGGAATTGACTGGTGCTAGCCAATGCCAGATTGAGCCAGGTACTCTTAAAGGGGTCGATTTACATACTCACCACCATTTTCTGATCTTGGGAACTTGATGGGTCAGTCACATTTATTTTTAGAAAAGGATATGAATTCTTTGAACTTCTCAAATACAAGATGCTTATTCTTTAGAAAATAAACCCAAGTGAAACCAGAGAGATCATCAATGAAAGTCAAGATATGTCTTGAACTTGCTAGGGAAGGTAGATTAGTGCAATAGAGATCAATATGAACCAAATCTAGGAGGTTCTATGCTTTCCACACTTTGCTAGAGTCAAAGGTTGTCTGGTGATGCTTTCCAAGCACACATCCTTTGAAAACTCCATCATGGGGAAAAATTTTAGGTAAACCAACAACCATTTTTTGAGTTTCCATCGACCGTAGACTTCAAAAATTCAGGTGTTCGAGTCATTCATGACAAGTTTGATTGCGCTCATTAGTGTGATAAAAAATAATATCCTATTCAGAGTCAGGTCAAGTCATGTCACATAATTTATACAAACTGTCCTTTGGGTCAAGAAACCCTCTGATGAAAATCAACTAACCTTTCTTCAAATATTGAACATAGAACAAATTTGGCCAAAAATCCACAATCTTGTATGTCAATGTTAACTAAGAAACAAAAAATAGATTGGAACTCAGGTTCTATACATGAAAAATGTTGACAATTCTCCCATGTTGACATGAAACATGACCCTCACCAATGATATCAAGAGAAAAACCACTAGAAACATAAATCTTCATCTCCTCGGCTTCATTTAAGGAGGTTAACAAGGAATCATCCTTGATCATGTGATGAGTGCACCCATAGTCGACTACCCATTCATTTTGCATAGAATGAGACAATAATGCTTTAGAATTTCTAACTTGGAAGGTGAAATTATTAGTGGTTCGACAAACAACTGACACATTTCCTTCAAGGTGCTTGACCTTCTCCTCTAGATCATCTCTCTTCTTGTAGCAAACCTTCTCCACATGTCCAATATTTCCACAATAATTACATGTCTTCTTCTTTTGAATTTGAAAGGGTGCTTCTATTCATCCAGGTTTCTATGTAGGGGTATCAAACTACCCTCTTTATTTGTGATTCAAATTTCCCTTTCCCTTGAGCAAGTGGGCTTGATGTTTACCGCCAAGATTTCCTTCATCAAGAAATATGTGTTGATAAGTGATCAAAACATCACCAAAAGATTTAAACGTGTAATCCTTACCATCTTCCTTGCGTGCCTTCTAGTTGGTGCAGAAAGTAGAAACTAACATGTTGAATGGTGTTCTCAAGTTTATCAGGACAAATCGATGAGTTGTCCATATTTCTTGTGATAATTCTTTCAACATTCGCCCAACATCAATTGCAATTCCTTCACACGCACCAAATAGTACTCTATTTTGTCAAAAGAATGAGGATCAAGAGAGATCAACTCTTTCTCCAATTGCATGATGTGGATTTCATCGACTCTGCCGAACAAAATCTTCAACTTCTTTTAGACTTGATGAGGACAATTGATTCCATTGAGGTGAAAATGAATCTCTCATGAGATGTAGGTCATGATAACCCATATGGCCTCATCCTTCTTTCCATAAATAGAGAAATTTTCCTAATCAACTATCAGATTTGGAATCACAATCTTCATATACTGCCATAGTCCTTTAATCTTTAGTAGGGTTTCCATGTCTAGTGCCCATACTAAACAATTTGATCCATTTAGAATTAAAAAATCAATCTTTGAAGTCATCTTCGATATCTAGACAGATCAGATCAGTTTCCACAAGATACAATCTACAACTCACTGGCCCAGATTCAATCACACAACAAATCAAACTTAGAAATATTTGCAGACAACAGGAGAGGTTTACACCATCGGTTTGGATACCATGTTGGGGATTGGGTGTAACCTGATATCAAACAGACAAACATAAATGTATATAGTCAGAGAGGAAATATTTTTTCAAAGATAGAAGGTGGCGTCTAAAGACACCATTACAACACTTAAGCACAACACATTGTGCTCAAAAAATCACAATGAATATTGGACATCTTGTACATAAAAACAATATCACCATGATGATAATGTCCCATCAAGTCTGCTATTTATAGCTTCAATACATAACCAACTTCTTTGGAATCATGAATATCTTGTCCACATATAACCTTTGGTTTTTAGAGTTGACTCGTTAAAATATGCATTGTCTAGTCAACTTATCAAGGATGCTCGACCCAACCATCCATGCATCCAACGCGTAGTCAATTGATTGGTTATTCGATCCATCGACTGACTATCTTCAACTACTAGTCAATAGGATTGTCGACTACTCGACTGAATGATGTAGAGATTTGATTGATCACTTGACTGACTATTTCGAGATGTAGGTCAACCACCCGACTGATTGGTTCCAGGATAAGTGTGATGAACCATCATAAATTGATGTTCCAACATAAATATGATTTAGTATCATATATAAATTGGGGTTTCATTATGCTAACTAACAACCATTTTTTAAGGGAGCATGATAAAGGGATAGAAACTTGCATCTTCTTTCTTTTTATTTTCTCTAACTACAACCTAGGGACCAATATTTATGGAATTGAGCATAAAATCCATTGAACTTATATATTCTAACTATGCAAATGTGTTCAGAAACGTCAATAACTGCTATTACACTAAATTTATGCAATGTATGTATTTCATATGTGCAATTTCATCATTTTTTTAAATTCATATTTCAATGAAAAGACTCTAATTTTGTCACCTATTATTTTCATCCAATAAAAAAGGATCAAAACATTCAACTTTTATGCTACTCTATTTCTTAAGAGTTTGACTAGTCCTTTGTCATTTAAGCATGTGGGGGAATTTACCGCTCCAACCAATAAAATATCATTTTCCAATATTATCATCATAGACTATTAAGTCATTCATGCATAACATTTCTTCCATCAACATTAGTCATAATGACCAATTTCTCATGAACTTGAATAGTCCACTTTGCACTCATTTCATAAGGTTATACTCCCAAGGGAAAACCATTGGAAACATTATTATCATTGATGTCAAAGATACGGGGATCCTACAATATGTTCAAGATAAATATTACAAGTCTATAAATGTCCAAGATAAGATTGCAAGATGGATATTGTTGACATTATTATTTTTGGTCAATTTGGATACCCTATATTTGAAGGAATTTTTACCCTACATACCTAGCCCAAATGAGAGAACAAGTTATATGGTTGGAAAATTTATTTTGTCACCTTTCCAATAGTATATGGCATTCCCTCTAACTCCCTAGGAATGAGGAGATATGGATTTTTCCATCCAACAAGCCAGCCAGAAAATTGAGGTCGGAGTAGCCAGTCTTTACAGGCCGACCTGGAAAGTGGGGACAGAATTACTATAAATATAGGATGGATTTTTTCATTTGTTGATTAAAAAAGTAAGAGATCACTCCTGAGGTGCACTAAAGGTGCTAGGGTGTCTCTTTTGGATTTAAAGGTGTGCAAGAGAAGTCTAAGGGAATTTCTTTGGGTCTTTATTATTCCGAAGGTATGCTATAAGGTTGTGATGTTTTCGTGTGCACTGCTATGAGGTTGTGATGTTTCCATGAGGTTGTGATTCTTTCGTGAGGTTGTGATGTTTCTATGAGTAGATGTTTCCCTGAGTGGATGTTTCCGCGAATGAATGTTTCTGCCAGTGGATTTTGTTGTGAGTGGGAATTGTCATGAATGGATGTTGTCCTCAGTGGATATTGCCATGAGTGGATGTTGTTTTCAGTATATGTTTTCATTAGTGGATGTTTCCGTTAGTGATTTCATTATGGTAATGATGCTATGATGATTGCTATGGTTTGAAGTATTGTCTGTGGAATGAAGCATGAAGTATTCTATGTATGAAGATATTGGATTAGTGTCTACACATATATTATTGAGTGGTGTTCAAGTAAGGGGATTGATGTCTCCAACAGATTGGTGCCTACAAATATTGTAATCGTAGGTTGGTGCCTATAGGTGTTGCTGGGATGGTGCTCAGTGGAGGAGATTGGTGTCTCTAGTAGGTCGGTGCTTACATCTTATTGATTTGGTGCTTACATATTGTTCAGTTGGTGCTCAGTTAAGGAGATTGGTGTCTCTAGTAGGTTGGTACACACAATATTTGTAAAAGTAGGTTGGTTCTTACATGAATTTATAAAGATGGGTTTTATGGTTTTCTCCCAATTGGGTTTCCATGTTAAACTCTGTGCATTATGATTTGAATTTATATGTGATTATTTTTTCTTAGATAATGAATGATTGATGAATGGTTAAAAAAAGTGTTGTGGATCACCCACACAACAACCCATTTTAAATAAAATGGGCTCCCCCATGTTCTAAATTTTGTACAAGGAATTGCATATCTACTTCACCGAGAAGGTATGAGCATGGAGAAAAATTATCTATTACTTTTACAGTCTATGAATTCTTCTTTATTGGATTTTCCACAGTTGAAGTCAGAAATAATTCCCCTATTACAGTACTTCTCTACCTTTCTACTCGAAAGCTCATCGTTCCTCCTTCTTGCAGTATGAACCCAAATCTTGTTTTGGCTTAACCATATTGATGAATCTCACTTTCGTAATTTTTAGCCTAAGTCAAGTTATTTTCAGAATAACTCACACACTAAGTGCATTCTGACAGAAACCTTTCTGATGTGCTCATCGGAAAGGGATCTGTTAGAATTATCTTCATCGGAGTTTTTCTCTCCACGTACATCTCAACACTTTGATCCTTACACTCTGAAAACCCAAGCAGACAGAGTCACTATGTGTCCCTTATGGTAACCAATAGATTGAAAGAGACAGAACCAGTGTGTACTTAACACCTCTGAGTCAACATAACCCCTTTGACCAATACCATATGACGTGGTGCATTAATATTGGCCATCTCTTCTCTTTCAGATATTTATGCTCCTTATTTTTCTTTATGTATTCAAAACAGTTCGTGTCCCATAGTATCGAAGGAGTATTCATTTGATACCATCTACGTCATGGTTCTAATGGTCCCTTACCTTGTTGAAATCCAAAACTTGAAGTCCAATGGTGTCTTTCAAAGAATTTAAATTTCTATGGTTGACACATTTTCTAGGAAAATGGAATATTCCCTTCGATTCCTTATCGTCGGGGAATTATTTAAACCATACACTTTGATCTCCGATTAGATAAATTTGATGGGACCCACATTCCCAAAAAATATACTCTAATTAGGTCAGCATGAGGATCTAGGAAAAAGGGAATATACTTCTGATACCCCTCCTATCAGAGCATGAATCGATCCATATGTTTTCACACTCCGACACCACAACTCTGACGGGCCCCACCTTCCCAAGAAATACACTCTTGTCAAGTCGGTACACAGTTCCAAGCAAAAGGGAATAAATATGATTTTGATACCTCTCTTGTCAGAGCACAAACTGATCCATAAGCCTTCACACTTTGAACCCACAACTTTAATAGTTGTCTTTTCAAATCCTGGCCACTCGTCAACTCTGATACACATACTTGGGCACTTTCGACTATTAAATTGCATTAATGACATATATTGTAGCCAGATTTAGAAACAAACCTCATATAGATGCAATTTATTGTGCATTTAGGGGAGCTTTAATACATTTTAAGTAGATATAAACCCTAATTTTATGACCTATCTTCCTCCATAAGTCTGCAAAACACCCATTTTTCTTTGATTTGTTAAGTGTTATTGTGTGACCATTCTCTCTGCTCAATTACAGGTATTAGATTTTCATTTTAAATTGTTCATTTACTCATGGGTAATGTATTATATTATGGTTTAATGCACATTAATTTGGTGATGCAGGACTTAACCAAAAACCTATCATGGCAAGCCAGAATAATAGGAGACCTAAAGGCTTTGTATATTTCCAGTCATCCTCCGCACTTGAAACTTCATCTCGCCAAGAAGAGGTCCTAGTAATGGACACTACTCATCACACTGGTGAAGAACATATCCTTGGATATGAGATCTATAGAATTTTTCACTCCGAAGAGTTTCCTCAAGAAGACAAGAACATGGAAGTGTACCAGAACATTCAAAAAAGAGGCATCCATTTGGTTTTTACCTGACCAACTCTTTTTCCCTACAATGAGGAAGTTTGATGGTGTTTAAAGAAATTAAACATGAACACTACATCTATCATGAGAAAGAAAGGGAGACGAGTATCATCCCTGGGGCTCGAGGACATTGGATCCAAGTACCACCTACCTACTCCTACATGATGTCTGAATGAGTCGTTATTAAAGGGTTTTTCCGAAGGCAACAAAGGGCCAACTAAATTGATGAATCATTAGTGGGAAGATGAGGATGATATACATAAATATGGATAAAATTGGGTCTGCATAGACATACTCAAAGCATATTACAAAATGTTGGTCACTATGTTGAACCATCTGTATGGTAAAGATAAAATTACACACTTCCAGATTGACTAGTTACTATTATAATTAAAAGAGATATGTTTGTTTTCACCATAATCATATAACAATATTGTCACCCAACCATAAGCATGCATCCACCCCTGAGCACCTTTAACCTTGACAGACATAATAATTTCAGAAGCAGACCTTAAAACCAATTGTTATCACCAAAATTTTGTTCGCAAATGGTTACAGGAATCTAGCATCTTCAAGACACATATTAGTTCACCCATGGACCAAAAATGCATTTCCAAAAAGTTCCAAAACTATACAACCAGTTACAAAATCAACATGCATTAAGACTACACAGGGAGCGTGCACACATGCGCCATTCAGAAACGCAGGAAAAAGCGCACATGCGCACGATGCCCGACCGTGGACGCAAAAAACCATGCATCCCTAAAAACGATGCATTTATGATATTGGTCGACCTCCCACCCACTTTTGGTTCAGCTTCCAAGTCGATTTGACACCCAAATCTCGAGGAATCTGGCTGGGTGGTTGGTCAAAGACCTAAGGGTGCCCTAAATGGCCCCTTGTTCACAAAAGCTGGTTGAATAATGCCTCAAAGGTATGCTATAAAAGGAAGCCATGGGTGCGCTACATTTTCAAGGAATTCATTTGTATTGTTATGCTGCTGATATTCTCTTGGAGGATCCTCTTTCCTCATCAAGAGTATGCTAGCACCATTGCACTTAGCCATTCATATCACCTCCAGAATGAATGTGCTTTGGATTCTCTTCACCATTTCATCCTAGTTCCTCATTTGTAAGAAGAACTCAATATTTGGGGGTCCAAGAGCCCTCCCTTGGAGGAAGAAGGAACCCAAAGTCTCCCTTTCTCTTTGGTGTTTTCTTTCCACTAATACAATCCTTTCCATTGGTGGCATGAATCTTGTTTGTTCCTTATTCTTATGTTCTTATGCACTATAATTTAATTTTTTTTATCATTCTTAGTTTAATTGTTTTTTTTTTTTATCTTTTATGCTTTATCTTTATAACCCTTTCCTTTACTGTTGTCTTGCCGAGCTACCCAATTGGGCTTGTAAGCATGTCTATTTTTCCCATTTAGGGGACAAAAGAGGTGCAACAGATTGGTGACTCCAGTGGGGAAATGTATCAATTTCCTCCCCCATTTGGGTAATTTTAGCTCTTCCTTTTGTTTATTTAACTTGCAGGAACCATAACCAGCCCAAACTGACCTGCAGAAAGCCAAATTCAAAGCTGAGTTGAGAGAATTTCATCCAGAATTTTCTTCACGACCGTGTGATAGACGTGCGTAGATTTAGTGGCCCACAGTCGTGCATCATTTGCACATGCACAAAACCCATAGTATTTCTCAGTGCCCTCTGTGCACCTACACCCATAAGGTGTTTTCAGTTCATGCATTGGCGCTCACAGCACCTCTGTCTACTCTGAGACCCACACATCTGCTCAGAAAATTACACATTGTAAGGTTTTTTGTGATATGTGGAGGGCCCATAGCCTTCCTAAAATTGATTTCATGCATGTTGTAATCTGTACCACACTTACATGCCCTCTCCATATAAAGGAATTAGTCAAACACATAGGCACTTAGGGGTTAAAATCATAACTTTTCCTCTTTTTTGTCATTTTGCCACATGGATGGCTTGCTTTGACTAAAGTTAAGTTGGAATCATTCTACATCACATATAAAACTTACATTGGGACCAAAAATTAGATATCGATCATTGAGTATGCTCTACTCTCGCGCCCCAAAGCGATCTTGAGAATCAGAAAGAGGTTGAAGGAAAATTTCATCTCCCTTAAAAAAGACAAAATCTTTAGGAGAGGACAACAGCCCCCTCGGGACTCCTCTTAGTTTATTTTCTCAAACACATCTTAAATATTGTAACAGGCCCATACATGCCCACATGCTACAAAGATAGGATAGTGTTGAAATTTAATTTGTTAGATTAAATCACTAGGGAAGTTTTAAGGTTTTGTAACCAGCCCATACATGCCCACATGCCCACAATCTAGAATAGTTTCAAATATTTCTTAGATTAAATCACATTAGGGAGTTAAAGAAATAGTAAGGACCCACATATCCACATGCTAGTTTCCTAGGGACTTTAAAATTCCATAAGGTTGTACCAATGACATTTAGTTAATTAGGTAATCAAGGCTTGTAAGGACCAAACAAAGTCCACATGCAGAAAGGTGACACCTAAATTATTAAAAATATTGGCACACTTTCACTTGATTCACACACAAAGTCACTACTCACTCAGTTTCATATCGAAACGTGGAGGTTAAAGTAAGTTTCCTCCAAAGGGATTCTGAAACACCCCACCCTTTTCTTGACAAAACTCTCCACTCCTACTTAATTTCAATGATATTGTCTCACACCCCCAATCTCTCAAACAACCACACCTAATTGTTTTCTAAAAAACTCACTAAGCTTTCCTCCATAGGAGGTGCCAAAATAAATTTTTTAGTCTAGGTAGGATTTTCGGGATAGGCATCCAAATAAATCCCTGTTATCTGGTTCTCACATCTTTAAACAATAGAGGTTGTAAAATAGGGAACTTTAAATCCTCCAAGTCAAGTGTTCCTATGCCATAAGGCAGGGAGATAACCGTGAAGGGTCAAAGGCCGAGGCCTGGTTTTTCTATGCATCCCCCCTTGAGGCACCCACCTCTTGGACAAGATCCAACCCGTGACCCATTTCTTAGGCCAAAAATCTAAATGTCACACTTTGACCGAGGTACCTAGTGACCAATTTTTAGGGCATCTACCTAGGTGGAAACTGTGGGCTGCAGTTGCACCTTGATTAGATTTTGTGTGGCTATTGGGAAATATCACCAGTTCTTTCGGGATATGTACTCTCTACCCCTCATTATAACTGATTACTTCATCCTTCACTAGTACCTCTTCGGGTGGCTTCAGACCCCACTGTTGAGTGCTATTGGAAGGTCCAGTGTTATTTGAGAGGAAGGACATTACGTCTTTTAGGACACGCACATTTTCTTTCTTTTTTCTCCCACGCAGACAAAATCCACCTACCCACATGTATGCTTATTTATCAATTGAGTTATGTATGATGTTCTTGTGATTACATACGATTGTGAGATATATTGCGAAGGTCCAAGTTATAGAAAGTCTCTTTTTCGTTAATTGCTCTCATCACCATTTTCACACATACACCTTGCTAGTCGGACATCATAGGGGACCCACATAACCCCCATCGTTCCAGATGCTTTCTAAATCTCCCTCCCATTCTAGGGGGAGTTCCTAGTCTTGCCAACTCATCCACCATACTTCCCCATGCCCCTGTGAGTGCTACTGTCTTGGGATCAGCTTTGCTTGGTTCCACTCTACTTGGGTCCACTTCCCAAGATCAAACACCTCCACACTCTCCTTTCCATGGAAGCAGGGGGCCAACTTCTTCTCAAGGGGGAAGTACAAACCCACCTAGTCCCCCTCAAGGGTCAGGTACGTAAAACACCCACATTATGGCTGGAACTAATCCTACACCACCACCTCAGATGCCATACTTGGCTTCCCTCAACATACTGGATCTGACTAAACTCACCAATGATGCTATATTGCACAACCTCACATGGCCAACAATGCCTACCAAACTGCCTTCAGACATCCCCAAGTTTGAAGGAAAACCGGGAGACAATCCCACCAGCCATATCATGACCTTTCACTTATGGTGTTCTTCAAACAACATCACAGACGATTCTATTTGATTAAGTTTATTTCAACGTATACTCACTGGCCCATCAACTAAGTGGTATGTAGAATAAAAATCTGGGTCCCACGTGACCTTTGAATCCTTGGCCAAAGAATTCTTGACCTTCTTTCAACTACCAATTTGTCATGACAATGGCCTTGAACTACTCTCGAAATTTAAAAAAACCTTCGGCATGCACATCGCTGACCACATTCATGAATGGTGTCATCGGCGTAGTCTTTGCAAAGATGAAGCTACTCCACAACAATGTCTCAATTGGTTCCTCAAATCATTTGTTTCCCTCCTTGCCAAATATTTGGCCACCACCTTCCCCCACTCTAAAGAAGAAGCCATTAGCAAGGCCCAACAATTCAAACTCATTTACTCACAGTCAGGGTACTTGTATACAGTACTACCTGATGCCCTGAGACCTGTTCCATTTGGACAGGACAAACTTGGGATGTCTCACTCAGCAGATGGATTGATTGGTACCACTACACACCACAATTCACATCCCCAACAACCACCACTATATGGAACCCCTCAATGTACACTATCATATGATAGACCCCCTTATTATAATTCCCCCCCCTTATCCACAACCATACCCCTTGACCTTTCCTCCGCCCACCAGAGAACCACCGCCAGCACCCACAATACGCCCCGTAGCTCAACCTAATTCATGTATCCCCTCCACCTCTGCTTACACTCTACGCACTAGTGAAACCACCACACCTTCCTATGCATCCTACAGATTGTTACCACATCATAATCCATACTTTCCATTTCCTGACCCCCCCCAAATCTATTCCTTCACCACAAGGAAAACCACATGCTGGGGTTAACTTTCTTCAACCATCTCCCGTTCAACAATACCAAAATTTTGAACAACTGAATACGACTAATCCAACCCATCATTTGAAAAATGCCAAAAAGAAAGGGAAAAACTGAAACAATAATAATCTCAGACCAGGCGGAAACCAGAACCAACCCTAGCAAAACCAACTTGCAGGGGGCAACCAGAACCAGAGGAACCAGAACCCTTAAGGGGGAAATAACAACAAACTCCAAGGAAAGAACAACAAAAATATTCGGAAAAACTTCCCTTGTTCCCTTTGCAGTGAGTATGGCCATTATACTCACCATTGCCCCCAAATCACAGACCTCAAATGGATGAAAGAATCCGGTAATGGACCACAATCGCCATCCTCACCTGCCCCCCAGTAGGCCCCACAACAATTTGTGCAGTACCCACCCCCGACCGTGTTGCAAAACCCCATACCACATCAAGGGGTGATGAACACCCAACAAGAGATGCACCCTGCCCCACCACAGGCAGGACCATATCACAACCCAGTTACTTCGACAGATCGAACTATCCTCCTCACTAGTGAGGAAGAGGTCCTTCTACAAATGTGTAGTCATCAATATAGCACACCCTCTGACCCAACTCCTACTACCTCGGAGGCCACCCCAGTCATGACTAGCGCACCTTTGATGATTTTGTTCCCTAATACTGAGACACCTCTTCGCATCCCTCGCATCCCATTGCAAAGGAATGTCCATAACCCTTAAGCTAGGGAAACCCACAATTATAGTCTGGTCGATGACTTAGCCCAATCCCATGCTGCCATGTCAGTATTAGAAGTTCTTCAAACCTGTCCTACTCAACAGAAGTCATTACTTTCCGTGCTAGGGGCAGTCGACCCTGTCGATACTCGACTCATCACATTTGATCTCGATAGTGGAGAACCTTGTCTCCCCGCTCTTGTCGCTCTTTAAATACTGATTAAAATCCAGAACATCACCATTCACCGCTGCATCATGTCCAAAACCGTTTGGTAGAAACTTGGCTCTCCAGAGCTAATACCATTTGCTATTAATCTGAGGGCTTATGACGGAAGACCCTCATCTCCCGAGGGGCTCTTCCAAAATGTTCCCATCAAACTTGGGGGCAAAACCATCCTTGTAGACATTGAGGTTATCGATGCCCCACTCAACTATAATATTTTGCTTGGTCATAGCTACATGTATGCCATGAAAGCAATTGCCTCTTCCATGTCTTGAACCATGATGTGTCCCCATAATGGAAAGATCATTACCATTGATCAGGTATCACATTATGAGCCTAACCCTTCATCCAACATCAACAATATCCTCTTGTTTGTCCACACTAATCTAGACGCCTATCCACTCATCGAGATGGGCTCCAAAATTTTTAAGGACCCATCCTTTCTAGGGACATACCACAGAGCACCACCGCTCATCCATCCCTCAGCACAAGTATGTGTCATTTCTGTTAGCACTTGGTAAATTTCCTAGAGGTTGAAGGAGAAGAAATCTACAAAGGTAACCTTATCCAACCGCTTTTAAAGCTGGGATCTAGCCCTTCCAGCTTCAGAGAGGGATCTCTCTATATGATTTAGCTTTGTTTTTTATTTAAGATATTAGGCTAGGTAAAGAAAATGTTGGTTTTGTTGTAAAAGAGTTTTTGAAATTGGTTGAGACAGTCTACACATCCATTGGGCTATGGGGTTTGTATTTAATAAGATATTAGATACAACCAAAAATGCCAAAGAAAACCTTCATAGGGCGAGATAACACACTCACTGGATCTTTAGTAATTAAAATGATGGACAGAAGAAAAGATAAGGAAAATAACTTCAACTAACAAGCAGTTAAGAATTTCTTAGTTGAAGATATTAGAAGATAAACATTAAAATCTTTAGAATCGGAAATAGGGTATCAAAGATAAATCCTGCAACATTACGCTATTCATAAAGATTAGTTATTGAAAACAAGATGATTACAGAGCAAGAAAACATTTAACTGAGAAAATCACATCACTAGTGAACATGCGCAAGAATCCTGTAAAGTGCCTCTTCTTTATTAATGGTAGATCTCTTCAAAAATAGTACAGTTTGATAGAAATAGGGTGTGCGAATCAACAACCCTCAATACTTCGAAAGATGAAGTATTTATAATTCAAAATACAAATGTTCCTGTCATAACTGATCAGAATGTGCTCATTCTATTTTTAGTCTAACTAACTTAACTAATCAAAACTGCTTGATGACTCGATACAACTGTTTGCGGAACTTCTGGGGTAGGCCGTTGGCGAGGTGCCTTCGTAACCTCTTCTGACTGGACAGGTGACTGGATTGTGACAGCTCATATGTTAATCTAGTAGATCACATAGTTCTTCCCATCTGAGATGACCTGGCATTGTGACTTTAAGCAATCTCCGATATACCTCATCCATGTCTGTATATTTAGCAAATGTAGGCTTGATGATGAATATGTGTTTAATCTCATGTTGGATACTAATATCCAACTGCAGGGCATCCATGAATTCTTTGCCTGTGATGCTTCCCTGTATCCCTGCAAACTTGGAACTATCCTTGGAGACTTTAGTCAACCTTTTCTTGTAATCAAGGAGTGTCATTAATTTGTCATTAATGACCTTCAGACTAGGTGGGCCCTTCTTCTGCAGAGCATCTATCTTATTGAAAAACTTTTGTACTCCTTGATCCATGACTTGAATCTTCTCCTCAAGCTAAAGCATAAGACCTCTTTTGGTTAGAACCCTTTTTACCTCAAGTATAGTTTCCATCCTATCCTTGATCTTTAGTTCTTCAAGTTCCTCTCTGGTCTTGGAATTTAGGAACCTGATGATTTCATTTGCTTGTGCTGGCATGTCTCCCAGCTCCATTCTGATTTTCTCGACAGCCTGTTTGCTCCTCTCGAGCAACTCATTTTGTTCAAACATGATTTGAACCATTGGCCAGGTTTCATTTATGGACTTGGAAATATCTGTCCACACAATCTCTTTGACCTCAGCCAAAGTCTTCCCTGCCATTGTCTGCTTTTGGAGCTGCTGTAATTCCTTCCTGATTTGCTCATTCACCTGCTTTTCTTTGGATAGGCTTGTCTGGAAAGAAGTCTTTAGCTCTTGGAGGTTCTCCACTTCTTTCTTAAGCCTGCTGATTTCTGACTCTTGCAGGTTCATCCTCTCCATGGACTTGGCAAGGTCTGTTGTTCCTTCTGGTAGTGGCACTGATGTTGCAGATGGAATGGCTGTCACTGTTGTTGTGCTCAAGCCTACAATTGGGATAGCACTCAATGGAATGCCTTCCATTGGTTTCGTCTGCTCTTTCTCCTTTAAGAGTCTCTCCATCTCAGACTCCATTTCTTTAAGTTGAGCATTCTGCTCCATGAGTAACTTCAACATCTCATCCTTTTCACCTTCCTTTTCTGCTATCTCTTTTGCCTATGGGTTTTTTGTTGGAGGGAGCTTTAGCTGTTTTATTAAGGCTGCGATGTCAGCATTTTTATTTTTAATCATCTCTTTGGCCTTGACGTTCGTAGGATCGTAACTGATCTTGAGGACCAGCTCCTCCAACATCTTGATTCTGTTGTCTTTCGCGAAAGATGATATTTTCTCCAGCTTAAGTTGGGTCTGGGCATTGTTCAAAGATACCTGAAATTTTGATGTAGAAGCTGAAGCGTGAGACAAAGTGTGGAAAACCATCTCCCCAGTTTGCTTGTGTAGATCCATCTGATCTGCTGGATGCACGTCCTTAGCCTGGAACTCAAAAGTGGCCCTTTTGTAATCTGATATCACCTTGGGATCCGACACTTGTGCTTGGAGGTAAGACATATGCATCCTACCCTTTTCTGTGTCAAATGCCGAAAGAAGCCTATGCTGGGCTGTGGACGACTGCTTCTGAAACTGGGCATAAGTGTTGCTAGTGAGTGTCTGGCTCTTCTTCTTGATCAAGTCATATTTTTCGAAAATGCCCAACTTAGGACCAGTTTTACTCGGCGAAGTATCTAGGGGAGAATCTGTGGATTTTATTGCTGTTGTTATTGCCTTATGCTGACTTGAGCCGAAAGGTAGAGTGCCTGACTTGACCTTGGTGGTAGTTGTTGTGGTAGTCGAAACTTCCTGTTCTACTGTCGCGCCAGGCGTTGAAACCGTCTTTGGATTTTTGGAGTGAATTTGGAATTCCTCTTATGACACCTCTATTACAGGAGGAGATGACTCCTGTCGGGGCCTCTTCTCCTTGAGGACCTGAGGTGTGGTAGCGGGTAGTGCACTTTTCGAGGGCACCTGTTGTTCCAAGTCCATCAAAGTGTCAGGCAACCATACTGTCTGATTTGCAAATTTCTTGATCTCTGGCTTGGACTCATGAGCATAAGGGGCATTTTTGTTTTTCACCCTCATATCTGAAATGATCCCGCATGGATCATAGTGCCAGGTGAAAATCGTAGAGAATTTCATCTCCTTCAACATTCTATCTTCTTCTTCCCCTGCACCTCGGCTATTGCAGATGAAAGAACCAATCTGTCCCTTGATTCTCAATTGCTATTTTTTCTTCAGGGAAACAAAATGAATGTCATTTGAATTCATTATCTGCCTAATATATTCTAATGCAAAAATCCTTACCAGCACATATCGAGGTAGTTTGTAAGGCGCCATTTCGCACCCGAAAACTCTGATTTCGGTGTGGTTCTGACATAAATACTAGTCTCCTGTCTTAACATTGTCCGAGAGATGCAGAATTCTCTGGACTTCATCATTTATTTGTGGCTCAGGCTTTCCACTCAACATGCTTACCACAGGGTGGTAAAACTGATCAATGAACGCTTTGAAGTCGTATTCAGCAGAGTTATGCTTCATAAGTGAAGTCCAGGCTGTGACGGGCTGGGACCTTCCGTCCGCGTCCATCTTCTGCATGGAGAAACTAAACCTGTTGGCCTGAAAGTAGACGAACATATAAGCCAATATGGAAGAATATCTGAACATACCTTCTGTGGGGAAATTCACAAATTGTTCGTGAATATTATCGTCCAAGAAGGTGTTGTAGTCGAACTACGTGGTGGGTTGTTCATCGTTTGAGAAAATGGATAGAAAACCCAGGATGGGCTCATCTACCCATTGATCAGAATAGTAACCAAGCAGGGCACACAGGGAAGAAATGATTTGATTTCCTTTGGTGGAGAACTTGGAAGAAGGGTAAGGGGGGCTGGTGGAAGGGAGTTGAGCGGAAGCAGGAAGGAAAAGCTCGAAGATCTGAGCTCTCTGAGGGAATGTCATTTTCTGATATAGTTCAGTGAGGATTTCTAAATTGAATGGGGACACAGATTCAACACGGGTAATTTGCATCATCTGGTCAATATCTTCGGGGGTGATGAAAAAGAGGACGTCTCCGGATGAAGAAACGATGGCCTTCTGGTCTGGGATGTAATGGGCTTGGCATTTGAGGTCAAACTCGGGGAAATGATGAATCTGGGGGAAGAGATACAGGGGCAAATTGGACTCCCAGAGTCCAATTTCATCACTCTAGTCCAGGAAAACCTCCCGGAGCCATGACTGAAGATCAGAAAAGTCAAAACTGCAAATAGTATCTGCTATCAATCGATCTTTATCGACCAAGGGAATTTTGTCCAGGTCGACGGGGGGAGGAAGAAAAGGATTCTCTTCTCCCTCAGCTTGTCTTGGTTTTGACACCATTTCATCCACAGTACCTGCAATAAACAATACGTTAGTGGGGTCGACTGACTGTGGGTGAAAGTGACGCTGAAGCAATGGAGGAATAAGAGGTTTCTGGCGTGATGGATGAATAACGAATGGAAAGGGAAAACGATAGTTTTATTCAAAACTAGGTTGGTTGGACGCGGGAAAATGGTCAGCAGGACAACAGGTATATTATCCAGTTATTAGTGGACAACGGGCCACTTGGGATGAAGTGGCAGATGACGGTGGCCAAAGCATACAGAGGGGTGACGTGGAGGCTGGTTATTTGAGGTAAAAGTCACCAAAAGGGGTTGTTCATGAGTGAAGGGGTTAAGGACTGACAACAGGGACTGGCAGCAGTTATGGGATGTGACATGACCCCAGGAACAAGTGGGACAAGTGGACTCAGTGGAGGATGTGACCTGACCCCGGGAACAAGTGGGACAAGTGGACTCAGTGAACAAGATAGCATGTGAGAGATGTGACTTGAGAACCAATAGACCGATGCCATGCATGACCAGGGGCCCGCTGAAGGGAAATATCTATT
>ML781077.1:45925-66901 GCA_009831015.1 Picea engelmannii
GAACTGTAGATTTAAGCGCTCTGTTCTGGGCCATCCAGATGTGTGCCCAGGTTATAACCAATTCCGGACCCCCCCCCCCCTCCGTTAAATGCAGAATGGGCGAGGGGGTCCGGAATCCAATGTGGGCCGATGATCTAAGCACTCCTCTCCGAGCCGTCCAGATGAGCATCCATGTTATTACTGATTCTGGACCCCCCCCCGGTTAAAAGCAGAATGGTCAGGGGGGGTCTGGAATGCGCTGTGAGCTGTAGATCTTAGTGTCATGATCGGGGCCATTGATAAGTGCAAAAAACATAGATCAGGGAGCGGAGGAAAATATACTTGGGGAAAAACTTAGAATATAAAGCACTTTATGGGTTTTTCCCAACTTTTCACATAAATACCACCAAGGAAACTTCGTCTAAGGAATTCTAAGGCCATGGGGACATGGGGTAGAAATTTCATCGATCTAGTTTCATGGGTGTTCAAGAAAATTAAGCAACTAACTTACACGCTAACCTATCTTCCTAGGACTATTAACCCAGATTAAACTGTTGGGTTAAGAAATTACTCTACCTAAGGGCTATCTGACCAGGATTAAACAGTCTGGTCAGATTTATTCACTAATCTAACCTAGGGGCTATCTGACCAAGATTAAACAGTCTGGTCAGATTTATTCTCTAACCTATCAACATTGAAAATTTAAAAGAACTTGGTCATGCTTGAAAGGTATGACCAAGTTACTATTATTGCATGGGGCTTTTGTTTCAATTCTTTTATGCCCTCTTTTCTTTTTCTTTTTCTTTTTCTAAAATGAAAAATCAATTGCCAATAAAAACACTAGATACAGATAATATCCATAATATCCAAGTCATAAGTTGATTCCCATAATTTATGGGGTGATAACAATTTCCACCAAAGGAATGACAACTGAAGATATTCTCCCTCCCACCGAGGCCTCTTTTTCCCTTGACGTCCCACTAGTCACAGAATACCTCCCTCAGGAATCTCCTGGAACTTGTTCAGCTCTACCCGTTCCTGATATTCCCCTCCCCCAGGGCCATATCCTGGTTTGGGAAACAATTCCTCAAGCCATTACCCAAATCCCTTTCTTTTACCCCCCACCAGTTGTACAATCTTTCCAGGTAGCCGCAACGCTCACCCTTCCTAACATGGTGTTATAAATCCCAGTATGGTATCTACATCCACCTAAGATGGTCCCTCAACCATCCTTCCCTCCCCAAATAGAAGGAATCCTGATGCATATTCCCATACTTACCCCCACCGTCCCATCCACACCCCCACTTGTTAGCACCCCTGCTATAGCTAGGGGCAGACAAAAAAATAAGGAACCCACTACTCCACTTCCCCCATGTGTCCAACCCCCTTGTGCGCTATGCGAGAAAGACAGACACCCCACCAACAAGTGCCCATCTCTCCCCGAGTTACGTAATCTCATTCAACTCCCTCGAGCACCACCACCGCTCGTCGCTTCCTCTAGTACTATCACTATCTCTCGTAATAGAAGTAGCAAAGAACTGTGAACCAAATTCTCATGTGCCATCTGTTCAGAATATGGCCATTACACACACCATTTTCCAGCGTTACCTCAGTTTCGACAGATGCTAACAGCCGTACGCCAGAGCTTTCAGCAAGAACCCACCCCAACACATGTCACCGACATCCATTATGTCACGACCTCAGTCAATGATCGTATGAGATGTCCTTGCTCTCTATGCGAATCACTTGATCATTTCACATATCAATGTTCTATGATCATTGAATACAGGCATCGCCAACTAACCCTTATTCAAAATCATACACCCCCTCCTCCAGCAGAACTAGTGAGTTCCCTTACCCCATCACTGGATATAGTTCATATCTATTCACCAGAACTTGAGGCACTCCCTACTCCCCCATGGTTCCTAGTCATTATTTATATGAGTATTTACCCCTAAATCCCCCCAATTCTGCAATTCATTTCCCCATAGAAATTCTATGCCCGGCTACCATTTTCAACCCACAATATCTTGATATTTGGTTTATGTTAAGTGAACCATCACAACCTCCTTACGATACCCCCTCTACATCGTCACCACCAGACAAAAACCCCATGATGAAAGTCACCAACGTTAGTCCTTTCGATCCCCTATATTCTCGATAGTTTCATTGTGACGAAGACATCCTTGAGGAGTTAACTAAACCCGATTTCCCATGGGACGCGCTCCACCACAGAGCTCTTTTTCCTTCACAGTAAGCTGTCGGGCCTCCTAACCAAAACCCCATCTACGCAGTCGAAACCAAAGATTTTATCCCATCAGGGCATATAGATTGGTTCAAAAACCCTATCGCTGCCCCCGACGCTTTCGAAGAAGGAAATATGGCCAATATTCCAAAAATCAATATTTCCATCAAATATAGAGTCATAGAGGAAATTACCATTGGCGTCGCATGCTTTCCTGAAGAAATAACCACCTATAAATCTCTCTTCCAGGAATACGGGGACATCTTTGCCTGGTCCTACACAAAGATGCCCGACCTTGATCCCTCTATTTTCGAACATCGCATCGACACCTGGCCTGATATCACACATGTCCATCAAAAATAACGTCCATTACACCCATCCAAAGGAATGGCTATCAAGGATGAAATTGAAAAATTACGTGCTGCAAGGTTCATATACCCCATCACATATACATCTTGGGTCTCCAACCCTGTCCCTGTCAACAAAAAATAGGGCACTATCCGTGTCTGTACAGACTTTTGTGATCTCATTCATGCCTGTCCCAAAGAGAACTTTTCAATGCCCTTTATTGACTAAATTATCGATGATTGCGCTGGTCACGAGGCTCTATCCTTCATGGATGGTTTCTCTAGATAAAACCAAATTCAAATCCACCCAACCGATCAGTACAAAACCACATTCACTACCCCCTAGGGCACTTTTGCATATCGTGTCATTCCTTTCGGCCTCAAGAATGCAGAGGCTAGTTTCCAATGCACCATGACATACATTTTTCATGATCTCGCTCAAATAATCCTTGCCTACTTGGATGATCTCACCTCTCACTCGAAAAAATGCACTCAACATCTTAATGATTTACGAATCATCTTCCAATGGTGTCGTCAGTACAACATTCACTTGAATCCCCTCAAGTGTGTGTTCTGCATCACTGTTGGCCACCTCTTTGGGTTTATCATTTCCCAACGTGGCATTACATTTGACCCCCTCAAGGTCCAAGCCATCATGGAAATTCCCCCACCACGAAATTTACGCCAACTATGGAGCCTACAAGGCAAAGCTAAATTTTTATGCCACTTTGTCCCCGATTATGCCACTCGGGCACATGGTTTCCTTTGCCTCTTACATCATGATATCCCATTCCAATGGGACGAACATGCCCAAAAATCTTTTGATGATCTCAAAATGGCCCTCTCCAATGCCCCGTTGATTAGTCCACCTGACTATAATCGTGACTACATCCTCTATATCTCGGCCTCAACCGTCTCAGTAGCAGGAATTCTCGTCAAACTAGGGGATGATGATCGTGAGCATGTTATTTAATACATTAGTAAAAATCTTTCAGGGATACCCCTGAAATACAACCACGAAGAAAAACTGGCTCTTACAGTTGTCCTCATAGTCCAAAAATTGTGCCATTACATATTGCTTTGAACTACCAAAGTTGTCATAGATTCCAACCCAATGCACTACTTTCATAGCCACCGACAAATCAATGGAAAATTTGCCCGATGGATCATCATCCTTTAGGAGTACGACCTCGAATTTTCAACACCCAAGAAAAAGAAAGCCTTGGTCCTCGTCGAACTCATTATGACATATCCCTCTGATACATCCCGTACCCCCATCAATACAGACTTCCACGACAAACATCTCTTCTACATCCCCTCGGATGACCCATGGTATGACGATCTTCTCGTCTACCTTCGAATACAAAAATTCGGAAACCACTTTTCCTGAGGCAATCGTCAACGCATTCATCACCAGCTCCCCCGCTACCTACTTATCATTGATATCTTATATCGATGTGGGGCCGAGACTGTACTCCACCAATGTTTGACTATCGAAGAGGCCGATCGAGTCTTGAATGACTACCATAGTGGTGCTTGCGGGGCCCACCTCTCAGGAAAGTCCACCCCTCAAAAAATCATTCGCGTCGGTTATTTTTGGCCTACATTGTTTCAAGATTGCATTAATGCTGTGAAGCTATGTAACAACTGTCAGCTTTACGCCAACTAAGCATGAGCACCACCTTCTCTTCTACACCTGGTCATTACCACAGGCCCATTTTGCAAATGGGGCATCGATTTCATGACTTGAAACCCTCCATCCAACAATGGAGACAAATACATGGTCTTTGCAGTGGATTAATTCACCAAGTGGGCTGAAACCATGCCCACCTTCAACAACACCGCTGACACTGCAATGCATTGTTTCTTTAACCACGTCATCTCTCACTTTGGAGTACCACTCCAATTAGTCTCCGATCATGGGAAACACTTTGAGAATGAGATTTTCTTCGAACTCTCATCCAAGTTAGGTTTCTCCCACGGGTTCGCCTCCCCATACTATCCTTAGTCTAAAAGACAGGTAGAGGCAGTCAACAAGGTCCTCAAAACCATGTTGCAATGCATGGTTAACAAACATAAGACCAATTGGCACCATATGTTATTTTTCGCGCTTTGGGCTTATCTCATGGTAGTGAAAACTGCCACTGGTTTCACACCATTTCATCTAGTCCATCATGTCAAAGCTACTCTCCCCATTGAATGCAAAATTCCTACCTTAGGCATCACTATTGAGCTATTACCCGACACTGCTCCAATGGAGCAGAGATTGCTGAACTTAGATTCACTGGATGAAGATCGTTGATCTTCATTACAGAACAACGAGGTAGCTAAAAAACTGTCAAAGGCCACCTTTGATCACGATGTCAACCTCTGCTCATTCAATGAAGGTGACCTCATCCTTGCTTATGATATCTCCCACAATACCCTCAGCCATGGAAAGTTCAAGTCATTATGGCATGGACCTTACATCATTCAACACTGCCTCACTAAAGGCACATACATTTTGTCCTCCCCCGAAGGCCACCCTCTCAAAGAACCCATCAATGGGTTGTACTTAAAGAAGTTTTACGCTTGAACATAGCCATTCTACACTAGGATTTTTCCTTTTGTACGCTTTTCTCAGAGTTTTTAATCTTCTTTTTCACACCTTCCATCTAATTTACCATTTGTGTTATTGAAATATGCCTCCTCCATCAGCCTACCACATCGATTACATCGATGGAGCCAGCCGTTGGACACAAAATATCGCTTCGGCCACTTGGGCTCTCTATTCCCCCTCACACAAACTGCTCCACTCTAGCGGCATATGTCTGGGCTCAACAACCAACAACCAAGCCGAATAGACTGTCGTCATTGGTCTCCTTGCCGATGCTAGTCATCATCACATTCGTCACCTTAGCATCTTACTAGATTCCCAACTGGTCATCCTCCAGCTCAACAATGTGTACCGTGTCCACAATCCTTGCCTCTTTTGCAAATACCTGCAAGTTAGACTCTTATATCGACACTTTGATTCCATTACATTTACACATATTCCCAGACAATTTAATCAAATAGCAGATAACATGGCTAACCTAGTGTTAGATTGGCATTTATCACATCAAGCTACCAGTACACATACATCAAACATCAATAATCTATCACAACATCTAAATTAGACATCATCAACAAAACCATAAAACACATGTGAACATCACAAAGATCCCAAAATGTATATCCATATATATATATATATATCGGTCAAATGTGCCATCAAAATGTTTACAAAAAGTATAGTACATCCGTAGGTCGGTGAACCACCTCGCCCCTATAGATACAAAACTGGTGTCACCACATCAAGTAGGCTCGCAGGCCTATATAAATACCAAAAATATAAAGATAAATACAGAGACAATCATGGTGCCTATAGTGCACCACCACCCAGTCCTCTCTTGGGTGGAGTTCCCCCACCAGCTATCGGTCCCTCCAGACCCAGAGGTAACTGCTCAGTCATCACAGCACCTGCTATTGCTGCTCTCCGAACCATGGTCCGCCACACCAATGGGATGCCCATGCACTACTCCATGACTCCCTCATCCTGAATCTGTGACCACATGCCCTCGGGCACTCCTTGTAGCACCACCTCCAAGTGTCGATGAATGTCCTCAAACTCTCCTCCGGCCTCCTTCGGAGGAGCATGTGAAGGCCCTACCCCCGGATCATCAAAATGATGCCTTTGGCCTACTCTCCCCTCCTCAGTCAGTCCCACAACACCCTCATCCCGCCGCTGTCTCTCCTCGACCTATGGCTCTCCCCATGGTGGTCTCACTGGTGCTCTGGCCAGCTCAACCTCCCATCCACGTGGTCCCACATCTACACACATAACACACCAATGATAGCATCAACATCCATCCACACATAAAACTATCTATGCTATACTATCTAACTCTCAAAATCATCAAAGCAAATACATCCACATACCTCTCTGGTCGAACACCTCACCAGGGGGAAGCACCATCTCTGGGTCCTCCTGAAAGTCTATCCCACTGTAAGGGTACTGGAGAATAATTTGTGGCATCTGACGCCACACTCATGTAATCTCGGGCATAAAATAGTGCCCCTCCTCCCCACCACTGTGGCAAACCAAGATCAACCCCCACCACCTCAGTCATGGCTCTCGCATCCCAGGCACATCCAAAATCACTCTAGGGCATAGCATCTAAACCTGCTCTAAGAACCATGCCACCAAGATAGACCCAAAGGAGAACTCCCCTAAGTCCGCAACACGACACCTGTCAAGCTTCCCTACCATCTTGGTATACAGCATCAAGCCCCAGGCAAAATGATCACCTGCCAGTGCCCTCTACATCACTCTCAACTAACCCCCACTGATCCGCTGATTCAGAAGAGATCCATATACTCTCACTATCATTCCTGCCATGCAATGATGTGCAAGGGCATCCATCGCCCCAATACTAACCACAAAACCCGACATGAAGTTCTTGTTGGGCCCTTCATTTTCGAGAAAAGAATTGCGCAAGTGTTGGTCGTGCAACCTCCATCAAAGGTTGGAAGGAAGAACAATAGAAAAGAGTTGTGGAAGCCAGCCCAATTCTAGCTAAATAACATAATATAGGACATAATATAATTTTAAAAGGTTTGTTGATTGATGAGGATTGGGTTGGTCGGTTCAGTCGGGGGATGAGTTCGCTCATTCATTTTGGTCATTAGATGATATTGTTAGGTCTAATAGCATCTATCAGAGTTATTTCCATGGGTATTGCCCAAGGTTTTCTTTGGTAAATCAAGAAGAGTAGAGTCTGTAATGAACACAACTTGCTGGCTGGGAAATCAGGACTCTGTGGCTGAGAGACGGAGCCAAGAATCTAGACTGTACTTTCTATGTAATGCTGAAGCTATAATGTAAGAAATATATTTAATGATGATATAAAGAAGGGTTAAATTTTTAAATATGATGTGTCCTTACATTGTTGCTTATGCATTTCAACCTTCATGTATAGCTTATGAGTTACAATTTTTGCTCTTATAGTTAACTAATGCTCGCAATACTAGTAGGTTTGGTTCTCACATTTAGGTGTTTTTGATCTGATAATGTTGATTGCGTAAGGACTGGAGTAAGTTATGAACACTCCATGGATCTTTTGTAGTTTTCTCCCTACCCTTCCCTATCTCTCTGTCTCAACAATGTTTCAGGTGAGACTTCTTCTTTTCGGAGGAGATGAAAATGCCAGTGCTCTAGACTACATGGTGCCTTTTGTTGGTAACTTGAGAAGGACCCTGGTCTGAACAACATCACACCAAAAAAATGGTTCCATTGCGAGGACCCATATGAAAAGGGAACCTGTAGGAAGAATGTTGTTGCTGATCCATAGATCTAGCATCAATCAATGGTGGGAAATAAATTGCAATGCCTTCATATGGAAAGAAGCGGAACTAAGAATAAAATCGGTGGGAGTCACTCGAGAAGCGATCTTTTACTTAGAAAGATCAAGCGACCAGTACAAAATTTCCTGGGTTAAATTCCCAGAAGAATTTTTTCACTGGATCAAGAGACTCCAAGAAGCTCCAAAGTTCCATGGACGGATCAAGAAGATCTGCACTTGGGATACTGACAAGTTAGAAGCACTCCAGAGGCTGAACTATCCAGTCACGAGGGTCGTATATTTCTAGGTTACCACCATGATAGAAGGATGCATAGTCGAATTTGTAGCTGAGAACCACCAGTCTTTCTCACGAGCAGAGGATATTTTCAAGAAATGCGCAAGGGGAAGACTTGTAAGAGAGATCCCCCTGTGGATTAAAGCTTTCTTGGTGGAGGAAGGGATGTTGATTATGTCCCTAACCGAGATGGCAATGTAAACACCCTCGCTTGTGGTAGGGTGAGATGGGGTGAGAATCATGGCATGAAGAGAGGGGAAGGATTCTTTGACAAATGGGGGGGAAACAACAAGAAATGGATTCAAGAGATGAGCGAGCCTTGAAGAGAGCTGCCATAGTTGAGAAGTGGTGGCACATCAAAATCAAGAAAGCCACAAGACAGTCTGAAAAGTTGAGGAAAGAAGGATGATCAGGAGAGATATAAGGAAGACAGATGGAATAACTGCAAAGGATGAGAAGAGAGGAATGACTGGCCAGTCAAAGGTTAAACGAGAGAGAAGAAAGGAGAGCGAGAAGTCCCCAGGAGGTGGGATGAGAAGGAGGAAGCGCGGATATAAGAGAGGAGGAAACCAACATGAATATTGAAGGAGAAAGAGAAGATTCAGCCCCAATAACAGGAGAGATCGGGAATCCTACCGAAGAGATCATCCTAGTGGAAGCTAACGAGACCCCCCAGATCAAATAAATATGCCCCGAAGCCAGTGGCACTAGCCCCAAATCACCCGTACCCCAAGTGCCCTCAATACAAGTAGTAAGTTCTATACTACCTGCTCATGTAAGTTTTGTTTTAGTATAATTAGTTAACCAGTCACAGCCAGGAAGTGCGAGTACAAGGAGGATAGTGGGATCCCCTGGTAGATCACAAGCAAGATCGTTAGGGTTCACATTGATATGAACAACAGGATCAACAATGGCTAGCCATGTAGGAGGATCGATTGCCCGATACCCAGAATGTTGGGGTAAGGGAGATGAAGACGTTGAACAACACTGGTTCTTATGTGAAGCCATATAGAGATCCAGAGGGACACTAGATGTGAACAAGTTGTTCAAATTCTAGACTACCCTGAGAGGTCATGCTCTTAAATGGTACATGAAAACCATTGAACCAAGAGTGTCAGGGATGCAAGGTCAAGCGTTCACCCTTGGACAGGTGCGAAGGAGGTTTATAGTAGAGTTTAAACTGCCCTAGTCAGAACAACAGGCTCTGTCTGAGTTGCATGAAATACAACAGAGAGAAGGTGAATCAGCCTAGGAATATAACCAGAAGTTCAAAGATGCCATAAGGAGGTTGGCACACCCAATCCACGAAGAACATCAAAGGGAATGGTATATTCAGGGGCTACTACGTCTGACTAGGATTCCACTAACACAAGAGTGGATAGCCACGTCGATAGATGCCTTGGAACAATCGATAAAGATTGAATCCATGGAGGGATACCCTGGAAGCTTGAGAGTAACCCTACCCCCAGTAGATGCAAATCTAGTGCAACTACAAGGATAGATACCAGCCCTTATAGAAAAGATTCAAGAACTGACAGTACCTAGACTAGGATGACCACAGGTTTGGTGCACTGGATGCTATACGGAAGGTCATTTAGCAAATGAATTCCCACGAGGGAGAGGGTTGGGACCTTCACAGAATCTGATGGCAACCCCACCAGGACCCATAGGAGGAGTTGCACAAGTATCGATGAACCCACCATTTCACCATCCCGCCCCATATTACGTGTTCCCAGGAGGCCAAGTAGCACCGATGACGAAGTATTGTGAGATCTACTGAAACCACGGGCATGGACCACAACAATGCCCTATCATGCAGAAATATTCAACGGTACCAAATACAGTCCATTGTGAGTTCTATGTATCTACGATGCATGCTACCAACCAATGTAGGGCGTTGGATGCACTAGCGGACAGGCTAGACTAAACAACATTCAGAGTAAGTGAAAACCCTTAGGGACTAGGATGAGTCCAAGGAGGTGGAGCTAGTGGAGATTTTAGAGGGGGAAGAATTGGTAGAAGAGGATCGGTCATATGTTATAACTATGATGAAAAAGGTCACTTGGCTAGAGACTGTCCTCACCCAAGGTGGCCATGGTGTTCTCATTGCAAAACCAACAGACATGCAATTGAAGACTGCCCTGAGATAATTGAAAAATGGGAAGACAGGGTAAGGCAAAGAGGAACTAACCTTGTTAGTTCAGAGATCAAGAGCATTTCTAAAGGACAACTACTAAATCTTAACATCATCACTCGAGGAGGCACGAGGACAAGAGCTAATGCTGATGCTCTATCTCAGATTCAGAAGGCAATACCTAAGGGAGATAGGTACGACCCCCTAAAACACAAATTTTTCTTTAAGGATGCCATAGAAGTCTTCCAGAGTATTCCTAGTTGTGAGACACAAGAGAACCCCCCTAAGTCGGTCATATACCCTAAGATAGCACAAGTACCTGAGTCGTCCCCTCCACCCAGAAACCCTATAGGCATACCAAGACAACCTGAGCAGCATCAAAATGTAGTCGACCTCTGGTTTCAATTATTCTCTGACATTCTAGGGAATGATCAACTGAAAGAGAAGTTGTGCAATGCGTTGTACCTAGTCTTAGGGAATGAAGGAACCTCAGAAGCAAAGATTAGGGCTAACCTCCTTGAGAAGAGTACTCATAGGGTGCAATGAAGAAAAGTAATAACTGGAAAAGAATTCCAACTGATAGCCCAGTTAGATGACTTCGAAATTAGGGATGTCATGCTAGACCTAGGATCAGATGTGAACATTCTACCCAAGAATGCCTGGGAAGCCCTATAAAAACCAAGACTAACATACTTGCCAATGTTATAACCCTAATTTGCACTAGACATTCTTACCTGGCATCAGGCCATCTCAGATTCCTTATTTTCCAAAGCACTGTTGAACAACTCTTCTTAAAAAACCTCTTTTATAAAGGCCCACACACCCTACTCCATTACTGCACACGTGTACATGCTAGTTGACCCAAAACAACCCACGTGTACCTATAAAAGCATGAAAAAAGGAAAGTTGCCAATGGAACACACAACTTTGGGTGAGTTAACTAAACCTTCCGGCCATGCATGGCCAAGGGTTCGTCCAAATACCTAGCTTCTTCTAGCCTATAAAAGAAGGGTTAGGGGTCCCATTTGGAGGAGGAGAATCATAGTAAAGAAACTATACCCAATTGCGCATTCCCTTTGTCCGAACCCTTTAGCCCTCCTTGTGCAAAGAGAAAGATAGAGAAAAGAAGTTGGAGGACTGTTGAAGAGGAGCCCAAGACCAGGTTCATGGAGCAATGACCAACTTCATCATTGTAAGTTGATTTGTTGAAGTTAATAATAAAGAAATACTTTTCCCATCCCACCATATGAGGTTTTTATGGTTTATAGCATACTTGTTTATTGAATCTCTAACCCTTTAATCTATATATTAAATGCATGTGGAGTTTGTTGTTTGTTTTGTGTCAATGCAAGTCAGCCTTGAGAAGAGAGCTGCAATCAAAAAGCGATCAAGCATGAGGAAGGATCTACATCAAATGCTCGTAATAAGGTATGCTCACTTGATCTTCTTAACTATGTATTTGCTTAAGAATAATGGGGATTAGGTCTGGGACGACAATAGAAAGTAGAAATCTTTAGGTCTTTTCTGCATGCATAATTTAACCCTAAGTGCTAGTCCATAGAGGGATTTCCCACTCACAATAGAATTGGTGACCATACTGGGGAGATCCCTAGGGTTCCTGGTAATATTTTTGGGTATTTTTAAGAACTGGTTTCATTTTCCTATTTTTAAAGTTTCTGGAAAAGTCTGAGCTAACAGAGATTCTGGTCTTCCATACCAGTGATATCTATTTCTTTTCTTGACTGTAATTTTTTTTCCAAGACCCACAGAGGTACACGCAGCCTGTATAAGGTCTTCACACGTCTACCCACGCCCTGCATTCTCACATCCCACATGTACACGATAGTTGAGGAGGTGACAGTCACGTGTATGATTCCAGAAAATTTCTTTTAAAGAGGTAGTCATCCTCTCCCTTGTTATAATTAGTCCTTCTCAAGGGTTTTCTGGAACTTTTTCTAGTCTTTGTTGTTTGCAGTCTATAGCTTAGGTTTCACCTCGGATTGGTTTGTTCTATGAAGTTTTCCTTGAATTGTTTTCTTTTTCTCTTTAAAGTAAGTGTCTGAGTCTTCAAGAGGTTCTGGTTCTCAGTACCAATAGTCTCTGCTTGGGCTAGCTTGCTTGGATTTTTATTTGTTTCAGAGTTTTAGATATACATGCAGCCTGCATAAGGCCAAAATGCGTGTACACACCCTCTGACTTTACACAGCTCATGTGCACATGCTTGTTGTGGAACTGTAGCAGTGTGCCCGTGGAGAGAATTTTTGTTGAAGGTAAGGTAGTCATCCTTTCTTTTGACAAGAGTTATACCTCTCAGTTTTGGGTCTCTATCATAGCAGTCAGTGACTTAGGTTTGATCACAGTAATAGCTTTTTTTTTTCATTTAGAAGTTTTCCTCCAAATTTTTCTATTATAGGGTTTTAGGACAAGTGTGAGAGTCCAATTTTAATTTGCTTGTGTGTGATTTTTTAAAGTGACTCTTTGCGATCTGTGCTTAGAACATAAATTTTTCTTGGTTTTGAATTGTTGATGTTTTTCCTTTTTGCTTTGAGAGCATTCAAATAAAAAATAAATCTTTTATTTCTTTATTGGTTAAAAAGTGTTGTTTTGCATTAGTAACCAGGGAAAAGTCTTTTCTTTCATAAGTTCTCGACAATTTACTTAGATCATAAGTAGCTCGTAGTCAAGTGAAATCCTGCTTTGAGTTTGTTGTTCAAAGATCTTAGAAAAATTTTTAAGTTTGAAAAGTTGTTTAAGAGTTAAGTGAAGTAAAGGTTTTTGTTTCCAGCTTTCTATTTATTTTGCTTTCATCTTTCAAACATAACTAGTTTCACTTTCATAACCTTTGACTTAAGACAAGTCATAAAAATTAACGCTAAATCTAAAATTCATTAGACTTTTTATATTTGTAGGGTCAACCAACTAGTTTAGGGTTAGGGCCTTGAATTAGGTTGGAGAGGAAATTCTTCAAGGCCATTAAAATCAAACACTAGAGTCTGAGTTAGGGAGTGTCAAAGTCCAGTATCATGAAAGTTATCTGGGGCCCCCCTCTAACATAGGGGATAAACATGAGGTCTCATGCGGGAAGGTAGCAGAGATAACCCCTCCAAAGTTGGACCAATCGTAGTGGAGAACACATATAGAGGGCTTGTCTTGGGATTCCGTCGATTGCATTTGCCATAGAGCTTCGTCGGTCTCAAATCCATATGAGGTCCTCATTTGTCTTTCAGACCACTTGCATTTGATACCCTTGACAAGTTTCGGGCTCGATACCCTGCTCATTGTGGTCTACCCGACTTTCGACTGTACCCGCCTGGTGACTGTTCGTGCGTTGGCAACCTAGTTGCCTATCCTTTTAGGGACATACACAGATGATTGCGGGGGTATACCACGATACCTAGGATAGACATCAGGCCACGCTTTTCAGAGTATACTCGGAGGATGCTTCCATGTTCGAGTTTCACTTGCACTGGTAAGTTGCTCTAGTGTTGGTTGTTGTAATTGTTCTTCCAATTAGTTTAGTGTTTTCTTGTTTTATCTTGTAGGGACTTTTTAGCGTGTGTTGTTTTTTGAACGAATAGACAGCCCTAGAGTGTCTTGGATCTTCTCACACAGTGGAGGATCAAGAGCTCCTCCAGTCAATAAGGCTTCTTGACCTGTTTCTAGTTACATTGGAGCCACCCTCGCCACCACTAAGGCGAAAGCTAGACCAACAAGGGTCTTTTGAAGTGACCGGGTCATAAGAAACTATTCTCGACCAACATCTGGAGGAATCGACCGTTTTAGACCTTGGAGCGACATATTTTGGTCTAGTTGAAACCTCAACCACTGACCTTTCGACACCTATCATCGTACCAATTCATCCTTATGAGTGCTAGACAGTGTCGCACGCAGCAATGGAAACAAATGCTATTACTCCCTCTGGGAATTCTTCAATTCCCACTATGGTTGTCACCACAGGAGAGTTTCCACTTCCTAACCCACCGTCACCAGTCCAAGCCACCATGGTCTTAGCTGCCTCTATCTCGCATAGTGTTCCTAGCCCATCTATGGGGGCGGCCACAACCCCTTTCCCACCAAGTGCGATAGGCCCTCTGTTCTCATACGGGATGCCTAGCTCAGGTACAAGTCCTATACTTTTTTACTCCACTTCACAGACTTTAGGTCTGGGGGTAGGGAGCTCTAACGCTCCCCTGCAAGGTCACATGGGGGGCACTTCAGCTCCTTTTAATTATTTCCCTTACGGGGGAGGTCATATACCTCCTTCGTCCCCTTCGCTCGGTGGCACGCATCAGCAATCCACTGGGCCACCTGCACACCATAGTTTATTTGGAGCAGGGAGTCAAGGACCACCTTCGATTAATATGTTGGTAGGTTCGACAGTATTTTATTTGTTCGGTGCATTTGGTAACAACGCCTTCTCGTTAGCTGCTTTCCCAACTGGGGGCAACCCCGGTTTTGCACAACCTATTCCTATGCATGGTAATATTCCTTCACAAGGGGCAAACCCAAGAACTTCTTCCACATCAGGGCCTTGGAAATATTGGTAGGGATTCGTTCCCTCATCAGGAATGTCGATCTGGGACAATTCTTTCCATAGTCAATGGAACCCTGGACAAGGAACTATGCCTATCCCCACGGGATCGGCATGGGGCAACCCTTGCCAAAGTCCTCCGAATGTAATGAATGCCCATCCATCTACGTCCTATTTTGGGAATCAACCGATGATGTCTCCTCACACATAGAATCTGTACATTGGTCATGGCCATGGTTTTTACTAGAACCCAAGCCAGCAGCCAAACTTTCCTAGCAACCTGGTGCTAGTCAAACTCCAGGCCCCTTTTTCCCAGGTTATCACCAACAACCCAAACTACCTTTCCTGGCAACCTTGCATTTTCCAGACTTGACAAGGTTGTTGAATGACCCTATCTATCACGATCTGCATTGGCCTCCTATGCCAACGATGTTTCCTTCAAACATACCAAAGTTCGAAGCCAAGCCGAATGAAGATCTAGGCAATCATGTGACTACCTTCCACCTTTGGTGCTCATCTAATTCATTGAAATATGACTCTATGCAGTTGCGATTGTTTCAACGTACTCTCATTGGGAGTGCTGCGAAATGGTACATTGAGATCGACTGCTCAAGATACTCTTCCTTCGGTGAATTGGCAATGGCCTTCCTAAACCATTTCCAATTACCTATGAGATATGACACTGGCACATAATTGTTGGCCAATTTCACACAGACAAAAGTGGACCATATCTCTGATCATATCCGAGAATGGAGACGCTGAAAGAGTTTAATTAAGGTACTAGTCCCACCAGCATTCCTGCTCAAGTGGTTCCTTAAGTCTTTGGTCCCACAGTTATCCAAAGACATCGCGACTTTAGGAGTGTTTTCCAAAGAAGACGCCATCATGAGAGCTCAACATCTTGATCTCATCTATTCTCAGTCTGGTTTATTATACGAGATCTTGCCAGATGCGCCACACTCAATACTTGATAAAACTAGATAGAGAGCTGGACCACATGCCGATGGTATTGTTGGTTCAAAACAAACAAAGCCCGCTAAGAAACTCACGAAGCAGTTGCAGCAATTGTCTATACAACACACAACGAACAACCAAACTACTGTTTTGTCTTCTCCCCCTACTAAAACATCGGATGTACACACAGTGCGATCAACAAATCCAAAGGCCACCCGGCAGCCTGAAGGAAAGAAAAAACAATGAAAGAAGGGTAAGGGGGATAAGAAACCCACTGATAATGCTGGTGGGGGAAACACTGAGAAACAAAAAGCGAGGTATCTGTGCAACCTATGCATGGAAGACCACTCGACCCACCTATGTCCCCGGTTTTCAGAGGCCCAAAATTTTGTGACACAACAATAGCCTATTGTGTAAACCAATCCATTTCAGCATGGGCAAAACCTAACCCATGCCTCTCTAAGTGTGGAAGGGGGCAGTCAAGGACCCTCTCCATCTTTGAATAATCCTGCATCTGCAAATGTATATATGATGAAGGGTGATTCTTTCATATCGACTAGAGCGCATGACTACAGAAAACCAAGAACTTCTGAGAAGGGAAAAGAAGCTGAACTCCCCTCTCTGCCTCTACAGATTGAGAAGACCTTGGGTGAAACAATGACACACATCCCAAAAGGCATGTTCAAAAAATATTCTCACAACCCAAACACAAGGTCCACCTAGAATTATTCTGTGGTGGAAGATTTGTCTCAAACCCCTTGTGTGATGTTCTTTTTGGAGGTTCTCCAAAGCTTCCTTTCCCAGAGAAAAGATTTGTTAACCGCTCTAGGATCTACCGTGACTTGTAATCTAGGTACCATCATGCTAGATACAACCGACTTAAAACCTTGTCTGCCTTACCACATAGTGTTTCAGATAGTAGTCTCTCACACCACGAAAAATTTTACTCGAACTATTTTCCGCACTGTGGTCGATGAGGGCACCTCAACATGCGTTATGTCATTGGCATGTTGGAAGGCCATTGGCCAACCCATTTTGTCTTCATCACCTACCCTTCTCACTACTTTCAACAGTCATTCGTTCTGACCACATGGTTTCATTCCCTCTTTTCCTGTGCAATTGGGAGGGAAGACTGTGTGCGTTGAGGTAGAAGTAGTTGATGCGTCCTTCGACTACAATATTTTTATAGAAAGGAGTTAGACTTATGCCATGCAAGTAGTGGTTGCTACATTTTTTCGGGTCTTGTTGTTTCCACATGAGGACCGGATTGTAACCATTGATCAATTGTCTTTCTCCAGACCTGACCCTTCATTGGGGGTGTCCATGGTCCTGATGGTTGATAATCCTCAACCAGACATAGTCAATGTAGGGGTTGGTTTGTGCCCATATTTTATGGGTACCATCGATTACCCGCCCCCTCAAGGCGATGTCAAGTTCATATCCGACCACCATAAGGTTGAGATTTTCCAAGTTTTGTCGTTTCACATGACTTACTTCACCGATCCATGGATACTTCCTTCCCATCGTCCACAATAGAGGGGATAGGGCACCCGGGCATCTCCATGCCCTTGTCCACAGCTGAAGTAGCATACTCTTTATTCCAGCAGGATTCAACCAACCCAGATCCAACTCCTGCACAAGAGCTCAATCTGCTTCTAGATCCTATTTGGGCTCAAGGTTCTCTCGCTAACACTTATTCGTTAGACTTAGTCTTTCCCTCTAACGAAGTAGTAATTTAAGCAATGACTAGTCTGGACAAACCCTGGGATGATATTCATCATAGATCATACTTTCTCCCAGAGTTGCGAAGAATCGAGGCCGTAGAATTCACCTTGACTATGACTAGAGATGGGTCTTGTCCTATTAATCCCTTAGCTACACACGAGGTCTATGCTGAGGGTAATATGGAAACCATCGCTGAAACCATACCAATCAATATCTCCAGAACCCCTGGCGTTGTGGAGAATGTTTTCGTTGGAGCTGACTGCTCCCCCGGAGAGATTCTAAAGAATTCTGTGACATTTTTGCCTGGTCTTATGAGAAAATGCCGGACATCGATCCAAAAATAGTTGAACATGAAATCACAACTTATCCAGATGCCAATCCTGTCCGGCAGAAGCTTCGTCCAGTTAACCTCGGGAAAGCAGCAGCCATTAAGGTTGAAGTTGAGAAACTGCTAAAAGTTGGTTTTATCTATCCTATCCATTTGACCCAATGGGAAGTCAAACCCCGTGCTGGTCAATAAAAAACAAGGCATGATTCATGTATGTACAAAATTCCATGATTTGAACAAGGCCTGTCCCAAAGACAATTTTCCCACACCATTCATCGACTAGATAATTGATGAATCTGCGGGTTGCGAGGCCCTCTCTTTCATGGACGATTTTTCTGGACATAACCAAATACAAATCAAACCTGAAGACTAGCACAAAACGTCATTCATCTATCCATGGGGTACATTCACGTATCGTAAGATGCCTTTTGGTCTTAAAAATGTTGAAGCGACCTTTCAGCGGGCCATGTCTTTTTCTTTCCATGACCTCAAGCATATAGTCGAGGCCTATTTAGATGATTTAGCATCTCGATCTCACAAGACAACAGATCATCCCACACACCTCCGAATTATCTTTGAGTGTTGTCACTACTTCCAAATTCACTTGAATCCAAAAAATTTCAACTTTTGCATAACATCTGGATGTTTGTTAGGTTTCATAGTATCAACAATAGGGATCATGGTCGATCCTCTCAAGGTTGAGGCAATAATTCAGTTTCCCCCCCCCCCCACGCACAATCCTTCAACTTCAAAGTCTACAAGGCAAGGTGAACTTTTTAAGACGTTTCATCGCCAACTATGCCGAGATCACAAAGGGATTTATGCACTTACTAAAGAAAGACATTCCTTTTCATTGGGATGATGCCACCCAACACTCTTTTGATGCGTTGAAACATGCCCTCACGAATGCCCCTTTGCTTCGGCCACCTAACTATAACAAATATTTCTTATTATACCTAGATGCAGAAGAGTCAACCATCGGCATGGTCTTAGTTCAGGAGGATGACCTGTTCTCAGAATATGTGATTTATTAGCTGAGCTGAGGCCTCGTAGGACTAGAACTCAATTATTCTCATATCAAAAAACTTGCATTGGCAACAGTTCATGCTGTTCAATGTTTTCGTCATTATGTTATGTTTCACAAGACTACTTTCATTACTGTCGTGAATCCATTTCAGTACATGTTGACATGACGGGTAATAGGTGGAAATATCAGTAGATGGATAGTCATCCTCCAAGAGTTTGACTTAGATTTCATTTTAGCAAAATCCAAAAAGTCACTGGTCTTCGCAGAACTTATTTCAGAACTTCTGGTTGAGTCAGGTGATTTTGTGCCCGAAGAGTAGCCTATCAGAGGAGATATGTTTTTTATCACCTCTTCGGATCCCTGGTACAAATATATACTTTTCTATATCCAGACTTTGAAGTGCCCCGCCTCTGCTTCTCGTGATGAGCGTCAACGCATATGCCATCAGGCTAAGAATTATCTCAAACTCGATGATACATTGTATCGGAGAGGTGTAGACTAAATCCTGCGCCGATGTATCACTCACGAAGAAGCAGTTATCGTGCTTAATGATTTCCATACCAGATCCTGTAGAAGTCATTTGTCTGGGTTGGCAACAACCCAAAAGATTCTATGAGCAGGTTACTTTTAGCCAACACTAATCAAAGATTGTATCGAATCGGTCAAGAAGTGCTACCTGTGCCAGATCTTCTCTCAGAAGATGAGGGCACATCCCGCTCCCATGTTTCCTGTCATCACAGTTGGTCCCTTCACCAAGTGGGGGATTGATTACACTACATGAAACCCTCCTTTATCTAGGGGGAACCATTACATCATCATAGATGTAGACTACTTCACGAAGTGGGTTGAAGCTATGCCAACGTTTAAATACGATGGAGAGACTGCAACTCTCTTTTTATTCAACCAGATAATAGCAAGGTTCGACGTCCCGAGGGAGATTGTCACTGACCATGGTAGTCCCTTTCAAAACCAGATGATGACTGAGTTAATGTCAAATCTTGGGTTACGGAAGGAACATTCGTCACCTTACTACCCCTAAGAAAATGGTCAAGTGGAAGCTGTGAATAAATCTCTCAAGACCATTCTATAGCGAACAATCAACTCAGCCAAGTCAAATTGGCATTTGATGTTATACTCGACATTATGGGATTACCGAACATCTGTTAAGACTTCAACTGGTTTCTCACCTTTTCAATTCATTTATGGGCTGGAAGCCATCTTGCCTATCGAATGTCAGATCCCGTCCCTAAATTTGGTAGTACAATTATTGCCAGACACTTCTCCACTTGAAGAGCGGTTATTATACCTTGAGCAGCTCAATGAGCAGCATCGTGATGCGGCCCTAGCCAAAGAGGCTCACAAACATAAATTCAAGTGTCAGTATGATAGGTCCGTTCATCCTCATATTTTCACTGAAGGCGACCTTGTCCTGGTCTACGACCAAGATAAGGACCCCCTGGGGGTAGGAAAATTCAAACCCATGTGGTTCAGACCTTTCATCATAAAGGAGGTTCTAAAAAGGGGTGCTTATCATCTGGTTGATTTTGAAGGGAATGCTTTGGCGGAGCCCAGAAATGGACTCTACCTCAAGAAGTATTACTCATAGGTATTGGTTGTGGAGCCTGATTATCTTCCTGATTCATAGGTCCTTGCATTTAGCCGTGTTTATACCCCATGAAGTATTTACACCCCAGAAGTATGTACACTCTTCCACGTGGGGGAGTGCAGAGGGGGGGTACCCCCTCTGCGGGGTCTGGGGGGCCTATCCCCCCAGCTGGGGGGTCTGAGGGCAAGCGGGCCCCCAGCAGGGGTTCGGGGGCGAAGCCCCCCAAGCAAAAATTTCCTTGTAAAAGTATATTGTAATTTCATTGTAAATCTGGACCGTTCATTATAAGGTCACAGATCTAACAATAGAGATTATGTTAGGGTTTTTTTCCCTAGAAGGCAACCCTCTTTTATGAGGGAAATGTATTGCGTCTATGGATGATGGTGAATATTGTATTCTGAGAGAGGAGACTGTGAGAGAAAGAAGAGGAAGTTACAATGGG
>ML781077.1:70838-93546 GCA_009831015.1 Picea engelmannii
CAGAATCCTGCAGACATGTTAACAAAGGGAGTAACCAGGGAGAAACTGAGTTCTTGCTCAGTTTCAGTTGGTCTTCAAGAATGAAGATGAAGATGAGAAATTTTCCAGGTCCAAGAAGGTTTAGAATCTAGCATATACAGCAGTAGAGGAGTTGTTGAGATCAATCTCCAAGTGGGAGATTATTGGTTGTGGAGCTTGATTATCTTCCTGATTCAGAGGTCCTTGCTTTTAGTCATGTTTATACCCCATGAAGTATTTACACCCCAGAAGTATGTACACTCTTCCATGCGGGGGAGTGAAGAGGAGGGATACCCCCTCTGCAGGGTCCGGGGGGCCTATCCCCCCGGCTGGGGGGTCTGGGGGCAAGCGGGCCCCTGAAGCAAAAATTACCTTGTAAAAGCATATTGTAATTTCATTGTAAATCTGGACCGTTCATTATAAGGTCGCAGATCTAACGGTAGAGATTATGTTAGGGTTTTTTGCCCTAGATGGCAACCCTCTTTTATGAGGGAAATGTATTACGGCTATGGATGATGGTGAATATTGTATTCTGAGAGAGGAGACTGTGAGAGAAAGATGAGGAAGTTACAACGGGTTTTACTGTAGGTTGTATCCCTTCATTTGCTGGATAATAATAAAGGAAGGACCTGACAATTTCTCTGGTGGACGTAGCCCACACTGGGTGAACCACGTAAATCTGTGTCTCTCTTGTATTGTGTGTCTTCTGTGTTTTTTTTCTACATTTGTTTTACTTTATTGCTCCGCGGTCCTGTTTTTCTAACAATAGGTAGGTCACTATAGGTAACTTTTTGTAACATATGTATAGTCTTTGTACTATTACTTTCTAGTTTTTTTTTAGTGTTATAGACATGTCGTTTTGATGTATCTTTCGTCACTATGGCAGATGTCAAGTGAATCCGAGGTGTTCATTAGGTACGCAGACGGTGCTAGCCAACACACTTGGAGGATTGCCTCCACAGCTTGGGTAATGTTTACACCTTGAGACCAGTTATTATCTTCCGGAGGTATATGCTTCAATGACACCACAAACAATGTCACTAAGTACAGTGCAATTATTGAGTTTCTTCATGATGCCCTGCCATTTGGTATCTCTCATCTCTGGGTCTATTTAGATTCTCAGCTAGTTGTCTCATAGTTAAATAGAGTCTACCGTGTTCATGATCTGACTTTACACTGATGATTCCTTAGGGTATGTCTCTTAGAACGAAGCTTTGATTATATTACATATTTTCATGTTCCTAGGAGATTAAATCAAATTATAGATACACTAGCTAATAAAATTTTAGATTGGCATCTTGCACACATATGAAAGGACATACACATAAACCTGTAAATACATTTTTTGCAAAAATGATCCATAAGACACAAAAAGACGTAAAAATCCATATATAACATCATAGTCACCAGAGTACATAGGTGGATGCAAGTGCCGCAAAAGTATGACCAATAACGAGTCACGGGGCTTATGCCCTCAAAAAATATATACAAGTAGTGCTCTCAGCACGTGAAAAGTCTAACTAAGGTTAGGGCCTGTGGGCCCTATTGTACTGATCTGCAATGTTTTCCAAATGCCAAAATAATCGGACCCATGTCCAATGTGCCCCCACTACATGAGGTTGCATAGATGGTGGCAGGTCCTCAATCTCTGCCATAGGGACCATGTGAGTGAGTGCAGTAAAGTTCTGTTCAACTCGTCTCAACACCCTCTTAGCCTCCCCGGTTGGAAGATCTCCTTTTGCTATTGGTCCCTCTGCAGCGACAGGTGCGGACCCTGGCCGAGGACGACGCCTGTTCCTCACATAGTCTACAGGTTGCACTGGTCCCACATTTGCACACAACAAACACATATCTGTCAAATACTCTGGTATAAAAAAAATGATATATAACAAAAGAAACATAAAAATTACATATGTTTCACAAAAAAAAAAAAACAACAACAACAAAGCAATGATGGAAACTTACCCATCTCTCCTCGCTCCTCACCAAGAGGTACTAGTATCTCAGGATCCCTCAAAAAATCAATCCCACCATAAGGGTAATCCTTGATGACTGGGATCTGTCATGAAAACCACGTGAAGAAATCATCATCAAAGGACTGATTGGTCCTTCCACCACCCTGTCGTGGCAGTAACATTGCCCATCTACAAACTGCAAGAAGAGAGGCATGATGTCCTTGTACCACTATTCAAGGACTGAAGCTCGGGACTCTTTCAAAGAAGAAAGAGCATAGAATGGTCCCAAACCCAAAGTTCCTCTGTGTCCACGACCAACAATCTATCAACTGCCTCTTCATACAATCTAACAATGTTGTGCTGCAGTCAAATATTTGTGCATTTAAGAACTGGACTACACAATTCATCTGTGCACAGGACGCCTGATGTAGAGCCGCAAAACCAGTGATTCACCCAATAAGAAACACAATCACCTGTAGTGATAAGTCAGTAATCTTGCTTATGGGCACCTGTGAGCTCGAGCAGTCTGTACTAGCCTTAGAGTAAAGACCTATTAATTCCACTATTTTATGCGGCCCCGAAGGAAAATTCTGGAAGTTGACTGGTTCCCCTCTCCTGGAGAGGCCAGTCAAAAAGTGTATGTCCTCTATGGTGGGAACCAGTGACTGCCCCTCTAACATAAACGCCTCTGCATCCAGATGCCAGTAATCGACCAAGGTATTCAGTAGCCTAGGTTGTGCCCGCATAAAAGGACATAAGAAGAACTTGAGTAGCCCACATTGCATCAAGGCAACCACATCATTGGGGTCTTCCCCGACTAACTCACTTACCTCCTCATGCTCTCTTTCTCTCGAGTGAACATACATCTTGCAAAACACCAAGGTTCAGGAGGGTTAACCCTTGTTTTTTAAACTTTTTTCATTCAATAAGGGGGTCCACGTGGGATATAATGCTGACAATCGCATGTACACACGTGCAGGGTTTACTCTACTCGAATGTACACGTGACCTGTCCTGAGATAACCCGCATGGACCTAGGGCCGACCTTTTGAAGGTCGACGCCCCCCCAAAACATGGAACCCAAAGAAAAAGTAAAGATTTAAATTGCAAGATAAGAGAGTTTGTACTTGGTCTAGACAGATGGTCGTTTCATCCACTGTAGCTCCCAGAATCACCACTTTTATCAAAAGGGGCTTTTTGGCTCCCGAGTCAATTTCCAATTCAATAATGGTGATAATGAGTTGTCAGCTTCTATTTATAGACGTTTTGGCCTCCTTTTGTCACTTTTTGGCCCCCCTTATCATTTTCTTTAAAAAAAAAACCATTTAGAGTGATTCAAGAGTTGCATTGGAGGGGTATGATCGGGTATCGGGACAATTTTTTGGAGTTTTGGGTGACTTTTGACAGTCCGTGGAAAAATCTCAGATGATCAACTTGAGCATATAGGTTAGGTTTCTACCCTGAATTTTGTATCTCGTTGTCTTTATCCCTTTGCCATAGGATCGATCCCATCCGCTTGCGACATAGAACCATCATTGTTGCTTTAGAAGTGTCACGATTCAGTGGTAGAGATTACCAGAACATGGATGCCCTAGGTAGATCCTGGTTGCATTATGGTGTCCAACCTATCTCTAATAACTGTAGGCTCAGGATTCCTTGTTTTTCCTGATTACGAGTTTGAGCCTCATTTGCATGATTCCTTTTCACTCTTGACCTCACCCTCGGGACTCCCAAAAGATATAACGGGTCTTCTTTTAAGCCCTTTTCAGACCCTCTAAACATGAAAAGATTGTCGAGTGATCTTGTCGTCTTTCGCGCTCGTTAAACTGAAATTTGAAGTGATGTTTGTTCGATGGGTAGTTTACCCATTTTTCGGTCTGGACGGTCAACTGTACAAACAAAGGTATAGTCTATGGAACTTCAATTCTCTAGAAGAGTACTCTCAGGTATCATTTTAACCCTTTTTCGAGCCTGGGGGACTAAATTTACAAAAAAGGAACCCGCACGAAGTCCATAGCTAAGCTCTTTTCAGACTCCCTAAAATTGAAAAGATCGTTGAGTAACCTTATTCTTTCACACTCATTAAACTGGTCCAAAAGAACATTCCTGATGGATTCCATAGTTAAGATTTTTTCAGACTCCTCAAAAATGAAAAAATGGCCGAGTGATCTTGTCTTTATCACACTCGTTAAAACGGTTTTGAATAGACGTCTTGTTGGTGCTAGTTTACCCCTTTTTCGAACCGACTAGACTACCTTCGAAAAAGGTACCCCAATGGAGACTCCTTTTACGTTTTTTCAGAATCTCTAAATATGAAAAACCGCCGAGCTTACCTTCTCTAGGCTCATTAAACTTACATCGAAGGATGTTACCATTGTGTGTTTTGCTAACTGCGTTCGCATACCTATGTATTTGGTCTAAATGGAGGCTCCATGTTGCTCTCAACTGAACCATCTGAAGCATACCTTATATGCAAGCCTTGTAGCACTTTGCCTCTGCGTCTCAACACCTATGGTCCCCGAAGGATTTTTATCGAGTGTCATTGCTCTGAAAATCAGTCTTGTCCTTGCGCCTTGAACTTGTATGGTTGTAACACTCATTCCTCCATTGTAACGTAACATTCTTTTATTCTTTTTTCCAAAATCGTTGAAAAAAAGACAAAAAAATCAAATATACCCCAAAAAGAGGAAAGGAAAAGTATTTTCTTTATTGGTAGCATAATAAGTCTCCCTTGGATAAAGCACATCTGTCTATTTGTTCGTCAAACTCTGGGATTTAATACGACCTTAGGAAGTTTTTCTTGCTACATAGAGTTGTGTCCTCCTCCGTTTGGTTATTCTTCCAAACATATGGAGAGTTTGAGTTGCCTCCAACCTCGTAAACTTATGATTAATGCCATGTTGCCTGACTCTCATCATTTGTCATGCTGTTGTCCAAGGGAATTTTTTACCAAGCCTGAGTCGGCCCCTCTATGGTTTGTCTCTTTCCCTCATACCTGACCATCCTGAACGTCCAATCAAGTATTTGTTCGAAATAAATGAAGCCTTCAGTCTGATCATCAAGATTATCTAGTCCATGACCGACGAGCCATCGAAGACCTTTGGGTAGTGAAGTCGTACACTCATATTACACTCCTACCCGAGTTTTGAAGATTTTGAAGTTGTTTCTCGAGCTCTGAAGACCTCATCTCCAGCCATCAGGCCTTATCAACTTCTAAGAAGATGGATACTCTACATCTATATCTTTTTGATTTCTAGATGTAGCTCTGTTGTGTATTATTCATGGATACACTTTATATAGTTATATGACATGGATATATAGTGTATTTGATTGGTAGCCATGAGTTTATTTTATCCCGAGCATGGGTATGCCTGCCTCGGGGAGACAATTGTTATTTTTGCAGATGACGCCTCTTGATTTCTGGTCCCTAGGCTCACTTGTTCGGCACATCAGTAAAGATTGGTAAAGTATTTCACCCATCAGATGCTCTTCTGACCTCACACATTAGGGAGCATCTGTTATAGCCCTAATTTGCACCAGACATGCTTACCTAGCATCAGGCCATCTCAGATTCCTTCTTTGCCAAAGAACTGTTGAACAACTCTTCTTGAAAAACCTCTTTTATAAAGGCCCATGCACCCTACTCCATTACTGCATGCGTGTACACACTAGCTAACCCAAAACAACCCGCGTGTACCTACAAAAGCACGAAAAAAGGAAACTTGTCGATGGAACACATAGCTTTGGGTGAGTTAACTAAACCTTCCGGCCATGCATGGCCGAGGGTTCATCCAAATACCTAGCTTCTTCTAGCCTATAAAATAAGGGTTAGGGGTCCCATTTGGAGGAGGAGAATGATAGTAAAGAAACTATACCCAATTGCGCATTCCCTTTGTCCCAACCCTTTATCCTTCCTTGTGCAAAGAGAAAGATAGAGAAAAGAAGTTGGAGGACAGTTGAAGAGGAGCCCAGGACCAGGTTCGTGGAGTAGCGACCAAATTCATCATTGTAAGTTGATTTTTTGAAGTTAATAATAAAGAAATACTTTTCCCGTCCCACCATATGAGGTTTTTATGGTTTATTGCATACTTGTTTATTGAAAATCTAACCCATTAATCTATATATCAAATGGATGTGGAGTTTGTTGTTTGTTTTGTGTGAATGTAGGTCAACCTTGGGAGGAGAGCTGCAATCAAAAAGCGATCAAGTGTGAGGAAGGATCTACATAAAATGCCCATAATAAGGTATGCTCACTTGATCTTATTAACTATGTATTTGCTTAAGAATAATGGGGATTAGGTCTGGGACGGCGGTAGAAAGTAGAATCTTTAGGTCTTTTCTGCATGAATAATTTAACCCTAAGTGCTAGTTCATAGAGGGATTTCCCACTCACAACACCCAATTCAACTAAGAATGGCAAAAAAATACTGTATCTTTGCCATAGGAAGACTGGAGAATGTGGAAATCGATGTAGCAGGAGTAAAAACAGTGGCTAACTTTGAAGTCATTGAGATCATGGGAGACAAGGACCCCTATATTGCGCTACTTAGCATTGATTGGGCCTACGAAAACTATGCAGTAATTGAATTAAAGAAAGACACCATGAATTTTGAGGCTGCAGGAATCAAGGTAGTTCAACCTTTGGATCCATATGTAGGACCCAAGTATGCAGAACCAACCGACAATAATATGGAAGGAGGATACCTAGATTAGTTGTACACCATAACAGTTGTGACAAGAAATGATTACATAAACCCTGTTGTGGACAGATCAGTAAGATGGAGAAGCATACAATCAGCAGACGAGGAATCAAAACTGGATTTTGATAGTTGGCAACAAAGTTCGCATGAACGATTCTCAAGAAGATGTGCAACTGTCAGCATGACCAGATGGGTTGGGATTGAAGTCAGAGAACACCTAGTATATGATGACACCTCAGACCTAGGCAAGTTCTTACAGAGCATGGAAGAGAATGTGAGAGAGGATCAACACATCTTGGTACTAAATATTTCTTTCCATAACAACCCCGCCAGATGGTGGGCTATGCAAAAAACTACACTTAAAACTTGGGAAGTGGTGAAGCAAGCTCTCAAATATAGGTTATAAAATAAGGAACAGCAAGTAACAGAGATACAGATGGAACCCCACGCCGTGCAACTATTCATTGGAGAATCATACCTAAGAATACACATTGAACAGTGTGTGACACAATGATAAGTTGTAGAGATACCCTCTCTCTTCTGGGTTCAGGTATTTCCCCATTCCCTAGGCCCAATTCTGAAAGTTTGGTTTATACATGAGGAAACCAAAAGACAGACTAGTGATTGGCAAACATTACCAGCTCAATTTTGCAGAGACTTCTCGTTTACAAGTAAGTACCCTGAGCTTGAACCAATCCTACAAAAGATTAAAGAACTTCTTTCCAAAACCAATAATGACAAGAGATCAGACTTTGTAGTATGTCCTAGGCATACCCAAGAATTTCAAACCAAACTCCACTTACTTGTGACTGGAAAGCCTATAGAATGCTATCATATTAGCAAAGCCTCAGAAATCCTAGACGAATTAGAAGAACTGAGAAACCTAGCTATCAAAGAGACTAAGGGAAACCGGGAAATCCAAAACACCATACCTAGCCAGACCGATAGTTCCTACAATAACCCGTTAAAACTACAGAGACTCAACATAGGGACTGAAGAGCAACCCAAGATAGCCCTTGTAGGAGATTACTCGGATGACCAAACCAGCCAAGAAATACAGGCCTTACTACGAGAATACGAAGACTTGTTCCTGAAGACTTTTTCATAATTAAAGGGAATCAAAGGAGTTTTGAGTGAAATGAATATTGAGCTAAAACTAGGATCCAAGCCTGTCTGACATAGGCCATATCGTCTTAACCCGATAGTAAAAGAAATTTTTTAAAAGGAGATTGATAAAATGTTAGAAGCCGGTCTTATCTTTTCAGTAGAAGAAGCAGAATGGGTCAGCCCGATAGTCATTCAAAACAAGAAAGACACCGAAGACATTAGAGTATGTGTAGACTACAGGAGCCTCAACTCTGCCTGTGTGCATGACCCTTTCCCAACACCCTTTACCTATGAAGTCCTAGAACAGGTTGCAGAAAAGGAAGAATACTTATTTATAGACGGATTCTCAAGATACCATCAAGTTAGGATTGCTTAAGAGGACAAGAGAAAAACAACCTTCATCACTGAATGGGGATCGTTTTCATACAATGTCATGCCATTTGTTCTAAAGAACGCCCCTGCAGTTTTCTCCAGGATCGTGATAGCAGCCTTTAGAGAGTTCATTCACAAGTTCATAGAAGTCTATATGGATGATTGGAAAATATATAGCCTACTCAAAGAACATGTAACACTACTGAGGCTAATGTTTGACAGATGCAGAGAGTTACAAATCTCACTAAACCTCAGAAAGTGTATTTTATGTATGCCACATGGAAATTTGTTGGGCCACATAGTCTGCCAAGAAGGAGTATTAGTATACCTAGTTAAAGTAGCGGTCATTGTGAATATGTCGCCACCCACTAGCTCTAAATAGTTGCTCTCCACACTTGGACACACAGGGTACTATTTCCGGTTCATTCAAAGATATGCCAACATTATTGCACCTCTGGAAAACCTCCTAAAAAAGGTTGAAATGTTACGATGGACTCCTGAGTGTGACAAAGCATTCTAAACACTTAAGGAAAAATTGATCACAACACTGATTCTGATATTTCCAAATTGGGAGAAATAATTTCACGTCCATGTGGATGCTTCAGGAATTTCCTTAGGAGCTATTTTAATGCAACCAGGAGATTGAGCATTTAGAAATTATCTGTTAGGATCTTATTTCAAATTCTTTATTGATCATTCAACACTAAAATACCTAGTTAACAAACCTGTGTTGGAAGGAAGAATTTGTAGATGGCTGTTGTTATTTTAGAAATTTTCGTTTGAATTCATCTTCAAGCCAGGATGATGCAATGTCAGACCCGACCATCTATCCAGACTAGAGTCAGGAGAAAGTGGCGGACCAATTGATGATCATCTCCCAGATGCACATTTGTTTAGGATCAAGGCAATCCCAGAATACCTGGAGGACATAGCAACCTTTCTCAACACAGGGGCCTGCCCTAAAACATATTTCGGATCTCAGAAATTCCATATGGTCGTTAGAGAAGTAGATTACCAGCTGATCGCTGGACAACTGTATAAACTAGGACTAGCCAGTATCCTTAGGCGTTCTGTCCTAGATCATGAAAGGCAGGATATACTCTGGGAATTACATAATGGAATTACAGGAGGACACGTAGGAGGAAAGGCAACGACACAGAAAGATCTACAGGAAGGACTTTGGTGGGCAACACTTTTCAAGGATGCAAAAGAATACGCTAGATTGTGCGACATTTATCAACGGGTGGGCAAACTGTCACACTGAGATGAATTACCACTTCAATTGATTAGAGCTCTACAGGCATTTGAGAAATGGGCAGTTGAATTCATTGGGCCCATCAACCCCACATCCAAACCTTCGAAGGCAAGGTACATCATTACCGCAACTGACTACCTTAATCGCTGGGCCGAAGCAACAACGATACAGGACTGTTCGATGGATATGACTGCTAGGTTCATTTTCGAGAATATCATCACCCGCTTCGGATGCCCAAGGAGCCTAACCAGTGATTAGGGAGATCACTTCATTAGCAGCACTTAACAACACTTACTACTGAATTTTTGATTCAACATCACAAGAGCAGTCCATATCACCCATAGGCCAATGGAACAATTGAAGCCTTCAACAAAATCCTGGAAAGGGGACTAACAAAGGTCTATTGCACAAACCGAGAGGACTGGAATGAGAGAGTTCCAACGGTAATATGGGCATACAAGACAACTACAAAGAAACTCCACAGATATACACTATTCCAGTTGGTTTATAGAAAACAGGCAGTGGTGCCCGCAGAGTTCATCACACCAAGTTTGTACATTGCACAAGCCACATGTATGACAGACGAAGAATCAGTGGCAAAGAGACTTGTGGAGTTATAAGAACTCGACGAAACCAGATTTCTAGCCGATTTCCATTAGTCGGTTGAAAAGGCAAGGGAAAAATCTTAGCATGACTGACACATCAAGACCAAGGTATTTGCACAAGGAGACAAGGTGCTACTCTATGACAACTGATACCAGATGCACCCTGGCAAGCTGCGCATGCACTGGTTGGGACCCTTTATAGTGGAGAAAATTTGACCATCAGGAGAAGTCCGACTTGTGCAACTGGGTGGCATGCTACAACCGAGATGGGTGAACGATGCTCGCCTGAAGCCCTAACTATATTGAAAATGAGAAGAATGGGAGTCACTCCAATCCGACGGAGCTTGTACAATAGTTAGATTTGAGTTTTGTTTTCTTTATGGAATTTTGTAAATTCAGTTAATAATGTCCATGCATGTAGTATTGCACCAAAATAAATAGTTTATCTGTTTTGTTTAAAGTGTTGGTTGATGCAGAATTAAGGACTCAACAGTATAGAACTTGAAGCATGAACAAGTCCAGTAACATCCGACATTAAGGATGACAGGGACAACCCTTGTGGTTGGAGGCAACCTGAATCCAAATATAATCAAAGTTAAAAGCCACGTACTCCCAGTCAAGTCACAACCATTATTACTAGTCCGAAACCCCGACTATCGCCTGTTAAGCCATAAAGCCGCATTATACCAAGATGCCATCGAACTTTGTGCCGAGACACCCACCTGTCAAGTAGAAAAGTCTCAATTCGGCCACGTCCCTATTCCACTCAAATGAGTAAATACTCAGATCACCCAATCAGATTTCCCTTGATTAAACCGTCCCGTCAGACAACTCACACCCTGTCCTGTCCATCCAGTCATCATGAGGAGTAGTTACTATTAAAACTTACCCATTAAAGCCAGACAAAAGAGTCTCAGAACTTAGCTGAGAATGTATTGTTTCTATAACCAAGAATAGTTATTTCCACACACAGCACTGTGAACCAATTAAGACCTTTGCAAAAGCCGCAGACATAGCTTAGATGTGAGAATGTTGAGAGCTATAGTAAGTCTAAGTGCCATGAAAAAAGAAGCAGTACTATACGAGATATGCGATCCTTGGGTCAAGACCATAGGAGACCTCAAAGGGAAGATAGAGCATGTCAAGTTGCTTGACCTTTACCTCACAGATTCATCTTTGTTCCCACAGATGCACCCAGATGTATTTTGGGAGTTAGCCCTGGATGGAACTGGAGATATACATTTTATACTGAAAAAGGAGTTCATTAATTTGTTTAACTCCACCATCATGAACCTCAGAGACTTACTAGCCTTCAACACCATAGGCGACATTACGCGCTGTACAAATTTTTTTATAAGCAGAGTGCACGACTGAAGCCTATGGTTGGATAAGCACTATCCAATCCATTCACAAAATAGCACTCGGGCTAGGGTAACCAACTGCCCATCCCCCGGTAGCAAAGGATCCATCGGTAACGGAGTTCCCTGAAAAGGGAGCCCAGTCAGAAAGTATATATCCTCCACTACAGTGAAGGCTAGATCTTCACCTCGCACCATGAAGCAATGTCGATCCGAATCCCACATCCTAATGAGGAACTGCAGTAAAAAATCCTGGGCCTGTATCAGGGGGCACTCAAAGAACTTCAACAGTCCACAAGCTGCCAAAGTATCATAGACCATCGCCTCCTCATTGGTCACTACCTCCCTCAGGCGTGACTAATTCCTCTCCCTCCAGTGAACCGACATCGTCCAAACTAGTCACCTGCATCCACATAGATAGTACTCGATCAACACACATCATCCATAAAAACATCTACAAAATATCCCAAAAAAATAACTAAAGAAAGAAAAATCAAATCAAGTTTTTACACTTTTCAGCTTTGCCTCCAAGGCACGATTGTTTTTCCCCACAAGCACACACATATGTGCGCCTGTTTATCCCAAAGTCATGCACTCATGCGTGCCTGTCGGTGAAAAAGGGGCGCACAAATGCGCCCCTATCACATAAAAAGTCATGCCTTAGGGCGCCACTATTGGTCCCACAGTTGTGTATGCATGCACACCTGTCAGGGACATAGCCGCGCATGCATGCTCAGCTGTGACTCACACAGGCGTGCACTCCATGCGTGCCTGTTCTCCTCCCCTATGTGCCCCCTTGCACAGTTGTCCAAAATACAACCGCGCACTCATGCACAGGAATCCCTTGATCGCCCGTGCACTAGTGGGCCCAGACTCACTAAAACCCCCTTTACGGCCACCATACAACCCTGCCCAAAAATAAAACCCCTAATTCCTATGCAGGAGGATACGAAAGCTAACCTGAAACTCGCGGATCCTGGAACGACTATCTTGATCACCCAAAATCTTCAAATCTCCTCTAAAATTTCTCCTCCACTCACTAAGACAACAGGTACAAATGAGGTGGCATTGTGGGCCCTACAGCTATAAATAGTTTGTTTTCCAAACTTCCAAACTCAATTTTGGGAGCTCCGAACGTCCGTTTTTCGATCAGTCTTCATCTATGGGACTAGAATCCACCCAGATACACAATCATATTCCTCGGGCCACTTTCCACTCCCATCCCCTAGGGAGCATTTTTTTAACCATACTCACACTCAGGTACGCATGCTCACATACACATTTTGTTGAATAACTATTAAATTTTCTTTATCTTCAGATATTGTTCACGTCGGGTATTCAGTTTTCATGTGTGCATGTACTTGGTCATCCTCTATCCGTGCTACCCTTTCGGGTATATCATCGATATTGGCATGCAGTCACTCCCTCTGAATATCATTTGCATCTCCAATAACACACTTTGACACTTACCTATAGGGTCCATATCTCTGGCTCTGCAGTACTGTCACCTCCATTGCATTTTGGTACTATCACTAGGTAGCACTCTTCCCCACATGAGTTATCCCATTCATAGTCCCCCTTGGCATTTCGACACTCATGCTACTTTTACCCTTTAGAGATGGGAGTCCTATTAGTTTTACACATTTTTTGAGAATTAGAGCCATATTCCTTCTCCTGATTTTGCTAACTTACCTAATGGACTCCTAGGTTACCTCATCATGGTTCTATGTTGACTGCACTTCCGCAGTATCATTCACCACCCACTTCATCCACCATGATTTTTCCCATCTGCATATTGTCCCCCATACATTCTCCTAATACAAAAACCTGCCTATGGGGCCCCCATCCTCCACTTATGTTTCCAAGCACCTTGCACCATCATCAGGTCAAGCCATCTTACACCGGGGCACCCATTTCTATATCTGCACAAACATCCTGAACCATTCATTATTCTTTCAACAATTGTACAAAAACCCTTTTCCCACATTTACATAGATTTATGTTGTCACCTTTAACGACCTACCCTTTTTTTCGGCCAAGAAACCCTGGTCGCCCTTGGTTGGGGCATTTTCTCACTTCCTCTCATCAATGGCATTATCCATCAAACCCAAGTATAGTATAGTCCATATGCCTTTTTGATCTCTGTGTTTGTCCCTTTTTGTCATGCCTCTAGCACAACTTACCCTCGTCTAGTCGTCCCCCTGACACTAGAGCCAATTTTACGGTTGCTACCACTTTACACATCTTGCCAACCAAGGGAAGTCTTGAGTCTTACCACATCTTGACTTCCTCCATGTATCTCATCAGTTCTTGATCTCATCCAATGGATTTCACGAAGCCCTCTACTTCTTAGAGTCGTGTCTCCCTTTCTGTTGACATCAACATAGTTTCTAGAGGGGCGACAATATCTTGACTCTCATTACCGTTACAATGAGGAGTCTCAAACGACACAGGGAAAACCACCATTGTTCTCTGTTGTCATTGACCCCCCTAACATTCAACTTCAACAACTATTTCATGTTACAGTGGGTCTTACTTTGCGACTATTGCAGTTGTTTTATCTTAGCCGAAGACCTCTGGAAATTGATAGACTATCAATGTTTGCACGTTATTGACACTTCTCACAAGTGTCCTTATCCTTTTTTCATAGTTTTGTTCACAATAATAATTGTCCTTAGCCATTATCAAACCTCCCCTGAGGGTGCTGCAATCATATACACCAACACACAACTTCAGTTACTGTATCACGCATTTTTTGAGTTACACGACACGAGCATGGGGGCATACTCGCCTCGTTTGTACATAGTTTTTTTTTTCCACACCTTGGGAAAGGTTTGGATCTTACAGATTCCCCTCTCCTTCCAATGGATTGCTCTTGACAATCCCCACAATGATATTTCTTACAAAGCTACTCTCAGTAGAAGAAACATTGATGAATTTCAGCTATACGTATGCCCCTAACCTCATCCATCAAGGGGCATCTGTTATCACCAAAATTTCATCTGCAAATGGATATAGGAATCCAACATCTTCAAGACACATATTAGTTCACCCATGGACCAAAAATGCATTTCCAAAAATGTCCAAAACTATACAACCAGTTACAAAATAAGCATGCACTAAGACTACACAGGGAGCGCGTGCACATGCTCCATTTAGAAACACTGGAAAAAGAACACATGCGCACGATGCATGACTGTGGATGAAAAAAACTATGGATCCCTCAAAATGATGCATTTATGATATTGGTCGAACTCCCACCCATTTCTGGTTCAGCTTCCAAGTCGATTTAACACCCAAATCTCAGTTGAATCCGGCTGGGTGGCTGGTCAAAGACCTAAGGGTGCCCTAAATGGCCCCTTGTTCACACTAAAAGTTGGTTGAATAATGCCTCAAAGTTATTCTATAAAAGGAAGCCATGGGTGCACTACATTTTCAAGGAATTCATTTGTATTGTTATGCTATTGATATTCTCTTGGAGGATCCTCTTTCCTCATCAAGAGTATGGTAGCACCATTGCACTTAGCCATTCATATCCCCTCTAGAATGAATCTTCTTTGGATTCTCTTCACCATTTCATCCTAGTTCCTCATTTGTAAAAAGAGCTCAATATTTGGGGGTCCAAGAGCCCTCCCTTGGAGGAAGAAGGGACCCAAAGTCTCCCTTTCTCTTCGGTGTTTTCTTTCCACTAATACAATCCTTTCCATTGGTGGCATGAGTCTTGTTGTTCCTTGTTCTTATGTTCTTATGCACTATAGTTTAATTTTTTTTATCATTCTTAGTCTAATTCTTTGTTTACCTTTTATGCTTTATCTTTCTAACCCTTTCCTTTAATGCTATCTTTCCTAGCTACCCAACTGGGCTTGTAAGCATCTCTATTTTGCCCATTTAGGGGAAAAAAGAGGTGAAACACCAATAGCCAACCAAGGTAGCATATCTCTTTCCAAAGCTAGTGTACCAAGAAGAAAGTCCAAACCATAACCAAATACAAAGTCACTATTGCAACAGTTGTAGTTCTCCTCCAGTCATGTGCACTACTTGTCCTTATGCAGTTGTGAGAAAGAGTGAGTGAAAATGATCTCTAGCGCCCTCTATTTATATTTATCCAAGTCACCTAACTGGGTCGACTACTCTTTATTGGAGGCTAATAACTTAATATTAATTATTCTCTTCAACTGATTTGTTTTCTAGGGTTATTATCCAACATTTTAGGGTTTCTCTTGCTTCCTGAAATATTCTAGTCTCGTCAAAGGTTACACGTAGAGGTTAATACCTCCCATAGCTACAATAAAATAAACACTCCCTCCTATCTAGGGATATATTAAAGGATACAATATTGAGCACAAATAGACCATTGAATTGGTAGCATCATCATAGCCACACATGCTATCTCATGATCAAATTATGAGCACCATCATCACTATCCAACTAGATAGTTTCCATGGAAGTCAGAACAATGCCATCTAATAGAACACAATTGTGTCTATTCATAGTAGTATATGACTAATATTCAGTGGTACAAAACCACTCCTAGTAGCACACAACTACTATTCAGTGACACATAGTCACTATTGGTGGATCACATCCACCATAGTACATACAGTCTCCACAAATATCATATCATTTGATATCATCCTGCATAAACAATATCAGGATACAAACTAAGTCATCTAGGACATTCATCCACTCACATATGTGAGATATAGAAGAGCATCTAACCTCAAAAGTTAAACATCATACATGGGTTGTCTGGACTATTCTTCCCAAGCATAGAAGAATAATTGTCCATGATTTCCGAACCTGGACCATTCAACCTAACTGGGCCATTCTTTCGACACGATTCACAGTGTAACTTGGAGAGAATGAGTCTTCCCTAGGGAATGACTATCCTTGATTGGTGAACCTAGAACATTCAACCTAATTAGACCATTCTTTTGGAATGATTCATTGTGAAACCTGGAGAGAATCAATATGCCCTAGGGAATGACTATTTAGACCATTTCCTATGGAAATGACTATCCTACACCAACCTCCTACATCATACCATTCTTTGAAACTTCTCAAAACTATGAACTTCGAAAGAATGACTTCCTAGAGAGGAAGACCATTCTACTTGACCACTTCTCAGAGTGACTTCCAAGGAGAATGACTGTCCTAGACCATTCCCCCACACTAGCCACAAGGGAAATCACTGTCTATGGTACATCAACAATCTGTCAGACCATGACTATTCATTCTAGACTATTTTCCAAACTGGAAAATGACTGTCCATCATAAATATTGGACCACTTTCTGAACTGGAAAGTGATAGCCCAAACTAGACCATTTTCCAAACTGTAAAATTACTCTCCATATATCAATAACATATCAGTGCTCCCTCCCAACCTGGAGAGTAATCACTTCTCTTTCCAATAAGGAAGTCATCTCCACGAGTCCATCTTGTCCCTTAAGTACATAAACATTTCATCTTGGATAGAGGATTTACCAAAATATTTGTTATCTTCTCATCAGTGGAGATATACTGGAAAACTACTTCTCCCCTCTGGAATTTATCATAGATAAAATAGTACTTGATCTCAATGTGATTCAACCTATCATGGAACAAAGGTTTCTCTGGGAGATTCCAACAACTATGGTTATCAAAATATATCACGGTTGAATCCAACACCTAATCAAACAGTCCAAAAACCAGCTTATGGAGCCACATTGCTTCCGTACAAGCATCACAAGTTGCAATATACTCTGCTTTTGCAGTGTTGAGTGCAACATACTTCTGTTTCCTGCTAGCCCATTATATCGTGGAAAATATCAAACTGAAACACATCCAAGAAGCACTTCTTCTATCATCTACACTCCCTACCCAATATGATTCTATAAATCCATGTAGTTGTATATCATAACTCAAACGTACTATGTAGATATTTAAAGGAATGCTTTGCAATTATTCAATTTTCATGGCTAGGTTCCACCTGGAACTATTTTCACAGCAAATAAAATATTTGGTTGAGTATCCTCCAAATACATTAACGAGCCATTCAATTGTCGATACAAGGATGGGTCTATTGGATTAGAGTCTCTCAACTTCTTCAGATTTGTTATCATGGGAGTTTGCCATGGATTTGTAATCCATTATCCCAGACTTCTGAAGAATCATTTCGATACACTTCCTATGCCATAGGAAATTTTCACCATGTTTATGTTGTACATGAGAGGCTCTACACCAAGTTGCTTGAATCCATACAAGGTCTTCTTCCATTTGCATACATGGGTCTCTTTCTAGTATACCTCAAAACCTAGAGGTTGCTCTACATATTCTTCTTCTTCAATTACTATGTTGAGAAGAACAGTCTTTACATCCATATGATGTAAACTCCAACCCATGGATACTACAAGAAATATAATGTCTTGGGTAGAGGTATATCTGGTTAGTGGAACAAGCTGTCATCATAGTCTTCTCCCTCCTTCTGGGAGAACCCTCTAGCCTTGAATTTCACCTTGTATCTATCAATGATTCCATTTATAAGTATTTTTCACAATTTGTCACATACATTTTTCTTCATCACAAATTTCTTCCATTCCTTCTGCTTGACTTCTTCTGGTGGATTCAAATCATGCTAGTAGTCTTATGATTTTTGATATTGTAATTGGTTCAATTTTGTTGTTCTGGCTTTTCTTTCTTTCTTGGAATCTTCATGTTCTTCCTCATGTTCCTTTTCAACGTCGGATTCCATGGAATCTTATATATATTCCATGCCCTTCATTCTTGAAGGTTCCAACTTCTTCCTTTTGCCATAGGAACATAAATGTGGATGGACAACCAAGGATATTCAAGGCTTCTTTTCAAACAAGACTTATTCTAGAGTCAAGTTGAACATGTGTTGCTTATCATGGCTTCTACTTCCATTGAAGAACATGGGTAGATACTTCATAGTATTAACAGATTTTTCAATGGATCATATCATTGGGGATTAGCTTGCTCCTAATGTTGGCTTCATGCATGACTGGGAAATATCTAAATCTTCCTTGTTTTTATTTCGAGGCTGCATGTTTCTGGAATTCTGCAATCAATTAACTCTATATGAGAGAGCCAATGCTTCCATCTACTGCATCTCTCTTTGCTTTATGTAAAGTGTCATAAGAATGTTCTAGTTTCCTTTTGATTACTGACTTCCTCTGAGTCTCTTTAAGTTTGTTTCTATTTTTTCTAATTGCTTCCCATATGGAAGTTGTTGCAAGAATTGTGTCATCCTTATAAACTTCTTCTATGACATCTTTCGCAAATATTGTTCATCAAATGTTTGTCAACATATTCCACAAGGGTACCTTCCCAGAACAAGACAAGAAACAAAAGAAATATCCAAGACAATACGTTTATGATAGTAAATCGAAACAAGAATAAGGATAAGGATAGAGGCAATTACTACAAGCCTGGAATGACATTTTCATGATAGACTTCATGAGATCACCTTCCTGAGACAACAAGAACAACAGTGTTTCTGATACAACATTTTTCATATGAAGGATAGTTTCTTGGTAGCATTACTAAGATGATCTAGTATGAGAACAAGAACAAGAAATATCTCCTAGAGGAGGCGTTAGTTCATATTTGCAAATAAGTACACTGAGTGGTATAGGATACTAAGTAATTTATCAATAATCACTTAAGTGACAATAATAAAGATGTCAAACTTGATATGAAAACTTGGAGTCTTTCTATTGTTCCACTTGGATCCTTTCCAACCCATCCCTTATACTTAAAACAATATTCTTTCTTGAAAGAAATCTGAGTTAGATAATATGATCTCAACCTTATAAGATCTTGACTAAAGTCATCTTATAATGCCATAACAATTAGAGACATATCAAGTCAAACCTGGAGAGTGTGTTGATCTTCTGAATATATTGAATCTAAGATCACTTCTTTGGACAAGATCCCTTGTACATTCCCTGCAAACATACTCATGCTAATGATACAAATTAAAATAACATGTATAGGTACATACCTTCATTACCCAACTGTGACGGTCATCTTAGAATGACTTTGCTGGAAAAAAGGTTTAGCTGCTAGAGGATTGACAAACCTCATAATGTTCATTTTAGTAGATTTATTTTGGGCACAACATACAATTTCTTCATGCTAGGTTCTTTGTCTTCATAACTTCCTTCCATTTTAACTTTTGACTAGTCAACCTTAGATTTTGACTTGGTCAAACATTGACTTTGATGAAAATTTCAAACTTGACTTATTGGATTGATAAGAGTACTAGGAGGTGCACTAGGCTAGGGCGCACTAGGTTATCTAGGAATTAGGTCAAGCACTTCACTTAAGGTGCCTCAACACGAGGTTTAGGGCTTCATTGTTGTAGTAAAACTTTGACTGCAATTGCAACTATAACTGAGAAAATCCTCTAATATACCTTCAAGTGGTTAAATTGTCTGAAGATATTGTGGGTCCATAACCTTTTAGAATTAAAGAGATGTGCTTGTTTTCACCATAGACAATATAGCAATATTGTCACCCAACCATAAGTATGCAACCACCCCCGAGAACCTTTAACCTTGATAGAAAAAATAATTCTGGAAGCAGACCTTAAAACCAATAGCCAACCAAGGTAGCATATCTCTCTCCAAAGCTAGCATACCAAGCAGAAAGTCCAAACAATAACCAAATACCAAGTCACTACTGCAACAACTACAGTTTTCCTCTAGTCATGTGCACCACTTGCCTTTATGCAGGTGTGAGAGTGAGTGATTACAAATGAGCTTTAACACCCTCTATTTATACTGCTCCAAGTCACCTAACTGGGTCAACTACTCTTTCCTGGAGGATAATAAATTAATATTAATTATTCTCTTGAGCTAACTTGTCTTCTAGGGATATTATCCAATGTTTTAGGGTTTCTCTTGCTTCCCATAATATTCTAGTCTCGTCAAAGGTTACACGTAGAGTTTAATACCTATCGTAGCTACCATAATATAAATAGTTACCACTAGCCCACATTATTGTGAAAACAGGACAATTGTTCAACTAGGAAGGTGTCCTAGATTTCAACATGTGCCTCCAAGTAAAAAACATTCTAGGTATGAGAAATCCACGTTTATATATTTCAACATATATAATTGACGCCATTTGTTCCTTAGTGAGATTCACTGACCTCGGGTGGAATTGGGACCAAAAACAACCCCTATATATGTGTACTACTCTGAGTTATGGAGCATAAATTACAAGAGATTTTTTTTATGACATTTGTAACCTTTTCCTCACCCCTCTGCACTCTGTATGTTTTTGGTTCCCAATACATAGTATTTCCTTTGAAGCTAGGACTAGGATGAAAGGGGTAGCTACTAGTTCCTATGAAAATATTACTCATACATTAGGGTGTACAACACCACTAGGGATTCACACCTTTTACCCTAATTTGTCCCATATCATCTACTGATGAGAGAAATTACTTACCAGACCATGGGGTCAAGGTTCACTTCACTTCTTCTAATTAGAAACAAAAAACTTTGGCTTGATTTCCCAACCCACATAGGAAATTACACCATTTATAATGGTCATCATGTGAGAAAAGAAGCAAAGGCCCTTCAATATATGTGCCTATTGTTAAAAACAAAATATCACTATAGCATAGGCCCTTCAATATATGTGCCTATTGTTAAGAACAAAATATCACTATAGCATAGAAAGCTAGTGGCCTTCCTTCTTGTATTAGGACAACACCAATTCCATTTCCTGAGGCATCACATTCCACAATAAAGGTTTTTATGAAGTCTGGAGTGGTCAAGACAGGAGCTGAGCTTTGCACATCACCTCTTTAAGTTGTTCAAAAACTTTAGTTTCCTCTGGAGTCCATGAAAATGCATCCTTCTTAGTTAGCATTGTTAAAGGTGTTGTTGTTCTTCCATAGTTTCAAACAAACTTGCAATAGTAACCTGTCAAACCCAAAAATCCTCTAAGATTCTTCATTTTGGGAATTGGCCAGTGCATCATGGCCTTAATATTGTTAGGGTCTACCTTGACACCTTCATGAGATACAATATGACCCAAATACTCTACCTCCTTCAATCCAAAGAAACATTTGGATGTTTTGGCATATAGTTGTTGCTCCTTTGGTAGTTGTAGCACCTTGTCAACATGTTGCACATGATCCTCCCAAGACTTGTTATAGATTAGTATATCATCAAAAAATACTCACACAAATTTTTGAAGGAAGGGCTTGAAAATGGAATTCATCAACCCTTGGAATGTGGAAGGTGCATTTATAAGGCCAAAAGGCATGACCAAAAATTCATAATGGCCTTCATGAGTTCGGAATGTTGTTTTTGGGATATCTTCTTCCTTCATTCTAATCTGATGATACCTTGAACGAAGATCCAAATTTGTGAAATATATTGATCCATGTAGTTCATATAACAATTCATCAATGAAGGGAATGGGAAACTTATCTTTAATAATGATCTTGTTGAGATCTCTATAATCTGGACACATACGCCATGGGCCATTTTTCTTGAATACCATTACCACTGGAGCAGAGTAAGAACTTTGGCTAGGTTTAATAATGCTAGCCTCTAACATTTCTTCAACCATGCGCTCAATTTCACTCTTCTAGGCATAAGGGTAATTGTATGGCTTGATGTTGGGAGGAACACTCCCAGGAATTAGGTGAATATCATGATCATGATTTCGAGTGGATGGAAGACCTTTGGGAATATATTCAAATACTTTGGAATGCTTATCAATGAACCCTTAGAGATATTGAGGAATAGATGGCTTAGATGTTTGAACATATAGTGAGCATAGTTGTGAAATAACACCTTGATGCCACTTTTTCAATAATTTTGTCATGCCATTAGAGCTTATCACCTTATCGGGTTTCCCTGTGATACCTCTTAACTCAATTTCTTTTCCTTCAAATGAAAATTTCATGAAAAGATCTTGAAAATTAAAATCCATTGTTCCTAATGATTGTAACCATTGGATCCCTAGTACAACATCAGCACCACCCATGGGTATATCAATCATTGGAATATTCATTACATATTTCCCCATAGTAAGATTGATCTTATTTCATTTTCTTGAGCAATTGATAGTTTCTCCATATGCAATCATTACTTGAAACTCTGGCACTGGATATACAAAGCAATTGAGAGTTTTGGCTAATTTATAGTGAATGAAATTATGAGTACTGCCATAATCAATTAGGACTATTACCTTTTTCTTTTTGATGTATCCTTCAATATTGAGGGTTTGAGGAGTGCTAATTCTAGCCAATGCATTACATGATATCGTGGGAGTCAACTCTTCAGATGAAATTGCTTCTACGTTTTCATCTTGA
>ML781077.1:97753-121350 GCA_009831015.1 Picea engelmannii
TCTCTTAGCACTTGCAACACAAGTCTAAGATGCTCTTCATGTTCTTCTCTATTCTTAGAGTAGATTAATATATCATCAATAAAGACTAGTACAAATTTATCTAAAAATTTACTGAGTACATTGTTCATTAAGCACATGAAAGTGGCAGGGGCATTGGTTAACCCAAATGGCACTACCACAAACTCATAGTGACCTATACCGTGTCCGGAAAGCGGTTTTGTGGATGTCTTCACCCTTGATTCAGACTTGATGGTATCTCGACCTCAAGTCAATCTTTGAGAAAATAGACGCACCCCCCAACTGATCGAATAGATCATTGATCCTGGGTAAGGGGTATTTGTTCTTTATGGTTACTTTATTGAGTTGTCTATAATCTATACACAATCTAAGGGTGACATCCTTCTTTTTCACAAACAGGACTGGTGCTCCCCATGGGGACACGCTGGGTCGAATATAACCCTTATCCATCATTTCTTTCAATTGCAATTTGAGTTCCACTAACTCAGGTGTGCTCATTCGGTAGGGTGTCCTAGACACCGGCACCGCTCCTGGTGCGAGCTCTATCGAGAAGTCAATGTATCTTCTTGGAGGTAGACCCAATACATCTTTCGAAAACACATCTCTATATTCTCTCAGGATAGGGTGTTCATCAGGGTTTGGTTTAGCACCACCTGTATTGCATATAGGGGACATCCCTTTCGACAATAGTTTCTCATTTGTAGGGCTGATATTTGCCTCACCGAGACCGGTTTTCAGATCCCTTGGAGGGTTATCCTTTTTCCTTCTTTACTCACACATTCTAAGGTTTTATGGTAACAGTCCAATTTGGCCTTATGAGCGGCCAGCCAGTCCATACCAATCAACAGATCGTATGATCCCAGGGGTAATATGTTAAGGGTTGCTTGGGTGGAGAATTCACCCAACATTAATTGGCAGGTTGGTATGATCTCTGCTACCTTCTTTTGGTGCCAGTGGCTAACTGCACCAACCATGGCTTGGTTTGTTTTTGTGGTTGTAGCTTACACTTATCCATAGTATTAGGGGCTATATAACTCAAATTTGAACCAGGGTCAATTAAAACATACACTAGATGGTTGAAAATCATACCTTCTATTTCCACCACTGAAGCTTTTGGTCAGCTTGGTTATTATCCAAGGCTGAATAAATCTGCAACACACTCCTTGCCACATCATTGACTGTGGTAACTTCTTGAATGTTATAAACTTTTCGACTGTTCTGTTGTCGGTGTGGACAGTCTCTCAGGAGATGCTCTTCTCCGCAACCCCAGCATTTCAAAGGTTCTTTCTTTGGGTTATTAGTCTTCACTGGTATAGGTCCAGAAGTTTTATTTCCATCCACCGAGGGAAAGTTCTGTTGGAGTACACTCTGGGTTGGAAAGTTCATTCTGGGGTTCTTCTTGTAGATCTTAAATCCTGAGGATTTGATCCCCTTTTTCTGAAATTTCGAACCACTCTTCTGTCTCCAGTCTCCACGAGACTTTGCCCGATGTCCATATTGTTCATGACAATATGTTTATTTTTGAATAGTGTCTTCTAAGGTCTTTGTCTTGTCGAATTCAATTCGGTTCCAGTATTCCTTGGGTAGCCCACTGATGAAGCATTGCGCATTTTCCTTCTCTGCTTTGATGTAGGGTACATATCTCAATAAGTCGAGGAATTTGTTGACATATTCCTCTATAGTGAGCTGCCCCAGCTTGAGTTCATAAAACTCTTTAGCCTTCTCATCGAAATAGTTTTCCGACAGATACTTCTTCTGGAAGTACTTCTCAAACTGTTTCCAAGATAGGTCCTCCTCGTGGACCCCTTTCACATTCTTAAGATCTTCCCACCAGATGGAAGCTTTTCCATTCATATTGTAAGTGGCCACTCGAGCCTTCAAATTCTCTGAAAAATCATGGACTCTGAAATATTTCTTTAGTCCAAGTAGCCAAGCCTCAGCTTCCTCTCCCTTCTTTATCTCACCGTCGAAGGAGGGAGGTTTGGCCTTTCTGAATTCCTCAAATTTATGACCCTTAGAAGTCTTTTGTTTCTTCTATTTTCTTTGAGAGTAGGAACTGGTCCTGCTACTGGAAGAGCCTTCTGAATCGCCAGCTTCCTTCTCAGTGGAATCATCTGGCACTGGTCCTTTACCTTTGGGGTGGACCTTTCTTGAGTTGCTTCTCTCAGTATGGCCACTGACATGACCATGTTTCTGCATCTTAGGTTCATGCTGCATTTGTCGTTGTAGGTCGGATAAGCTCTGTAGTAAAACTGCATTAATTTTAGTTTTCTTTTCTTGTTCTTTCATCATCCTTTCATTGTCAGCCTTGCAGCTTTGCAATTCCACCATGAGACTCCTCACAGTCTCGGCTAGATTTGGAGGGGTTCCTATTGCTCTTCTTTCATCAGACTCTTCGTCTTTATTGCAGGAGCCTTCTCCCATCTCTTGGGGAGTCACCATTCTATGCATCTGTAAATTCCCAAGGCTGATTGTCTTCTTGGGTGAAAAGACAAACGCTGGTTATTAGTCAAGAGTTAAATACATTTTTATAGCCTGCGCATAAATTCATATTTTCACATGTATACCCATATAACAGGGGTTTTTCATTTGGGTCTTAATCCTTATCTATCAGCCATCTCAATTGCAAGAGACTCTTCCTGCTTTAGTAGGTAGTCATCGTAACACTAAAATAAGACAACGAAGTTCATGTCCCAGATTACAGTTTCATCCTACAATCCTTCTTCTTAAGGGGAAAATGCAGATGACAATGTCTCCTTACATGGCTGGTGCTTGAGCCCAAGCAGGCCAAGTGTTGTAACCATGCTCTGATACCACTTTGTCACATACCCACTACCTCAATCAGATTTTTTGTTGATTTCTATTGAATCAGAGCCCCTGAATTACCTATGGAGGCTTAGCGCAAGCTAGCTCTCTCTCTCTCTCTCTCTCTCTATTCCCATGTGATTGCGGGTCATGATCATGGTTCAAATAAACGCAGTGCCTCTTTGTATTTCGCACCTCGACGCTACAATGATGTCGAATCGCTTGACTTTGCAACCGCCGAACCTCGATAGGGCTAGCGACCGGCCAATAGGGACAAATCCCTACAGAGTTAGAAAATGACCAATAGGAACAAATCCCAACAGGGCTAGAGAACAGCCAATGAGAATAGGCCCCGTTGCCCGGTTAAGAGGAGTACAGGTGGCAGAAGGGGAAATGTGACACGGTAGTGAATAGGACAGGAGGGGGCCCCATTTCACACGCCACACTATTCTGGACCCCCCCTCCCACATTAAAGGTAGAATGGCAAGGGGGGTCTGGAATTCACCTAAGCACCATTGATCAAGGTGAATTAATCTCGACCATTCAAGAGTTGCTCGTTCGATTCCAGACCCCCCCCGACTACTAAAGGTAGAACAACAAGGGGGCTCCGAAATGAAATCTCAGCCGTAGATCTGGATGGGTGGACTCTAGACATCCAGATCTTCTCATTACTTATCTTAATGCGCATTTACACCCCATCTTAAAGCCGACATCTCTTCCTCACATCTGATGGTCATTACAGACCCTGAGATTCCCTGAAGAAATCTCGTTCATTCATCGAGACTTAGCCACATGCTAACGTCTCGACATTATGGGTCGGTATTTATCAAGGCGAAGGCTCGAGTTCTTGTAAACGGAACTCCCAAATCCCCGATCCCTGATTTCCCGGAACAAGTAATATCTCAACACGCTACCCCCTTAAATCAGTCGGTCGAGATCTATCCCGAGATTTCTACCATGGAAAGTCTCGATCTCTTGTCATCAGGACTCCCGATCTCGCGATTCCTGATTTCCCGAAATGGGTAATCTTATGACACATGGCCTCCGTCATACGGATGGCTCAGATCTATTCCGAGGTCTTCGTCCCTATACACTAGGGTCTTAACCCTCGGGTAAATCCTGACAGATCCAACAACTGTTGGGTTTTCCAGCTAAGATCCGATGGCTCAGATTGGCTCCTACCCATGCATTGTTCCACAACTCCTTGGTTATGGAAAAATCAACGGTCCAGATACTCTCATAGACCTTGGAGATCTACGATACCGAATTCTTCGCTACCCACGAAGACACATAAAACAAAGGGGTAAGGCAATTAACATCCTTACCTTCTCCTACCAATCTAACGGTCAGGTGTGATCGCAGATTTCCCGACAGAATCTCATCCATCGATCAACACCTATCAGGGATAAGATACTTAACCTTCCATATTTTTCCTCCGATTTGACGGTCGTGAGTGACCGCAGATCTCACGACGGGACCTCGTCCATCGATTCGATACTTCTTCCTTATGCTGTCATCTCGGGTTTTCAAGAGGATCGTTCCTCCTCGTGTAGGGTTACTAAGGTCTTACGCCTTCATGTTCTCTTTTCCGGTTCTTGATGGGCTTCTCAAGGAGGGTATCCGTATGGGGAGCTTCACCCAGGGTACTATCTAAGGCAGGTAAGGATGTCGTCCTCCCGAGAACCAGATGTAAAGTCAAAATTAGATCAGTACGCACAGAAATAACGAATTCATGAGGACATAAACCATACGTAGTCTTTCCATACAAATATACAACTACTAGTACTAATCAAAATACCATACAGACATTCTTATAATAAAATCATTCATAGTTTCACAGCTTATGAGCATAATTATCAGAATACATATAATTCAAGATGCCAAAGGCAAAACACTTATCAGAAATAACACCAGGGGTTAAGCAACTGCTGAGAGGGGTACTCATTTCCAGCCAACCGTAGGCTCAATGACTCCCAACGAATTTACCACTAGCCACCCCTGAGCTGAGACCACGATGTTGTGAGACTATGTCTCTTTCTGCTAGTGACCAGGAGTGAAGGTTACTCTCCTTCCTCTCTGATATCACTCACTCTGCATATTGCCAGAGTTCTCTTCCTCCCCTCGCGTCTGCCCCCCCAATCGCTTCTCCCCCATGCCTTATCCTCTTGCGAGGTTGCATGTGGCACGATTTCCCTCCTATTGGTCAGGTCTGACGACTCTACAGATGGGCGGTTCACCTCCCCATCCCTCATTAAATCCTAAGGAGACATCCACCTACTAGCCTGCGAGGCATTTAATTCGGGGCCAGCGAGCCGCTTTTGGTTCTCTAGGCCAGTGGAGTCCAACTACGGTATTAATTCTCGGTGGAAGTTAATGCCACCTTTCCAGGTGCCTTCCATCGCCATCATGGTCTGTTTTTTAGCACATCCCCTCTCAACAGTCCTACAATATAAATTCATAATGTTATTCACATTTATTGACCTTTTCCATAAGGTCCATTCACATCAAATATTTACATTCATGAGTTTGCCACAGTTCTGGCCAGTCCAATTATTTTTACAAACTGGGGGAAACAGGGTGTTACAATGGGATACATTTTCACTTTTAGGTGTACTCTCTATTAGGAAATTTTTCAATCCTTCCATGATATCCCCTTTTAAAGCATCCATCTTAGTATTTATTGCCTCAAACTTAGCTTTTGTTGAATCCATCATCTCTTATAGTTCATCTTTTGTTACTGTCTTATTTTGTAAATCATTTATGTCCCTACGCATTTCTTCACCTTCATCAAGAGTCCAACTAGGATTGTCTGGAGGCTTATTTGGTGTAGAAGTTCCCCTTTTTGGTGGCATGTTGACCAAGTATCACTTTAAACCTTGATTTTGAGGTGGTTCTGCTAGACAATATTCCTTTTATTGTATCTCCAAAATTTTGTCCGTTCTGAGTATGAAATTTTATTGTTTGTAGGTCTCTGATATTTATTCTCTTCAATGCCACAGGTATGATAAAAATTGGATGTGCCAAGTCGAATTTATGCTAACTTCCCCACGACTTGCTGATTTTTGGCCTTTTCAGGAGATCTCACTTGTATAGCGTGCCCCACACATAATAATTGATATAAAATTCTAAAACTCATACCAAAACTACTAAGGGATGTCCAATATCTAATGAAACTAGTCTCACTCAATTTGGATACTCTAGGAAGAAGTTATGATTGTTTTACCCGAAACACATGCTTGATACTAGCCAATAGGACAAGTTAGATACCCTATATTCCACAGGGTGTATCTACAATTTAAGATGACCCAGAAGCTGAAATTGATATCATAGATACCTTACTAATTTCTATGAATATCCTCTGGATTTCAGGGTCTGAAACATTACATAAATAATGTTATAGCGAAAATTTCGTAATGACTTAATTCACGATGATTCCATAACCCTATCTTACAAAGGATTTATATCCGAAATTTTAAGGCCTTAGGAGCTGAAATTGTAACCCAACGTACCTTGATCCATCTACTAAATTTCCTCCAAGCCATTCCTTCTGAATCATTGTAGAAAAAAAGTTATAGCTAAAATTCCAAGGTGTCTCAGATGTAGCAACAAAAACCCAAGACCTTGAGCTCTGATACCATATGTTAAGAACAAAATATCACTATTGCATAGAAAAACCTCAGAATAAGTACTCAACGCCTTGAAAAAGAGAGAATTTCAAATAATAAGCCTCTTCAAGGGGGAAACCTCATTTTACCCCACATAAATGTTCAAGTACAATATGATTCCAAATGAAAATGTTTCCTTGGTATATATAGGAGACTAGGAGGTATAATTACAACTAATGGACTAAATCCGATATAAATAAAATAACATTACTAATATAATGTGCCCAAATTAAGGGCTAATGAGCCAATATTTAGAGCTTAACACCTATGTTTAGGATATCCTAAAGGCCATGACCTACATGAGCTTGCAATTAGCCACGTCGAATATGTTGGTCTCACCCACTCTAACATCCATGTGGTTTATTTTGAAGAAGACTGGTTCAAGGGTATCGTTTCTTATGAATAATTTCTAAAACAGTTACCCAATGATGTTTCCAAACATGAACTTGAATATTAAAAAGAGGAGATGAATAGGGTAACCATTGATCAATTTCAGAAATTGCTCCAATAGGAACAAGACAATGACAACATTAAGGAGCAATAGAAAGTTTGAAAAGAGGAAAAGTTGGAATATAAAATACTCCAAGATGAGGAGGAGTATTAAAGAATGCAAGTCGAAGAGGAAATAATCAAAAGAAAAAATTAACTCAAGGAAGAACATGTTTCCCTCCAAAAGAAGAAAGTTGAAGAAGCCAGGGCCAATAAATTAGTTGAAGAGGTAGAAGCTAAAAAACTAGCCGATGAGGTAGAGGTTAAGAGATTGGCTGATGAAGTAGAGGCTAAATGAGCATATGAAGAAGTTGAGGCTCAAACAAATATAGAAGAGTTGTTGAAACAACAATAATTGAGAAAAACTCCTAGTATCCCATCAACACCTAATCTAGACATTGTAAATATTCCACCTTAGGACTACACTCCCATCAATGCCATACTAGGTTATTCCTCGTTCTCTTCTCAATATTTGAATTTAGAAGGGACCATGGTGGCCATTAGAGACTATTATTATGATGAAAATACCAAAAATATCAAGAAGAGGTCGAAAAAAAGAAAAAGGGGAGAAGCCACCAAATCTAGGTCATCTGCAGGGAGAGTAGTGGAATGGAAGGGAGGGCCCGAACCTGACAATTTTTTTTTTTAGGCAGCCTCTTCTCTCCATTCTTTCATAGGATTAAATACCTCATCATTCTTGACATGACCAACTCCCTAAACATGACCAAGACCAGGTTCATAGAGCTAGAGGCATAATTTAAGGATGTTGAAGACAAACTTACCCCAGAGTTCAAAAGAACCATGAAAGTGGTTGATTCTCTCAATAAAGAGAAGTTGAATCAAGCATTACAAACAAAAAGAGATAATATGAAAGTTGAGTTTGAAAGGAGGATCCAGACCCAACGGAATACCCATGTCGGATAATTAGAATTGGAAAAACAAAAGCTCAAAATGGCCATGGAAGATAACTGAACTTCGATACTCATTGTGGATATTATCAAGGCCCATGCATTAGAGCTAAACAAGAAATTTGTAGCCGAGAAGAAGGAATTTCTCAATTTTCTCAGTAATATATAGACCAATTGGGATAACCAACTCAGGCTACAGGATAGGATGATATAAATTCAGGGACATTATCAAGAAGCAAATGAATCCCTTGATAAAATTATTAATTGGAACCAAATGCATAGATCACCCCCTACTACACTGTCAATGTACTCTATTGAATAAAGGCTCAGATATCAGGTTTTCTTTGACACTTGGAAAACCCTCTTGAGGAATTTACATGTTACTCAAAAGGAAACAACTAACATATACATGGAGCTATGGAATAACTCAAACAATCTCATGGTGGAATTCGAAATGCAGTCAATGCTCTACATCGATGAAGTAACACCTACCATTGCAAGAATCACTGAGGTGGAGGAGCGCAATAAAATGAGCCAAGAAATCATTCAAAGTTTAACTTAGATTGGAAAAGAATCCCCAGAGGAACACTTGTTAAGACCTGCCCGACTTATCACCAAAATTCAACAATGTGTTAAAAGCACAACAAAGGAGTTACAACAAGAAGTGGCTGCTATGGTTTGCAGTGGTGAATTAATCATTGAAGGACCACAATCCAGAAAAATGGAGCACATAATGAAAGATTATTCCCTCTGGGAAGAGTATCAAAACTAGATGCAGGGTGAGAGAAACTCGTAATGATCAAATCTTGTAACTATCCCAGATGTTTGGGTCCTTTGTTTTGTAATTATGTTTTTATCAAGAATATCAAGAGCCATTTTTGAAAAACGACCCTTGTTTCATAATTGAAGGATCGTAATGTAAAAAATCACTCCATCTTATAAAAAGGGAGGACTTTCCATAAAAAGGGATTTTGATTTTCGGATGTAGTAGACCATTATTTTTACTACGTGTGAATTCGAACCAGAGACATTTTTGAAGATTGTGGTTTTAATGTGTATAAATGAGACTATTCTATTTATGCATGTTTACTTCTGTAGAATATGAATGTTGGTTTATGAACTACTTCTAAATCATTTTTATTATTATAAAGTTGCCATAATTTTCACTATGAGTACAGAGACATAATGATTTAGTTATATAATCAACTATTTGTTTCTAATTGGTTATGTTGTTGATCTTTTATGTTACTTGTTAGATGAATTAATTATGTACAAGTAATAAAATAAATTCACTGTACTTATCTTTTAGTTGATGCCTGATCAGGATATGTTAGCATAGAGTTGAGTAGAAGTGTAATTAATCATATTAATTTAGAAGTAGTTCTTTAGAAGTTTTAATTCATCTGAGAACCTTCGGTTCTCAGATTCATTTTTAGTTAGCATATTAGTTGATCCGGATTTTATGAGAAGAATGAAATGAATACATATCTATATTATGAACACAAAGATAAAATGAAAATAATAGAGATACAATAAAACTTGGCTTCTATTCAATAAAGAATGTTGAAACTGTAAAATTCAGATTGAAACAAGCTTGCTAGAATGGTGGTGAATTATCTCTGAGAAGAGATATGATAGATACACTCATTCGCAAGAATATGATTACAATGAGGCTCCCAAGGAATTTTTACATCAAACATGAATGCCAAAACCATAGACATCCAAAAACGTAACCCTAAGAGATGAAGCACCAAAATCCATGTGGGCCCCGATGGGGTAAGTTGGTACATAAACTTTTCAGGGTCATAACTTTTTCATACGATATTCATTTTAGGCACACGATATCCTATTGGAAATTTCTATCCAAGGAATACACATTATTCCACCACCCTTTGACTCCATCTATATTGTGATTATGGCGAGCCTAAAAAACGTTGTTTAGGGCCTCAAAACGATTAGGACCCGAAAAGCTAGAAACAAACTGCCAAGATGAAAACTGAAGCTTCCAAGATGACATATGTATGTGAGCTAGTTGGAATAGGTGGGTGACCACCGATATCCATATGGATAAATCCTCTCCCCTTAGAAATCAATGGTCTCCATTGCATTGAGTTCCCCCATCAAATGAGGAAATTTATGTTGAATTTGGCCTCGGGAGATCCACTTTCCTTGGTGTAGGAGATGCCCTAATTGACAATACGATAAAGCTAAAAATCATGTTGGGGAGTGACCTTGACCTGTGTTTCCACGATGTGATCAGTGGATGCATATTCCATGTAGTCAAGGTTGAGCTCTGTCGGTGTCAATTTTTCTTCTACCTCTGAGGTGTCCAACAATGATGGAAAGTATGAAGTAGGTCCACATTAAACATTGGGTGCAAGACAAGGAAGGGGGGAATGTTGAGCTCAAAATCATTGTCACCCATATCCTTGGTGATGGTATAAGGTCCATAGAGGGGTGGAAAAAGCTTCCTATGGGGCCTTGTAAGGCATTCTTTTTGCAAGTGCAACCAAACGTTATCTCCCACCTAAAACTTGTGTGGCATCCGATGTTGATCATGGAGCTGCTTGTACTTGGCATTGGAATTTTGAAAAATATCTTGAAGCTATTGGTAGATGTGCTAGATCTACTCAATGAACCAGGTAGCTTTTTCGACTTCAATTTGAACATGGGAAGATTCTACTTGGGTGGCCGCAAGGGGTAGCACAACATCCATGGGGCCCAATGGTTGAAATCCAAACCCCATCTAAAAGGGGTTTTGGTCTATTGAGCTATGTATGGATCTATTGTAGTTCTGATGAACATAGGGAGTAATCTCATCCCATGTGTGGGGATGCTTGGAATTGTACATGTGAAGTATATGCATGATCATCCGATTGACAACCTCATTTTGGTCATCCGTCTAGGGGTGGAAGGAAGTGGATTTGGTGAGCTTGGTGTCCAGCAGTGACCAGAGGCTCGACCAAAATGTGCTGAGGAAGCGACTATATTTATATGATACAATGGTTTTTGGTATCCCAAAATGCACTCACACTCGTTCGAAGAAGATCTTGGGAGTGGCCTCTACTAGAATGCTCTTCTTGCAAGTGGGTAAAATTTCCATTTTATAAAAACAATAAACCACCAAAAAAACTATAAATGTGTTGAACCTACACATGATATATATAGCCAGAAAATACTAGACACATTTGCAGAGATAAATTGAGAAAGAAGAAGAAAAAGAGAAAGAATAGAAGAATTCTCATTAACCATAATGAATAATAAATAATTTACACATGATATACTCTATATAACTCAACCAATGCACATTGGAGGAGAATAAAATGCGCCATAGTGGTGGTCTAGAGTGATCGGGACACACACCAACAGTTACGGGTGTGAACTTCCACCTAGTCTAGTTTCTTAGGCAGTTACAGGAGTGAACTACCACTTAGTTGAGTTAACTAGTCTACCAGTCTTCAGTTAACTGACTGAAACAAAGTGAAGTGAGAAGGAGATCAAGGAATCATGGGTAATGTGCTAATATGGTGATGATACCAAGGCTAATGTGCATTATCTGGTGATGATCCCAATGTTGCATGGTGACAAAACCAATGCAGCATCTAGACTCCACTCAACTAGTCAAACTGAATTGAAAATTGAAGAGAATATTCTCCCTAGAGGAATATTCTTTCTAAAATATAGGAGACTAGATAATAAATAATAGTGACTAATAAACAAGGAAAAACCTTAGGAAAAATAAATCCTAGGTGTGTGTGAAGTAACTCCAACACCCCCCCCTGAACATTACTATGGTGAAAATAAAGAATGGGTCCCAAAGTACAAGGCCATGTTAGGTACCCAAATACAAAATATACATTGAAATAAAGTGAGGAAAGAGGNGTATGAAAAAAAATGAACTACAACTGCTAGGAAATTGTGTCCTTCACTCCAAGACAACTTCACAAAGAATGGAACTTCTGCTCAGTGAAGGTCTTGGTGAAGATGTCTGTTGTTTGTTCTACTGAAGAAAAAAATTGTAGATTGATGATCCCCTTGTGTACTAAGTCCCAGATGTAGTGCATGTGGATTGATGTGCTTCGTTTGCTGCATCTGAAATGGATCTCTCCAAAACTTTAGAGTGCTTTGGTTGTCACACCAGATGACAATTGGCCGATGAAACTGAATGCCCAACTCGATGAGAAATTGTTGTAGCCACATAGCTTGAATGGTTATGTTAACTAACCATATGTACTCTTCCTCGACAGAAGATAGAGAAATGGAAGCTTTCTTCTTGCTCGACTTACAGATAGGCCCGAAACCAAGACCGAGTGAGTAACTAGATGTGGACTTGTGATCAGTGTTGTCTCCATGCGAGTCAGAATCAGTAAACCCAATTAGATCTAATGTAGATTCTGATGCATAATGAATCCCAAAGGTGATGGTTCCCTATACGTATCGAAGGATATGATTTGCATCCTTCCAATGTAATTCACGCGGCTCTTGCATGAACCTAAAAAATACGCCAACTGGATAGGAGAGGTATGGTCTAGAGTGTGTGAAATACAACAAGATATTCACTAGTTGTTTGTATAGTGTGTTGTCAACCACTGGAGTGTCCCCACCATCCTCAAGTTTGACTCCTGATAGGAAAGGAGTCAAAGAAGACTTGCAGTCTGTCATGTGAAATCTCTTAAGGAGATCTTGTGCATACTTGTCCTGAGGCAGTTTAATGCATGATATCGAGTCCAAGGAAGAAGTGTCATGGACCCATGTCCGTCATCAAAAACCTATCATGTAGAATCCTCTTGACTATAGCAATCACTAAAGTCAAGCAATCGGTGATGAACAAATCATCAACATACAGAACTAAAAGTAGAAGTCCATCATCGAACCTGAGAATGTAGACAGTCGGGTCTTACTTGCAACGTACAAAGTTATTTAACAATAGGTAGGAGTCCATATTGGCATATTATGCCCTCGGATCCTGCTTGAGGCCATAAAGAGACTTCTTCAGTCGACAGAACAAGTATGAATCCTGCATAAATCCTTGGGGCTACTCCATATATATCCCCTTAGAGAGATCACCATGAAGAAATGCATTGTTCATGTCCATCTGATGGACTTCCCATCCCTTGGCCACCGAAATGGCAAGTGCCAAACGTATGGAATCCATCTTCACTACTAGAGTGAAGGTATCATCATAGTCAATGCAATGCACCTGCTAAAAGACTTTGGGAACAAGCCTAGATTTGTATATGCTAATATTTCCATCTGTTGTGCTCTTGGTCCTGTAGACCCATTTACATCTGACAAGTTTCTTTCCAGAAGGAAGGGGAACCAGATCCCAAGTCTGGTTATCAAGGAGGGAGTTGTACTCCTCCTACATGGAAGATTCCCAAAAGGGATTTCCAACAGCCTCGCCATAAGACTGTGGATCTGAAGAATGAACCAAGAAAAGATGTCTAGAGGAAAATGGTTCTATGGCAATGAGTGCAATATTAGACTCCTCAAAATCTGATTGAGTCCTCCTAGTACCAACTGGATCATGAATAAGATCCCCTGCATCCTAAAGATTAGTTTGTGCCCACTTGGGCCTTTGATCTGGCTCTCCATCTGCATCTAGATGCATTGAATTTGCATCTAACTATACAAACTTTGTATCTAGATCATTTGAATCTTATGAATCATAACTCTCATCTGAAGAAGAATCGGCCTGTGCATTCTCATCACCTTGGACAGGTGGAAGAATGAAGGTGTCTGCATGCAGCTGCTAAGGTACATGTGAGACACTTTCCTCGAATTGGAAACTATGCTCAATGATGAGTTCATTTGACAAAATATCAATAAGTCTGTATCTATTCACACCGTCTGGGTATCCAACAAAATTACACTCGGTGCTCTATGGATCAAGTGCCTTCCTTCTTTCAAAGGGAATCCGGGCCCATGCACGTGAACCCAAAATATGAAAGTGGGTCACCGCCGGTTTGAGGCCGCTCCAAGCCCCATAGGGGGTCATATCCTTGACAAATCTATGGGGAGATATGTTTTGGATGTAGGTTGCACAATTAAGTGCTTCAACCCATAGTCTTTGTGGTAGTGACTTTGCATGTAGCATGCAAGATGCCATCTCTTTTAGAGATCTGTTTTTCCACTTAGCAACTTCATTTTGCTACGAATTATAGGGAACTATGTGCTGCAACTGAATCCCTACATCATGAAAAATATTCCAGGTCTCATGAGTAACATACTCTCCCCTGTTATCATTTTGGAGGACTTTGATTTTCTTTCTTGACTGTGTCTCAACCAGGGCTTTTAAATCTTTGAGGTGTTGGAAGACCTCATATTTTTTCCTGAGAAAGTAAATCCATGTGAAACATGAGAAATCATCAACAAAAATGAGAAAAAACCTCGCTTTGTTGATTCATGGATGCAAAAAAGGACCCGTGAGGTCACTATGGATCATATCTAAAGGGGAGGAAGCTCTATGAGTCTTTCCTTTGTCAAATTTATCTTGAGGGCGTTTTCCAAGAACACATCCCTCACAGATTCCTTTGGGGAAATGGATGTTTGGTAGACCATCAAGCAATATTTTCTTGCTAAGATATTGAAAATATATAAAATTCAAATGCCTGAACCTTCCATGCCATATCCTACTACTTTCATCAGCATGGGTAAGAAGTAAAGTAGAATCTGGTTCAATAAATTCAGAAAAATTATACAATCTAGATTGATGATTTACCTCACTGGTGGCAACCCTGGAATTGGTTTTATGTCATATATTTCCACTACATTAGGTGTGAATATGAATTTCTTTCCTGTGTTGGAATTCGTCATCTGATACATGGATACAAGATTGATGGAAAGTTTGGGAACATGCAACACATTCACGAAGCTTATGTTGGTGAGTTCAATCCTTACTTTTTCGGTGACCTTGACTGGAGAGTTGTCCCCCATGAGAATAGGATGACTTTTGCATGCATCCAATGAAGAATAGAATGATTTTGTGGCATCCATGTGATGTGATGCTCCTGAATCTATGATCCAAGCATCGAGAGAGGAGTTGATGGCAATCAAGGCATGGTTAGAATTGTCTTTCTTGGGATTCTGATCTTATGGATTCTTCTTCTTGGAACCCTCGGGGATGCGATATCTAAGTTTGTTTTTCTAAAGTATTTGAGTCATTATATCTATTTTTTTCTGCATGCGTGCAGATTTTGGATGGAATCCTTTATGGCAGTATGTGCATTTCTCCCATTTTCTTCCCTTTCCACCTTTGGATCTGGAGGCATCGGTGAAGGGTTTTGAGTACCCTTCCTTCTTTGGATTTGCATGAGATTTCCTTTTGAATTTATATTTCTATTTTTGATATTGATGGTTTCCATCTTGCACATTAAGTGCATGCACCTTTGGGCCTTTTATTTTTCCCATGTTGATGAGCTTAGTTTTCTCTTGTGTCAGGGATTCGATAAATTCCTCAAGTGAAGGCATCTTCTAGGTGGCTCTAGAGGTGAATTTGACTGAATGGAATGTGGATATGAACACATATAATTCATGACCAAGTTTGGAGATAATTTTGAGAACCATTTTTTCACCTCCTTAGATTTATCAACCCTGCAAGTTTTGAGTTGCGACAGTAAATCCTTGAATTTTGTAAAGAAATCTTGGAGATTGTCGAAGCTTTTTGGATCCAATGTGAGAAATTAGACCTCGAGCATGTGTCCCATTATCTCATCCTATTTTCCAAAGATCCATTCCAAGGTGGTCCAGGATTCATTGGGGTTTTTACAGGAAGATATGTGAAAAAGGAGACCGAGAGAGATGAGACTGCAAATTGTTTTGAATGCTTCATCCATTTGATTTAGATACTTGTATTTTTTTATGGATGATGTCGGTTCTATATCTGTATTCAAGGTTAAGCTATACAATCCTCTGGTTTGGAGATGAATTATTATTCTCTCCTTCCATGCAAAGTAATTGTAAGGCGTAAGAATGAATTCTTTTGGGAATTCCATCTTTGGTACCTGCAAAAAATAATTTGGTGTATCTTTGCATAGCATTTCGTTGTCTTTGATACCATGTAAATTTTTTGAAACTACATAGAATATATCTATCTATAAAATACCACACACATTCACAAAGATAAATTGAGAAAGAAGAAGCAAGAGAGAAAGAATAGAAGAATTCTCATTAACCATAATGAATAATGAATAATTTACACATGATATACTCTGTATAACTCAACCAATGCATACTGGAGGATAATACCATGCACCATAGTGGTGGTATAGAGTGATATGGACACACACCAACAGTTACGAGAGTGAACTACCACCCAGTCTAGTCTCTTGGGCAGTTACTAGAGTGAACTATCACCTAGTTGAGTTAACTAGTCTACCAGTCTTTAATTAACTGACTGAAACATAGTGAAGTGAGGAGGAGATCATGGAATCATGGGTAATGCGCTAGTCTGGTGATGATACCAAGGCTAATGTGCATTAGCTAGTGATTATCCCAATGTTTTATGGTGACAAAACCAATGCAGCATCTAGACTCCACTCAACTAGTCAAACTGAAGTGAAAATTGAAGAGAATATTCTCCTTAGAGGAATATTCTTCCTAAAATATAGGAGACTGGATAATGACTAATAATGAATAATAAAAAGGAAAAACATTAGGAAAAATAAATCCTAGGTGTGTGTCAAGTAAATCCAACAAAAACACAGTCATTTCCCCTCTTGGTTGATGGAAGGCACGACATGTAGTCCATCAAGATGGATTCCCAGGGACTTTTAGGAGTAGGTAGAGGGGTGTACATGCCTTGTTTCTTAATGGTCGGTATAAGATGGATTCCCTTCTTTTGCTAAGTGCTTTGATATATTTAGATAGATCTACTTATGCTTTGTGCTTCTTAGAGGTGTGTGAATGTTATATCTGACATGTATGAAGATGCTTAGTGTTGATCTACCGGTTCTGATATGTTTTACTGTTGCTAAGTGTTGAAATACCTTAGATATAAGTGAATGTTGTGATGCTCTTTGCTATCTGCAAAGTATAATAAAGGTTGAATATTGATGAATGATTTATGCTAAGTGCTATGTAAGTGATATAATCATAGACCTGTGTCCCAGCTAAGGTTGTAGACACCTGAGTCTTACAACCACCCCTGCCTCTACCTCAGGTGAGACTTCATCTGCTTCACAGGTGTTGCCAAAAGGTCTAGTAGTTAGGGTTTTTTTGGTGCACTCTTGTAGAATTGAAGCTTGGGTTTGCCCTTGTGCCAACAAATGGTTCCATTGCTAGAACCTGAAATTGTGATTGCTGGGAACTAACGAAGAATAATCTTTGTGCAAAGATTCGATCTAAAACCGTGGAAGCTCTGTGCATAGATCTGTTGCCCTAGTGCACAACATCCTACTTGACCTATGAAGATTTGCACCAAGAAAGAAAGGTCATATCTGCAAGAAAAGAAGTTGATACTAAAGAAAAGAAGCAAGATCTGAACGCTTTGTTCTCTAAGAAAGGTAAAAGTGGATTTTTATGATTAAAAGAGGTAAGATCTGTAAGATTTGTGCTATGATGAAGGTAAGAAGAGTTAAAAGTTCTAGATCTAAAAGCTTTGTACTATGTAAAAGTAAGATAAGTGGAATTTTTTGTTTCTAAAGCATGGATCTAGGTATGTTTGATAGATTCTGTCCTAGCTTAAAAACTAGGGCATTAATAAATGAAAGAAGGTTTGATATGAATAGATCTGATAAGAATAATGATAGATATGTTATACCTATGCATAGAAAGAATGTTTGGACTAACAAATGGATGCAGGATCCTAGAAATAATTTGTTGCAGGTTACCTCCTATGATCCTAGTCCGAAGTACAGAAGAGGTTGGGGATCATTTAAAAGAAAGAGAGGATTAACCCTCTATTACAGTTACAGAAAACCGAGACATCTAGCTAAGGAATGCCCTGGTGGAAGGCCTAGTTGTCTTTGTTGTAAATATCTAGACCATGAAGTATTGGATTTCCCCAGAATGATTGTTAAGATTGATGGAATGAATCTGAACCAAGAGGCAGATCCAAAAATAGCAGAACCCCAGAAAGAATCAACAAAAGTATTGCTACAGATGAAAGAAAACTTGAATGACCACCGACATGTTAGGTTATTAGATATTTTTAAAGAAAACAAATGCATTGAAGTAAGAATAGGGGACTTAGACATTGATTATGTTCTGGATAAGGAAACATAGATGAATATCATGACAGAGAGAACTTGGGAAGCTATAGGAAGGCCTTCCATGATTCCTTCATTAGGAGGAATAGGACTATTTAGAGGAAAATTGGTAAACCTATGTGGAAATCTCACTCGGATATCTATGAATGCCAATGGAACTTTGACTGAAGAAGATTTTGAGATTATTAAACTTATTGAGGATAGCGCCCCATTTACCATGTTATTGGGAAAACTCTGGATTCATGACCAGAAGGATCACATAGTTGATTGAAGAATAGGAGGATAGATCAAAGCTATTTCACACTAGAGACCTTGATTTCGCAGCTACAAGAACATTGGAAGACCCCCAAAAGACTGAAGTACCCATCCCATACAAAGAAGCAATATTATGCCCGAGTCCTAGGAGAGAACCTCAACAACACGCAGTGAATATGTTAAAAGAAGATAGGAATCAGAACAAAAAAAGATAGACCAAGTTGATGATTACTGGAAAGAAGGCTAGAAAGATAAGTAAGAAGCCGGATAATATTGAAAAGTTACAGATGGCCCCAGAGGGAGCATCGCAGAAAGAAAACTTGTAGAATGGGAGCTTCATCGAGATATCAGAAATATAGCCATTGGGGACGATATATCTATTCAACTGATACTCTGAACGGCTGGAAAAAAATTTATGGCTCACCACCTAACCATTGGATCATAGCATAACAGACATAGAAAGAGTTAATGAAGCCTCATAGCTGTCACGCCATGCACGAAGAAGACTTTTGCCAAATCGAGAATTTGAGCTAGGAACCTTGGTTAAGATTGTCCAGTGATCATTACGCCCTTACTTTCCATATTATTGTCATGTCTACATTACTTCATGAACCTGATATTATTAACCTCGAGCATGTATGTCCGAAGAGCTTAGCGCACTTGAAGAAACTGTGAAGGAAGTACTCGCTAATATCAAGACCAAGAAAGTCATGTCAGAAAGAAGGATGTATGCAGGTGTGCAAGCATCATCAACAGGAGGAGTCCAAGCTTCTCCATCAACTACTCGCAGAGCAGGAACTTCCAGAATCATGACAGAGATGAGAACGAAGCATATATACGATCTCGTGAATGCTAAGTTGATTCCAAGTATCTTACTTGCATATATACCTCCTCTGAGTGGCGTGGTGAATAGCGATAGAATGCCTATAGATTTCGACTATGCCTTGGTCACTGCGTACCTCCCGAAAGGGATACACGTAGTTCGCACAAACCAGGATAAGATAGCAACGTGTTGGCAGCCAATTCATTTTTTTTTATTTGCCCTAAAAATCTGCCTACACCCCTTGTCTTCTAAACGACAAAGTATCGTCGCATTGTGCTTCTAGACATTTGTTTCATTTTTCCGACAATTGCATTTGATTTCAATTCAGTTTTCACAACTGAAAGTGTGAAAACACCTCTCTCGTTGTTTTGACTGTCGTCGTCTTTTATTGATTTGATGAAAGACACTTGACCATTGGTTTACAACATCACTGCAAAAGTTTCTTCAAACTATGTCCATTCACTTTAATTGCGCAACTTGGTTTCTTTGATAAGGTATTGAAAATGTTAAGTTATGAGTTATGTTTGATGTCATAAGGGTCATAATTGATTTTGGTTTTATATATGATATAACTCTTATTGTTTTGAACTCTTAACTTATCATTTTCATATGTTCATTGGTTGCAATTTTTTTACACTTTGATTATTCTAAAAACACATTGGCAATATCATAAGTTTGATTTCATATAAAATGGCAATGGTTTGAGTTTTACAAAGGCGCATTAATCAACCTTTTGGATTTTCGATTTTATGGTTTGAACCCTTGCTCGATACATTATTTTGTGGGTTGATATTACGTTGAGCGATCATAGTTTCAAACTATGTTTTGGCATGAATGAATTAACATTGGTTTGAAACGTTTGATTGACACGACAGATCGTGGTTAATGTTGGATTTCATGTTGATTTGGACTGTACACTTGGCGCATGATGATAACATATGGTGTTGGTTCTATTTCGGATGAACTGCACGTTGATATGGTTGTACATCTGTTTGGTTGGCCGACACATATGTTTAAACGATTATGATTATGGATTGAGTAGCACTGTACACAGTCATTAATATATTGCGTGGCAGTGGTAATCCCACCACCTTCGCACGCATGCAGTTAATTCCGGCCTCCCTGAGCACTAAAACTGTTAAACCCTATCGTTTTTGACCCTGTGCATTGTTTTGTTCAGTTCAAACCCCACCATGTACAGAAGCTATGGCTTCTGTCATAAGGGCCGAGCCCAACGGATTCCAAGCACTGTTAATGTTTGATGGTGCGTATAACTACTTGGAAAAGTTCGGGTGGCTTCCATTTATAAGGAAATTTGATGGTTATAACCTCATTGTGGCTCGACAATTTGCATTGTCATTCGATGGCTGCCAAGCTAAAGTTGGAGATGCCCATCTTGAAATCACTGAACAATTTCTCAGCTCGGCAACCAGCCTGCCTGTTACGAGACAGAAGTGGTCCAAAAGATGCAAGGTTGACGATGTCCCGTGGACATTGTTATTTCAGTCTCGGACAGTGAACTCATGTGACAGAGGTTTGCCTGCGAAGATGTTGAAACCCCACTGGTATGATCTCTTTATGATTATCAAGCAATTCGTTACTTGTGAAGGCAGGTATGGGTTCATTTTCTTGTTTCACCTGCATTTGTTAATGGTGTTTATGGGTTTCGAACTTAGTATGCCCCATTATTTGCATCGAAGTTTGTTCAAAGTGGCTAAAAGGTACAAGCGCAGCCAAGCTAACACCATCCTCTTTCATTTGGGGTTGATTAAAATGATAGTGGTTTACGAGTTAAGGTTGCGTGGTGATTGTTGGGCTGATTTCCTTAGTCGTAATGGCTTCGAAGAATTAGACCCCCCACAGGTTGATAAGCCCATGGTGACCGAGACCAAGCCTACCCCTGTGCCTTATAGTGTTTTACTACCCAAACCTAAACCCGACCCACCTACGAATTTGCCTATGGTTGTGAATAAACGAGCCGAAGTGGATAAACCAGCGACCAAAAAGCCAAAACCTAAGACTGGTGCTAATTCGAAAGGCAAGAAAAATTAGAGCCCCCTGTTAAATTAGAGCCTATCGTGGTCAGCGAAGACTTTGATTCTGAAGTTGAACGTTTTCTTGCCGAGGAGTGTCCTTACTCAGAAGGCTTGTGTAACAAACCTTCTTATGATTTTGTTAAGAATTTGCCACCCTGTCTGCGTGATAACCCTGACTTCCCTGGTATTGAACCACCCCATGAAACCCTTGGTGAATCATCGAAACCCTCGACTGATCAACCTGTTGCTGCAACTTGCGATCAATGTGGGTTATGGTTGGAAAGATACTACTTGGATGTACCTACGTTGCAGTCCAGAATCCATGATTTGGAAAGCCAAGTGGCAAAGCTCACTGGCCAGAATGCAAAGGTGCAACCCTCCGATAAGAAGCAACGAACCACGGGTTCAATGCTGTTCAAAAATGTCGAGTCTGCCACTGCAATTGTCAATTCAAAATTGGCATAGTCTCAGCAACTTTGATGGTATAATTTTCACTCATTTATATTACTCTCTGTGTAGATATTTCGCCTGCTCTGTTACATAAGCATGCTTTGCTGTGTATAATTTTTTTTATCGTTTAAGATTCGATTGGATTTGGTTTTGATTCGGTGGATCATCGAATAGATATGAATGTTCAAGTTTAGTTCGATGCTCTGTTAATAAGACGAGTTGCTAATATTTTTAAAAATGGACTGTTGTTGACATCCCGATTTTTCGAATACAGTCAATGGTATAATTGGAATTGGTTATGATATGAGTATGATTGATAAATGAGCTAACTGTTTCAATTTCCTTTGATCAAAGTTCATACTTTTCTGGATACATAACCGAATTGCAACTGATTCAATTCTCATTGATTGCAACTTATTTGATCATTATATTGTTTGAATTGGTTTCTGATTGAGGTTACGATATTATTTCTATAATTAACTCTGTGAAGTTTTGTGTTGATTCATGAAGCTGTAGACTTTATCATGCCTCTGTCCATTGGCTGTGTAAAGATTCTTGAGTCGATATGATTTCATCCGATTGCAACAGAAGCTATTTACATATCGTGCTTTTAACCAAGTGATATCAATTTGTTGTTATGATTAAAATTGGTTAATGGTAGTTACGACCATTGTTTTCAGTCATAAACTGTGAACTTTTTCAAACTCAGCGAATGTTTTCTATGACTGGATTCTATGGATAAAGTTATACATGAAATCGTGACAGCTTTCTATATTGGCAATTGATTAAATGAGTTGGATCTTATGCAAATCAATAATGATTGTGTTGTATCTAATACGATTTGGTTTACCATTGATTGCAATCCTAGAACAGTCTTGTTAAGATTTCATTCGATTTTGTGTCAATTGGAAAAATAGAGTATTTCTACTCTGTCCCGATTGTATTCTGTTCGATTTGGTTTGATTTAAAGGATTATTGAATCATTAGCAATTCGTTGATTATTAAAAGATGAATGGATTTGATTTTATTTGATGATATCTGGTCCTGTTTACTATTCTAGACCAGCTACAAAATCAGAAGATTCTGTAGCTGAGTCTTTAAAGTCAATTTTTTATTGTTTTTCTAATAAAAGATCCTTCTAACGTGATTTTTGTGTTCTATTGCAGGCAAATTCGAATTGGCAATAGATATCATGAGCAGTTAGGGGATGATCTACAGATTTTAATTGCACTTTATTTCCTTAGTTTAGGTGATTTTGGGAATATCTCCCAGGATATGTAAACTTATTTGGTATTATCCACAAGGATGTTTTACCTTGTGATAAACCTATATAAACCTATGGTTTTGTAATAATCAATCATCCTCAGTTGGGGGAGAACAAGGATATGTAATTTTGATTCAAACTGGAGCAGAATTGATGTTTTGTCATAGCTTTCGCTTTTCAATATATCAGCATTGTGTTCCATGTTTTGTATATCACTTTGTTTTTGGTTTAGTATTACTTTTGCTATCTAAATCAAATGCAAATGATATAATTTCTTTACTGTTATACATATCTTGTCTCTTCCAAAAATAAATAAAGGACATAACAGTTGTTGATTCGTTTTGTGGATGATAGCTTTGTCTTCTTCATAGATTGAATTGTAATATATAGATTTGCTGCATAATAGGTTTCCCTTTTGCAGGAATTTATAACCAGAAGACTGCTATGATTTCTTTTATGTCTTGTTTGTCCTGTAACATACTTCAAGAAGCAGCATAGCTGATCCTTTGCGAGAAGCTTAAGGGCTAAACGGTGTGAATTTCTTCCTCCAACCAGCTTAAGAAGCAATCATACACAGGGCAGACTTGGAGCGTTTCCAGGTTAATTAGTATTTAGTTTACTGTTTTCATTAAGTAGTTTAATATAGACGTAATCTTAATTAGATTTACACTAGATC
>ML781077.1:138081-155751 GCA_009831015.1 Picea engelmannii
TCAAATGCAAATGATATAATTTCTTTACTGTTATACATATCTTGTCTCTTCCAAAAAGAAATAAAGGACATAACAGTTGTTGATTCGTTTTGTGGATGATAGCTTTGTCTTCTTCATAGATTGAATTGTAATATATAGATTTGCTGCATAATAGGTTTCCCTTTTGCAGGAATTTATAACCAGAAGACTGTTATGATTTCTTTTATGTCTTGTTTGTCCTGTAACATACTTCAAGAAGCAGCATAGTTGATCCTTTGCGAGAATATTAAGGGCTAAACGGTGTGAATTTCTTCCTCCAACCAGCTTAAGAAGCAATCATACACAGGGCAGACTTGGAGCGTTTCCAGGTTAATTGGTATTTAGTTTACTGTTTTCATTAAGTAGTTTAATATAGACGTAATCTTAATTAGATTTACACTAGATCGTTTATTTTCAGTAAATTATATTAGATTGTTTAATTTCAGTTAGTTTACTTTCTTATTCATAAATCATAAAATCAAAAAGAGTTATCTTCGCTGTCTTGGGACAGCAAGCAAATTAGTTTCACAGGTTTTATTCAAATCTGTAGATTGTATGCAATGTATATTTGTGAATAAACTGTAATTAACTTGATAATTAGATAGTTGATTTGAGTTATTCTAATCATAGTTAGAATATAATAGTTTGTAGTTCATAGTTAGATTAGTGAAGTTAGTTTCTTTCTTTGTTTTATTAGTTTCTAGTTTCCTTTATTTTAGTTAGTTTCTTGTATTAAGTCATAGTTAGTTTGCTTTATTTAGTTTAGTTAGATTACTTAGCTCAGATCATTTCTCTCATTGGTTTTCTTAGAAGACCTTAGGGCGGCCAACGGAGTCGTTAAACTCGTCAAGGTGGTCCATTCCAAACGGCTTGGGTTATTTAGACAACCCCGGACCGGTTCCACTCTCTTAGTTGACGGACAGTCGATTTCGCCCGCCAACACAACACTGAAGTTTAGTGACTTAAACCTTGGAGACCGTAAAGCTTACAACATGCTCGCCCCACATAAGTATCTGACTAGGATGAAAGGAAAGAATTCAAAGATTATCCCCCAGCATTGGACCCATAACCTCGGGAAGTCTACTCTGATTAATGTTATGAAGATCCTGCACTTCGGACGACATCAAGAAGTGAACGCATGTGTTAAGTTGTTGTTATCATGTTACCATGGAGGATACTTATGGCTGAATCGATGTATCACAGTGCATCTGACCTTGATCCATCGGATCACCGAGCTGAGCATGAAAGGCCCTGACCCACATGATTTTTACCCTGGAAAGGCCACAGATCGAGCCTTAGCACAGAAGATAAAAGAGACTTATGGAAATGTCGATAAGGGCACGCGAGGCTACAAGGTAGCCTCTATTCAGAATGACCCAATACGCCTCGCCTGTCAACAAATTGCTGGGAAATTAGTTCGCAAGAACCAGCCCACCCAAGTCACTAGATTCATAGTAGACGTCGCAGGAAAGTGTGCGGAGGGCCTACAGATGAATTGGGTGCAGTACTTGGTAAACCAATTGGAGCTCGACTATAGAGAATCCCAGGACCAAGGATATGAGTTCCATTTTAGTTGGCTCCTGATCTTGATTTGTTTCATTGCATGGGAGATGCCGTAAGGTGCAACCTTCATAGACATTGAGCCATTTGAACCGTTGGCCGCAAAGTTCAGTACCCTGTGGTACTCAAACAATATGAATAAAAAATGGCAATCAAATTCCATGTTTCATTCATATTATAATCAGTTGAAAGTAGTTATCCATTCTACACCATGCATCACCCCGAACACCCTCTACAGGTTTCGGCCCCTGATGAAATTCAACATAGACAGACACTTTCTCTACATCACAGCGTGCACTGAAGAGCACAAGCAACAATTATAGTCCTATTATAAATTAACAGAAGAATATCTGGAGGAGATCACAAAGGAATGGTTGGTGGACCTCCTTGTTCTAGCTGACCCTGTGGACATATCTGATGTAGACAATCCAGAAACTGCGCAGGATATACCCAGACCTAGAATGCGATAGAAGCTCAACGAAGTGAAAGACTTAAGAAGTGCCTCGGATAAGAATGCTTCCATCATGACAGAGTAAGAGGGTGATGCTGAAGAGATAGAATAAGTCGAACATAAGCACAGAGATGAAGAAGAGCTTTTGAAGAAGAGGAAGGGTTCACCTCAGAAACATTCTTCTCGAAAGAAGTCCAAAGCTCCCGTGACTAAGTTGCAGACCACACTGACCCCAGACGACTTCAAATTCATCGTCGTAGCTATGAATGATGTTCTGATGGAGATAGTAGAGAAGAAAGAGACTAAACAAGAGGATATGTACAGTCAGATAGAGATAGATCTCCAAGGAGTGCAGAAGGCACTTCAGTCAAACCGCACAGTCTCCATTGCACCCCTATCAGTCAGAACACTAGAAGTAGGAGATGATCCAGCTCAGCTCCACCAAATTGTGAATTCAGTCAAGGCTCGACTTCGAAAAGAAAAATATGAAGTAGAGAAAGCCACTCAGAATTTGACACAAGTACAGGGAGTACTTTTAGAATAGTGCAGTGCTGCAGAACAAGAAAAGAGTGCTCCCCAAGAAAAGTGGAATGATGAGAAAGAAAAGCTATAGAAAGGAAAGGAACATATGCTGGCAGAACAACTGGAGTTAAAGGAAGAGGTCAACAGATCACTTCTCTCTGTGAAAGTCATAGAGGTAAAGACTAAAGAATGAATCCCACAACAGGTGGCACATCTTGAAGAAGTGATCCATAAGCTCCAGCAGTGCATTACAGATCTAGAGCTTCGTGCAGTACCTGAGACCCCGCAAGAGATCAAAGACCAAAGAGAAATAATTGCCCACAACATAGTTGACAGACTAAAATCTCTTGCCTTGGAGTGCAAGCAACTGAGTAGCCACATCGCCCAGACATATGAGAACCTCATCGAAAACCCAGAGTTATATAAATTGGAATCACAACTCCAGTAGGTGAAGTATGAAGCTGAAAAGCTACAGACGTAGCTGAAGGCCATATCACCTATAGAAAGAATGAAGAGATATCATGAGCAGTGCATGGCCCAACAACAGATCCATACGATCCAAATAAAAGTGATGGATGTGACTCAACGACTTCAACCGATGCAAGATAAGGCATGTCAGCTGTTCACAGAGGTTGAAAGTTGAGGAGCAAAGTTAGAATAGGTTGTGACTATAGAAAAAAAATGCCTAGAGGGACCCATTAATGACGCATTCATCTAGGATTTTTTTGAGCAAGAGGTCATAGCAAAACAGTAGGTCGAAGTAGCTTGAGCCAAGCTCAAGGCATTCAAGGTAGAATTGATCAGACCAGAGTGACTCGGGATGAGTCACAGGTGAGTGTTGGGGGCCTGTTGGCCCTTGACCAAGTTCTGGGAGATACTTGGTCATGTTTGACCATTTTTGGGACTTCGATAGCCTGTCAAAGATGGAGCACCAAACAAAGCATATATTGCGGAATCTCGGCCCACTTTTGGGTCCCTTTTGGGTTTTTGGGATAATGTAACGTGAACAGGATGTTGGCCCATGGGCTTTGCTCATGTGTAGGCCTATTTGGTATGTATAAATAAGTAACATAAGCGATGTAAGAAGTAGTACATCTATGTGATGGTAAATATTTCTATGTGGAAGTGATCTATGTGATTGAGTAGGATTTGTGCATACTGTTGAACTTGCAGTGTTAAGTGCAAGTGTTTTTAAGAGACTGTGTGCTCAAATACCCAAGGAAGGAGTGATCTAGCGAGGTGCACAGATCTCCTATCCTATGCGGAGTAGGGTTTTGGTGGCTTTGTGATTGTAACCTATTTGAATGAAGACAATAAAGAAGAAGAGTTGGTGGACATAGCCCTAGGGTGGGGGTGAACCACGTAAATCTGTGTGTTATGATTTGTGCTTCGACTTGATGAGTTTATCCCTTTTTTTACTAAGTGATTTGATATATTCAGATAGATCTACTTATGCTTTGTGCTTCTTAGAAGTGTGGGAATGTTATATCTGACATGTATGAAGATTCTTAGTGTTGGTCTACTGGATCTGGTCTATTTTACTGTTGCTAAGTGCTGAAATACCTTAGATCTAAGTGAATGATGCGATGCTCTATGCTATCTGCGAAGTATAATAAAGGTTGAGTATTGATGAATGATCGATGCTAAGTTCTCTTTAAGAGATATAATCATAGACCTGTGTCTCATCTAAGGTTGCAGACACCTGAGTCTTGCAACCACCCCTTCCTCTACCTCGGGTGAGACTTCATCTTCTTCGTAGGTGTTGCCAAAAGGGTCGGTAGTTAGGGTTTTGTTGGTGCGCTCTTGTAACATTGAACCCTGGGTCTGCCCCTGTTCCAACACCACCGCCCCTAGTTACTTGGCTAAGGTCCCATGCAAAATGGGAGAATCCCAACATGAACCTACGATAGAAATTGGCAATGCCTAGAAAGATCATAAGTTCAGTGAGTGTGGTTGGGGTTGGCCAGTCACGAATGCTTGGATATTGATTGGATCCACATGAACCCCATGCCAATCAATAATCTATCCTATGTACTATACCATGTCCATGCCGAAGGATCATTTTTTGAAATTTTCATATAGCTTGTGTTGCCTCTGAGTGTGCAGAACCTACTAAATATGGTGCAAGTGTTCCACCCAATTCTTATTGTAGATGAGGATGTCATCCAAATAAACCACCACAAAATAATTGGTTAAATGATGCAATATATGATCCACTGTTCTCTTGAAAGTTTTTTGGGAGTTCGTCAAACCAAAGGGCATGACCAACCATTCAAAAAGACCTTCTTTGGACTCAAAGACATTTTTCCATACATTTGTTTGCTCTATTGGGACCTAATGGTAGCCAAAATTTATATCAATATTACTGAAGTATTTGTCCCCCTTGAGTTGGTCAAGGAGGTCGTTGATTCAAGGAATCATGTACTGATTCCTAACTATGATTTTATTTAGGGCTCGATAATCGATGTAGAGTTTCCAGGTCTCATATTTCTTCTGCACAAGCATGATTGGGATTCCACATGGTGATGAGTTGCATCGGATGTTCCCCTTTTGGAGAAGTTCTTGGATTTGATGCTTGATATCCTCATTTTCTAACAAAGAGAACTAATAGAATAGACCATTTGGTAGCAGTGCATTGGGGGTCAGATCGATTGAATGATTGACCTGAAAGTGTAGAGGTATCCTAGTGGGTGAGGAGAAGATGTCTTTGTGTTATTCCACGACCTTATGCACTTCCTTTTGTTGCATGGAGAGAGAATTCGCGTAGGCCATGGATGTGGCTACAACCTTCTGCTCACTTTGAGAGTGAATCATGAAGAAGAAAAACTTCCTGCTTTGAGAGATGACCTTCCTGCATTGCTTGGAAAAGATCAAGAAAATGGAAATAGGTGGGACTACCTCGGGTATCCTGTATAATTTTCTGTTCAAAGTAATAATAACACCCTGAGGCCTAGACTCATATACAACATGACGTTTCCATAAATAAGGTTGGCCCAAAATAACATCACAAACTTCAAGGGGAGCAACATCACACAATACCTCATCTTTGAAGGGCTTGATGTCGTAGGACATGCGACACTATTGGATGATGTGAAGATCGCTTCCTTGGCGGAACCATCCGATGGTGTATGGTTGCAGGTGTGGATTTGTCGACAGGGATAAACACTTGATGACCTCCACTGAGATGAGTTTCTTCTGGCTACCACTATCAACAATGAAGTGAAATGGAGTACCCTTCACCCACATCTGTGAATGAAAGAGGCGCTCTCCTTCCTCTAGCTCATCAAGTTCACCGAGATTTATATTGGTGGTAGCAACAGTGGCACTAGGTTTCGCATCAATAATACATCTCCCCTTTTCTAGTTCTGACTCTGAGTTAGAACCCACATCTGATTCATAGGCTTTCACTTCAGCCACCAATGAATGATTTGAGAGGAAATCGACAATTCTATTTCAGGGGATCTTATGGAAGTTGCACCACTTCCTAGTGTCTTTCTTCATCTTTCCATTTTCCTTGTTTGTTTCCAACTTAGACTGGTTGTCTTGAGGTGGTCCATATTTTCTCTGCCCTTTGTTCTACAGTTTGGGGTTGCCCTTTCCCTGCTTCTGCTGTGAGGGGTGTTGATTAATTGGGTTGGTTGTCATTGATGTCAACCCTTGAAGCAAGTCCAGTAGCAAATTCTAGTAACCCCAACAATATGATTAAGGGACTTCAGTTTGATTGATGTATAATGGTATGAATTTTAATATATTTGTAGGTAATACTATATTATATCAATAGTACATGTCATTTCATTTACGACGATATGTGGAATGTCACATAACTCCTCATGGTTAGAGAGTTATGGCCTGGTGAAATTGAGAACCCTCCTGAGTTATCTAGAAGGTCAAAGAAGTCAAATTAATTCTAGAAGATCCTAGAAGAAGTTGACTAGTCAAGTGGGTTAAACTAGGAGTTAGGCATGGGTTAAGTTGTTGCAATAAGAAAATAATTAAAAATAATTTAGTTGCAACTAGAAGTGAAGAATTTACTATTTGTAGAAAAGTGAGTTAGAAGTGGACAAGTGGTTAGAAGTGGGTTATCCCTAAAAGAAGGAAAGTGGGTTAAGTTGGTTAGAAGGAAACCCCTTGAGGAAGATACATGGATGTATAAATAAGAGAGAAAGGTTCTCCCATTAGCACCTATTGAATATCATTGAATATATATTTTGTGAAAGGTTATTTGGGAAGGTATTATTGATAGAGAAAAGTGCATCAAGAAAAGTGTGGCAGGAAAAGTGCAGCAGAAAAATCACGGCAGGAAAAGTGCAGAAGAAAAATTACGGCAGAAAAAAAAGGACAAAAAAATCATAGAAGAAAAACCACAGAAGAAAAAGTGCGGCAGAAAAATCGCGACAGAAAAAGTGCGGTAGAAAAATTGCGACAGCAGATTTGCGACAACAAAACACTACAAGAATAAAAAAGGTATGGTTTTAATATGTGTAGTGTTGAATTTATGAATCTGGTTGAGGGTTTTCCTAGTAAATATGTTGGATTCCCTCTTGGATGTTTAGGGCTTGTTGTAGATTTGATTTGAGGCAAATCCACTGAAGTTTAGTATTGGTTCATGTTTGATGGATTTTGGTTGAGGTATGTTGTTGAAGTTATTGGTATAGATAGAGGTTGTATAATAATGAAGTTATAACACATGGTTTGAGGTACATACTTATGGTATAGTGTTTAAGGTATATGTGGTCAGATCATATTGGTTGATGAGTATACAGTGACATGTTTCTCAGTGACATATTTGATAGAACAAGTTGTGACAATGACATATTCCGTTTCTATATTTGACACTTATATTTTAGGGTGGTCGGACGGGGAAAGGATAGGTGGTTGTAGCCACCTTCTGGTTGTAGCCAGAGAACATAGGGGGTTGTAGCCTCCTTCTGGTTGTAGCTAGAGAATTGGGGAGTTGTTGGTTCCCTTAGTTTCTAGCCTGAAAATAGGGGGTCAAAGCCTCCTTCTAGTTGAAAATGGAAAACAAAGGAAGTTGGTGCTTCCAATGAATGTAATTCTTAAATACAAGTAAGAAAAATTATTCTGTGGTTTTCTCCCGCATTGGGTTTCCACGTAAACAATACTGGTGTACTGTGTATGATTGTTCATTTGTTCATGGTTTATTTACTCTACACTTATTGTATGATAATGCTATATTGATCATAAATATAAATAACACTTGCATACTATGGTTAAAAGGATTAAAAATATCTATTACTGATTCACACCCCCCCCCCCTCTCAGTAATCCAACAATTGGAATTAGAGTCGTTTCCTTCAGAAATCAGTTTAACCACTGAAAGGTAGATCACAGAGAGAAACAATATGTATAAAAATGGAATACCACAATTTTATGAACATAAGTATGTATTCTAGAGAGGAAGGATGAAAAAATATGTACAGGCATATGGATTTGAATTTTGACAACCAGTTGTAGATGGATACAAAGAACCGATAGCTCAGCCAACAAATGACAATGGAAAGAAACCTAGTCTCAATAATTCAAAAGCCACAAATGCACTTCTGAATGGTCTTTGTGATTCGATATATACCAAAGTTATACATTGTAGCTCCGCTAAAGATATTTGGGACAAACCTCAAAATATTTATGAAGGAGATTCAAAAGTCAAAGAAGCAAATCTTCAAACTTACATAGGTCAATTCGAACAACTAAAGATGAAGGAAGATGAGAATATTGCAGCTTACTTCTTACGAGTTGATGAAACAATGAATGCAATCATAGGATTGGGAGAAGAAATTGAAGAATCTGTAATTGTTCAAAAGGTACTAAGATCTCTTCCAATGAGATTTGATCCTAAGATAAAAGCACTAGAAGAAAGAGAAGATATAGACTCAATAAGAATGGATGAACTACATGGAATCTTCACGGCCTATGAAATGAGAAATGAACAGGAAAATACATGTATAAAAGAAGCAACATTCAAAGCATACAAATTGTCAAAGAAAAAGGGAAAGAAAAAGAAAAATAATATAGCAACAACAATGACATCTCAGAAGATGATGAAGAAGTGGCCAACCTTGTCAGAAGATTTAAAAAGCGAACTGACAACAAATATAAAGGTAAGCTTCCATTTATTTGTTTTAATTGTGATGGTATTGGTCATTTTGCTAACAAATGGTCTCATAAGAAAAAGAAAAGAAATGATGAAGATGATTCAAATAGAAAACAAACATATAAATGCAAAAAAACCAAAAAGAAAGTCTTCAAGAAAAGTGTATGCACCAAAGAAGACAACTTCCCATCAAATGAAGATGAAATTAGTGAAAGTGAGACAGAAAGAGTTATATTCATGGAAATAGAAGATTTTGATAAAGAAGACACCAAAGAAGAATATGAAGAGGCAGAAGTTGACTACCAAGAAGAATTGATGAGTGTTATAGAAGTTATAAAAAGAGAAAAGAAGAAAAACAAGAAGCTCCAAGTAGAACTAGACAAGAAAGAAGACACTCAATAACTAGAGCAGATGATCATGAAATTGAAGGTTCAAATTGAAGAAGATAAATAATTCAAGAATCACTCAAAGAACATTTAGAAGAAAGAGACATGATCATTGGAAATTTGGAAGTAGAGATTGTCACATCAAGAAAGGATCTTCAAAAGAAAAATATGTAGAACAACTCAAAATTTTTGGATGACATTATCGGTAGTCAAAGGCCTAATCATGACAAGTCTAGACTTAGATACAATCAGACAAAAAAGGGATCAAGCTCCAAAATGATAGATCAAGAAACATATCCAAAAATCTATGCAGAAATAGTGAGAGGGGATAGGAAGTTCTACAAGGAAGATCACAGGGACATTCCTCCACCGAGAAGATTCAGATTTCATAATCAACAACAATCAGAAATAAAGAGGCCTTAGGAAGAAAAAGGATTCATAAGAGTAACTCATTTAAGAATATCTTCAACTCTCAAGTATCAAACTATCTTGTTTGGTTTATGTTATGCATGCAATAATTTTGGACATAAATCTGTAAATTGCAGAGCTAATAGCAGGAATAGAAACAACTTTGAAAGTCATACACAAAATGTTTATATAAGAAGGCCTAGTGAAACACAGAGAATAAGATACAACATGTTTGAATCATTGAGCACTGAAGTGGAATTCTACAAGTGCAACAACTTTGGACACATGGCCAAATATTATAGAATGATAGTCCCTCCTAGAGAATCACAACAGAATAACAACAGTCACAGACATGAACCTCAAAAAATAACATGGATAAGAAAGCATAATCACTATAACAATGAAGAATACACACTTGCTCTACAATATACGAATAATAAATGTGGTTGGCATGTTTATAGTGATTGCTCAAAGCACATGACAGGTGATGAAGACAAGTTTCTAACATTGAGAAAGGAAAGAGATGGATCAGTCTCTGGAAATGACGACTTAACTAGAATCATTGGAAAGGGAACTGTCATAATTGGAAACAAGGATACCAAGACAGAAAATGTTCTAGTAGTGGAATATATGAAATATAATCTTCTAAGTGTAATTCAAATGTGTGACCAAGGTCACAATCTTATGTTCGATTCACAGAAATGCGAGATAAGGAAAGCAGGCTCAGGAAAATTGGTTGCAATAGTTGTAAGAACTTCAAGAAACATATATGTATTAAGTGAAATTGGAAATGAAAAGTATTGTCTAGGGAAGGAAGATGAAGTTTGGTTATGGCACAAAATAATGGGTCACATAAACTTCAATAACCTTGTCAAAGTCAGCAAAACGGAAGCAGTCATAGAACTGCCCCAGATCACAAAGCCAACCAACAATTTATGCAAGCATTGTCAACAAGGAAAAAAGACAAAGATCGGGTTCAAATCAAAGGAATACTCAACGACAAGACCACTCAAAATTGTGTATATTGATCTAGTTGGACTAACTAGAACAAAGGGTTTAAAAGTTGAGCAATAATTTCTGTTATTGGTTGATGATTATACAATAATGATTGTAGTTTGTTTTCTCAGGAATAAGTCAGCATCATTTGAAAACTTCAAGGTATACAAGGAAATGGTTGAAGATGAAATGGATTCAAAAATGAAATTCTTGAGATATGATAGTGGAGGAGAGTTTACTTCAAAGGAATTTATGGATTTCTGTAGCAAGCATGTTATAAAAAGGCAATTCTTCATTGCTAGAACACCTCAACATAATGGGGTCATTGAAAGAAAGAACATGATAGTATAGGAAATGGATCGAACAATGTTAATGGATTCCAAGTTGACATATGTTTCTGGGACACATGCAGTGCATACATAAGTTCACATTCAAAACAAAGTAATGCTCAGGAACAACATTGACAAAACTCCTTACGAGCTATGGAAAGGAGGACCAAAAAATGTGAGGAACTTCATAATCTTTGGAAGAAAATGCTACATCAAAAGAGAAGATGGAAGAATGGGAAAATTTGATTCTCGTGTAGACATATGCGTACTTTTTTATTTCTCAAGTATAAGGAAATCATACAAATGTTATAATATAAGGATCAACAAAGTTTTGGAAAGAATCAATGTAATGATTAATGAGACAGGTGGACAAAAATTAAAGGAAGAACAAAAAGAGTTAGTGGAATAGGTTTACGAAGAAGAAGAAAAGAATGAAGAAGAAACGGAAGGTGTTATAACCCTAATTTTCACCAGACATGCTTACCTAGCATCAGGCCATCTTAGATTTCTTCTTTGCCAAAACACTACCGAACAACTCTTCTTAAAAAATCCCTTTTTAAAGGTACACACTAGCTAACCCACTACATCCTGCATGGATCTACTGTTTCCATGCTAGCTTACCCACTACAACCTGCGTGGACCTACAAAAACATGAAAAATGGAAAGTTATTGATGAAACACACAGTTTTGGGAAAGTGAACTAAACCTTTCAGCCATGCATGGACAGTCATTCGACCAAATGCCTAGCCCTTTCTAGCCCGTAAAAGAAGGGGTAGGGGTCCCATTTGAGAAGAGAAAAATCATAGTAAATAAGCTATACCCAATTGAGAATTCCCCTTGTCCCGAACTTTATCCATCCTTGTGCAAAGAGAAGTATAGAGAAAAGAAGTTGGAGGACAGTTGAAGAGGAGCTCAGGACCAGTTTCGAGGAGTAGTGTCGACCACATATTGTAAGTTTACTCTTGTGAAGATTAATACAAAAAGGAATACTTTTCTCATCCCGTCATATCATGTGTTCAAGTTGAATGTTTATTTTATGATATTTCCACAACTAACCTAGCAATTAGTATATGAAATGCATGTTCGCAGCTTTTTGTTTGTTCATGTGTGAATGCAGGTCAGCTTTGGGAGGAGGCTTGCAATCAAAGAACGAGTGAAAGAAAAGGGATCAACATCAAATGAAGGACTTAAGGTAGAGTTACTGAATCTCATTTACATCTTTGTATTGCATGAATGTTGGTTTTTGTGTTGGGAGAATAGGAAAGAGTAGAGGCCTTTGAAATGGTCATTTTCTGCATGCATGATTAGAGCCCTTAAATGCTAAGTCCATAGGAGGGATTCCCACCCACAACAGAATTGGCGACCATACTGAGGAGACTCTCGGGTTTTCTGGGGATACTTTTTTGGTAGTTTTAAATTGGTTTCATCACCTTTTTTTTGAGTTTCTGCAAGAGTCTGAGCTAGTAGGGATTCTGGTCTTCCATACCAGTATTCCCTGCTTTCTTTGCTTGGCTTCTTTTTATTTTACAAAAGTCATAGAGGTACACACAGCCTGTATAAGCCCTGCATGGATGTACCCGCGCCCCACCTTCACACAACCTGTGTGCACATGCTAGCTAATGAAGTGTCAGTCACGTGTCTGAGTTTAGAAAAAAAAATTTTAGAGAGGCAGTCATCCTCTCCCCTGTTATAAGTGATCCTTCTCAGGGGTTTTCTGGATCTCATTCTGGTCTCTGTTTTTGCAGTTTGTAGCTTAGGTACCACCTCACATTGGTTTTGTTCTATGAAATTTTCCTTGAATTGTTTTTCTCTTCTGTCAAAGTAAGTTTCTGAGTCTTCAAGGGACTCTGGTTCTTAATACCAGTAGTCTCTGCCAGTTTTTGAATGCTTGTTTTTTTTTCATTTTTGAAGGATTTCAAAGGCACACGCAACCTACAGTGGGCCTGCCCACGTGCACACGTGCCCTACCCTTCTACAGCCCACGTATGCATGCTAACTGTTGAAGAGACAATCGCGTACCTATCCAGAAAATTTTTTGGAGGTAGTCATCCTCCTCCTTGTCAAGTTTTTACTTCCCAAGGTCTTTCTTGTTTATATGTGGTCTCTGTCATAGAATCTTAGCCTAGGTTTGGACTATATTATAGCTTTATTTTTCATTTATAAGATTTCTTGTGTTTCCTAGCTTTTTAAACTTATTTTTAGCTTGTTATTTCTTCTCTGATTGGAAGAAAATATATAAAAAAAAAAACTGAGTTTGTTAGATCTCTTTCTTTTCTGGCATTTTCTTTATATTGTTATTTGAAAAAGAAAAAGAAATTAGCATAGCGTTGTGTTTTCTTCTAATTTTAAAAAGCATTTCAAATATATATATATATAAACATTCTTTGCCAATGTTCATATAAGTTTCATCATTTTTCGCAAGAGTCTTAACAACATCAGTTGCACTACCATACCCTTTTTGAGTAAATCAAGCCAGTAAAAAGAACGCTAATTAAAATTTACTAGAATTTATGTTTGTAGGGTCCATCAACTAGATTAGGCTAGAGCCTTGATTTAGGTTGGAGAGGAAACTCTTCAAGGCTATAAAAAAAACATACGAGTCTGTGCTAAGGAGTGTAGAAGTCCAGTAACGTGGAAATTATCCGGGACCCCCCTCTAACACAGGGGCTAAACACGAGGCTGCGTGCAGAAAGGTAGTGGAGATAACCCCTCCAAAGCCAGACCAAGCATAGTGGGGAACGCATATAGAGGACTTGTCTTGGGATTCTGTTGATCACATTTTCCACGGAGCTTCGTGGGTCTTGAATCCATTTGAGGTCATCATTTTTCTTTCAGAACACTTTCTTTCAATACCCTTGATAGGTTTCGGGCTTGATACCCTACTCATTGCGGTCCACCCGACTGTCTTCTGTACCCGCCTGGTGATTGTTCACGAGCTGGCAACCTAGTTGCCTTTATTTTAGGGACTTACACAGGTGACCGCGGGGGTATACCGCAATACCTAGGGAAAACGTCAGGCCACGCTTTATAGAGTATACCTAGAGGGTTCTTTCATATTCGAGTTGCACTTGCACAGATAAGTTTCTCTAGTATTGGTTGGTGTAACTATTCTTCCAACTAGTTAGTTGTTTGCATGATTTTCCTTTAGGAGTTTTTCTAGTGTGTGCTCTATTCTTCCTAGTTTTCCATAGTGAGTTAGTCAATCATGGATTTGGGTCTTTTACCTAGGGTGGTAGACCACCCACTCCACTGATCATGAGGACTTTTTCGATTTTCCACTTAGAAATGTGGAGCCGCCTCTTTATAGGCGTTGTTTTGATAACACTAATTTTCCAGAGTCAGTGTGCGAGACTTTTACGGACTTGAACGATCTTCCAAAGGGAGAACCTATGCATAACATATTCATGGATAAAGTTCCCAATGATACCAACCAAAGAACCCCTTTGCAAGGGGATTCTTGTGCTTTTCCTTTCTTCGGAAACATTGGTGTCCCTTTGATGGCCACTTTGTACATTTTTGGGTTGAATGTGGGACTACCGGTTTGGTTGGGTACCATTCCAAATTTTCCAAATGCTATTGATGCTTCTCAATTAAGAACTTCATGTCATGGGCACAATGTTGATGTTCCTTTGTCAGCAAATTCTTCTCCTCTTCCTCTTCCCGCCTTTGGTGAAAGTACAATTACTAGTAATTGGAAGTCTAAACAACATAGAAAGAGGAAGAATAGGAAGAAGAAATCACCAACCTTTGCAAGTCATGTTGGAGATAGGTCAACAACCTCTGCAAGTCACATTGAAAACCAACACCCAGCCTATGCAAGTTATGCTGGGGGCACACACCCACCCTCTGCAAGTCATGCTGGGGGAAAAAGTCCAGTCACTGCTAGTCATACTGGTAATAGGTTTTTAGCCTTTGCAATTCATGTTATTGACCCATCACCAACCTATGCAAGTCATGTTGGAGATGTGAAACCAGCCACTTGTATTCATGCTAGGGGCATTGATTCTATTGAGAAACCTAGATGGATAGGACGTAAACCTAATTTCCCTTGTAAGCTTTGCAAGGGAGATCACCTTACTCATTTATGTCCTGGCATTCCAGAGGTACAGAGATTGTGGTCCTTGTCTGCAAGCTCTTCTGATTCTGAGTCTTTTGAGGTTTCCTCACAGTCTATTTATCCATTGGTTGAGAAAGTGGTCACACCGATGCAGTCATCGGCTGATCCCACTCCTCTTTCGAGGGGTGAGGTGCATTTAGACCTTGTAGTCTCTCAACCTATTCATCCATTGGTTGAGAAAGTGGTCACACCGATGTAGTCATCAGCTGATCCCACTCCTCTTTTGAGAGGTGAGGTGCCTTCATACCTTGTAGTCTCTCATCTTATTCAACCATTGGTTGAGAAATTGGTCATGCTGATGCAGTCATCGGTTGTTCCCACTCCTATTTTGAGGGGTAGGGTGCCTTTAGACCTTGTAGTCTCTCACCCTATTCAACCATTGGTTGAGAAAGTGGTCATGTCGATGCAGTCATTGGTTGATCCCACTCCTCTTTTGAGGGCTGATGTGCCTTTAGACCTTGTAGTCTCTCAGCCTTTGCAGCCATTGGTTGAGAAAGTGGTCATGCCGTCACGATCTTCGGCTGATCCCACTCTTCTCTTGGAGTGTGTAAAGTCTACCAAAGTGGTCATGCCATTGCAATCTTTGGCTAATCCCACTCTTCTCTTGAAGAGTGTTGAGTCTACCAAAGTGGTCATGTCGATGCCATCTTCGGCTAATCCCACTCCTCTCTTGGGGAGTGAAGTGTCTACCGACTATATTTTCACCATTTCCAATTCCATACTTTCATAACAAGGGGGCATTCCACTCACTCTGAGCACACCCCCTCCAAGCCCTAGGATGGTTTCCTTTGATTGGAATGATCTTGTTGAGCCTCATCTTCCATCTTGTGCACCTTTTCAATAAGGGTTGAATTTAATTCAACGAACAGTTATCGATGTATTGTGGATGAAGGAGCCTTTGCAAGTATTTTATCCTCCTCAGTTTGGAAAGTCTTGGGATCTCCCAAGCTTGTGTCTTATTTTCATGAGATGTTGGCTTTTGACAGACGTCCTAGTGAATATTTGGGGGTTCTTCCTCAGTTGCCTATCTCGTTAGGTGGGAATATTTTCTGTGTCGATGTTGTAGTGGTGCAAGTCTCGTTAGATTTCAATATGCTTCTCGAGTGTGATTATGTATATGCTATGAACGTTGTGGTATCTACTCTCTTCTGGGTGATGCATTTCCCTCACAATGGAAGAATTGTCACTATTGACCAGATGGCATCTAATAATCACCATCCTAATTCAACGTTACTTCAGGATTCCCCTTTATATGTTCCTAGTGTTCATGTAGATTCCACCCCGCCACGAGTTAATTATGTGGCATATTATCCTCGGGGTTCAATTGCTTTTGAGCAGGAACCTGTGTAATCATGCTTTCCTTCTCAACATTTGGAACCAACAATTGATCCATTGGTTCATCCAATGGGGGCATGGGAGCCCTTTCTTCTCTCTCTTGGCCCAAGTGGGCTTGAGTATCCTTCTAAGTCTAATCTCGTTGTTTGTAGATCCTCAAGCCCTCATGCTTGTGATTCTTCGTTGATAGACTCTGCTAGTCCTAGCCAGAACCTCCATCATCATATGGAATATGGTCAGTTTACTTCACCCTTTGGGACTGTGGACCCTTATTTGCATGATTTCTCAGATTTTGAATTGCCTTCAGATGAGGCTATCCTTGAAGCCATGACTATGGTTTCTATACCACGGGAGGACTTACACTGTGGTTTGTGTTTTCTTCCCTTTTGGGAGACTTTCCAAGTTGACTATCGAAGAGACTCTTGTTCTGAGCCTAAAAGCGGGCTCTACCTGAACCAGTTTCATACTTGAGTCGTAGCCCCCAACAAGTATTCTTTTAAGCCCTTTTCATACCCTCTAAAAATGAAAATATTGTCTAGCGAACTTGTTGTCTTTCACGCTCGTTAAATTGAAATTTGAAGGCACGTCTATCCGGTGGTAGTTTACCCCTTTTTCTGTCTAGATGGTCAACTGTACGAACAAAGGTATACTCTAGGAGCCTCGGTTCCCTAGACGAGTACTCTCAAGTATAATTTTTACCCTTTTTCAGGCCTAAGGGACTAAATTTACGAAAAAGGAACCCCCGCAGAGTCCATAGTTAACCTCTTTTCAGACTCCCTAAAATTGAAAAGATCGTAGAGTGACCTTGTTTCTTCACACTCATTAAAATGGCCAAGAATAAAAACCTTTATGGAGTCCATAGTTAATCTCTTTTCAGACTCCCTAAATTTGAAAAGATCGTCGAGTGATCTTATTCTTTCACACTCGTTAAAATGGTCTAGAAGAACAATCCTGACAGAGTCCATATTTAAGCTTTTTTCAGACTCCTTAAAAATGAAAAAATTGCCGAGTGATCTTGTTTTTATCACTCATTAAAATGGTTTTGAATAGACGTTTTTTTATGCTAGTTTACCCCTTTTTCGAGCCGACTAGACTACCTTTGAAAAAGGTACCCCAATGGAGTCTCCTTTTACGTTTTTTCAGACTCTCTAAATATGAAAAAACATCAAGCTTACCTTCTCTGGGTGATCCAGGTGGATATCAGTGGCCACCCACCTTTTCCAAATGGCTCAAAACAGTTTTCTGGCCATTTTGGCAATTTACTATTTTTAGCAGGTTTTAACTTATGGGGCCATTTTGAGGGTCCAAATGAAGGTTTTTCGAGATAGAGGTTCTCAATGGTAGTTGAAGGAATAATTGAGCCCCCAAAATGAATCTCCTCGATGATACCTTTCCAATGAGCTATCACACGCCTAAAACGGAGATCGTATGCAAAA
>ML781077.1:155801-195045 GCA_009831015.1 Picea engelmannii
CGATGATACCTTTCCAATGAGCTATCACACGCCTAAAACGGAGATCGTATGCAAAAGTTACGACCCCGGGAAGTTGATGCACCAACTTACCCAAACGGGGCCCACATGACTTTTGGCGCTTCATCTCCTAGGGTTAGGTTTTTAGATGTATAGGAATTTTGGCATTCCCGATTATTGTAAAAATGCCTCCAGAGCCTCATTATAACCATCTTCTTGCGAATGCGAGTAGCCGTCACATCTCTTCTCAGAGATAAGCTGCCACCATTCTAGCGAGTCTTTCACTCTGTATTTTTACAGTTTCTATACATTTCTATGATTAATAGAAATCGTGTATTACTGTATATATGTGTTTATGGTTGCATCTATGATACATTTCTATTATATTATTTAATATCTGCAATATCTCTGTGCATTTCTTTATTATATCTCCGCTCTCATTTCGTGCCGAAAATAATCCGGATCAGTCGTATCAGAACAGGCTGCTCTTGATCATTTTTTCAGTGCATGTGCCCGATGAGGTCCGAGTATAGCAAGTTGGGTCTCGAGCTTGTCTCTCTGGAAGACAATCGCTCTCGTACACCCAAGAAACCCTCAATGGCGGAAGAAAAGAAAATCGATGGAGCAGACGATCCTATCAATCTGTTGCTTGAGCAAGATCTCACGCGACAGAGGGACGAAATGATGTAGAATTTTTCCCACATCCTTCAACGCCTACTGATAGCATCAGGCCCATCTTCATCAAGCGGCCACTTTGGAGGCACCTTGCCTTTCAAGGTATGGGTTAATTTTGATATTCCCGTATTTGAAGGTCAAATAGATGCAGATGCCCTAGATAAATGGTTAAATCTGCTAGAAGGTTATTTCTTTGTTCATAATTTTTTAGACAAGGAAAAGATCACCTTCGCACTCCTTAAGGATCTCCCCCATGTCAAACATTGGTGGGAAACTTACTGGGAGTAGAGTTCCATGGAGGAGTCTGGAATATATGGGGCCGATCCCACTTGGGATTTTTTTGTGGATGCGGCAAAGGAACAGTATTACCCTGTCGGAAACTATGAGGACCAATACATGAGATGGAACACACTGCAGCAAGAGAGGGGCCAATCAGTTTCAGAGTTCACCAATAGCTTCCATACCTTGCGCACCAAGCTGGGTATCAAAGACTCTGAACGAAATTTGGTCCTGAAATACCGTGGGGCTCTACACAGATACATCCAAACTGAAATGGATTTCCTGGACATCTCATCACTCGATTCTACCTATCGATATGCTGTTAAAATCGGGCAGAAATTTAAGCTCCAGAAAAAACAGGAGTTCGGGTCTGCAAATCCACAGCAACCAAAGTATAACAAAGATATCCCTAACAAACAGTCTCCTAAAAACCAGTCCAAGCCACAGGAAAAGAAGGGTCACGGGAAGTCAAAGAAGGACACTGGAAAATGGTGTGATTTCCACAAAATCCCCTGGCACAACACCGAAGAATGTCGCTCAAAATAGTCATTGGTGGCCGAGATCAAAGAAGAGGAGCCAAACCCTGATTCAAAATCTGATTCTGAAAATATTGGTAAAAGATAAATCATTGACGCAGACCCCACTGCTATTGTCGCGACCGCAACAATTCAACCAGAAGAACCAACAGATCCAGAAGAGGGGGAGTGCCTTTTTCATTCACAGATGTGGGTGAAGGGGACCCCGCTGCATTTTGTTGTTGATAGTGGAAGCCAGAAGAACCTCATCTCAACAGAGGTCGTCAAACAGTTGGGATTGTTGACAACACCACACCCGCAATCATACAGCATTGGGTGGCTTCGCCAAGGATGAGATCTTCATGTCAGCCAGCAGTGTCAATTGTCATATGGCATCCAACCCTTCAAGGATGAGGTATTATGTGATGTTTCCCCACTAGATGTCTGTGATATTCTCTTAGGCCAGCCATATATTTGGAAACGCCATGCTATCTATGAGAATCGACCCCGTAGTGTCATTATTACTCTGGGGGGTCATCTCTATAGGATACCAGAGGTAGTTCCAAGTACTGCCCCACCTAAATAGTGCCGCATGGTAGTATCTCATACTACAAAATTCATCTTCTCCACAATCTATTCAAAGGGTGAACAGAAGGATACTGCAGCCACCACAGCTTCGGCCAAAGCACCTTCTATCCAACAGAAGCAGGTCGACAAGGTTGCAACAAAGCATGAAGATTCCTTCTACACACAGTCGTCTAAAATAGCCAGACTGGTTAAAAAGGTCCAAACCTTCCAGCCACAGGTTCGTGACAGATTTCCACAAACTAAGCAGCGTGACTTTTCCAGCAAGACAAACAGCTCACCAAGATGCAGATTCAACAAATGCTTTTCCCTCTCCCCCGGGAAATCAATGCAATGGATACCATTGCTTCCTAAGGAGGGAGGATTGATCTAGGTGGATATCGGTGGCCACCCACCTTTTCCAAATATCTCAAAATAGTTTTCTGGCCATTTTGGCAATTTACTATTTTTAGCAGGTTTTAACTTCTAGGGCCATTTTGAGGTTCCAAATGAAGGTTTTTCGAGATCGAGGTTCTCAATAATATATGAAGGAATAATTGATCCTCCAAAATGAATCTCCTCGACAATACCTTTCCAACGAGCTATCACAATCCTAAAACGGAGATCGTATGCAAAAGTTACGACCCCGGGAAGTTGATGCACCAACTTACCCAAACGGTGCCCACATGACTTTTGGCGCTTCATCTCCTAGGGTTAGGTTTTTGGATGTCTAGGACATTTGGCTTTCCTGATTATTGTAAAAAGGCCTCCAGAGTGTCATTGTAACCATCTTCTTGTGAATGCGAGTAGCCGTCACATCTCTTCTCAGAGATAAGCTGCCACCATTCTAGCGAGTCTTTCACTCTGTATTTTTACAGTTTCTGTACATTTCTCTGATTAATAGAAATCGTGTATTAATGTATATATGTGTTTATGGTTGAATATCTGATACATTTCTGTTATATTATTGAATATCTGCAATATCTCTGTGCATTTCTTTATTATATCTCCGCTCTCATTTCGTGCCGAAAATAATTCGGATCACTGGGCTCGTTAAAATTACATCGAAGGGCATTACCATTGTGTGTCTTATCAATTGCATTTTCATACCCACGTCTTTGGCCTAATGTCGGATCCATGTTGCTCTCAACTGAACCATCTAATTCATGCCTTATACGCAATTCCTGTAGCACTTTACCTTTGCGTCTTGACACCTTTGGCCCTGGGAGGAATTTTTCCAAGTGTCTTTGCTCTGAACATCAGTCTTGTCCTTGCACCTAGAACTAGTATGTTTTCGATACTCGTTCCTCCTTTGTAACGTAACATTCTTTTATTCTTTTTCAACAACAAGAAAAAGACAAAAAAATCAAATATACCCCAAAAAGAGGAAGGGAAAAGTATTTTCTTTTTTATTTTGGCAGCATAATGAGTCGCCCTTGGACAGAGCACATCCTTCCGTTTGTTAGTCAAGCTTTGGGATTTAATATGACCTTAGGAAGTTGTTCTCGCTACATAGATTTGTGTCCTCCTCCATTTGGTTATTCTTCCAAACATATGGAGAGGTTTTGTTGCCTCTTGCATCGTGAACTTATGTCAATGCCATGCTACCTGAGTCTCATCATTTGTCATGCTATTGTCCAAGGGAATTTTTTACCAAGCTTGAGTCGACCCCTCTATAGTTTGTCTCTTGCCCTCATGCTCGGCCATCCCGAAAGTCCAATCAAGTCTTTGTTCGAAATCAATGAAGCCTTCAGTCTGATCCTCAAGATGCTTTATTCTATGCTCGACGAGCCGTCGAAGACCTATGGGTAGTGAAGTCATACACTCATATTACACTCCTACCCAAGTTTTGAAGATTTTGAAGTTGTTGCTCGAGCTATGAACACCTCATATCCAGCCATCATGCCTTATCATCTTCTAGAAGATGGATACTCTACATGTATATATTTTTTATTTTGAGATGTAGCTCCGTTGTGTATTTCTCGTGACTACACTTTATATAGTTATATGACATGGTTCTACAGTGTATTTGATTGGTAGCCATGATTTTATTTCATCCCGAGCATGGGTATGCCCACCTCGGTGAGACAATTGTTATTTTGCAGATGGCACCTCCCGATTTCTGGTCCCTGGGCTCACTTGTTTGGAACGTTGGTGAAGATTGATAATGTATTTCGGCCATCAGATGCTCTTCTAACCTCACACATTAGGGGGCATCTGTTATCACCCTAATTTTCACCAGACATTCTTACCTGGCATCAGGCCATCTCAAATTCCTTCTTTTCCAAAACACTACTGAACAACTCTTCTAAAAAACACCCTTTTTAGAGGTACATGCTAGCTGACCCACTACAGCCCACGTGGATCTACAGTTTCCATGCTAGCTGACCCACTACAGGCCGCGTGGACCTACAAAAGCATGAAAAATGGAAAGTTGCTGATAGAACACACAGTTTTGGGCAAGTAAACTAAACCTTTCGACCATGCATGGTCAGTCATTCGACCAAATACCTAGCCATTTCTAGCCTATAAAAGAAAGGGTAGGGGTCCCATTTGAGAGGAGGAAAATCATAGTAAAGAAGCTATACCCAATTGAGAATTCCCCTTGTCCCAACCTTTAGCCATCCTTGTGCAAAGAGAAGTATAGAGCAAAGCAGTTGGAGGACAGTTGAAGAGGAGCCCAAGACCAGTTTCGAGGAGCAGTTCCGACCACATATTGTAAGTTTACTCTTGTGAAGATTAATACAAAAAGGAATACTTTTCCCATCCCGCCATATCATGTGTTCAAGTTGAATGTTTATTTTATGATATTGTCACAACTAACCTAGCAATTAGTATATGAAATGCATGTTCGCAACTTTTTGTTTGTTCATGTGTGAATGCAGGTCAACTTTGGGAGGAGGCTTGCAATCAAAGAGCGAGTGAAAGCAAAGGGATCAACATCAAATGAAGGACTTAAGGTAGAGTTACCAAATCTCATTTAAACCTTTGTATTGCATGAATGTGGGGTTTTGTGTTAGGAGAATATGAAAGAGTAGAGGCCTTTGAAATGGTCATTTTTTGCATGTATGATTAGAGCCCTTAAATGCTAAGTCCATAGGAGGGATTTCCACCCACAATAGAAGGGGAAGATGAAGAAGATCAAATAGAAGTGGAAGATAAAGAACAACAAGTACCTCCAAAGACACCTAAGAAATGAATACAGAAGAATCATTTATCAAATCAGATTATCGAGAACAAAGATGCAGGAGTTGAGACTAGAAGAAGAATCTAAAATCACAAGTGGAACCACAACGTGACCAACCATCTCACTCAAAGTGAATCTAAAATCATCCTGCTCGATCCTAACATGTTCTGGGATAATATAAGAGCAATGATGCATATCATTCCATGGCTTGTTAGGACCATTCATGGCCTCAACGATGGCTTCATTTGAAGGTAAAGTATCATCGAGTAAATCATGTGAACAAGACGATGAGGTGGTCCATACAATCTTGAGAACATGATCATACTTGTCCATCTACAAGGAGACATGATTTGGGTCAAGAGTAGAGTTGAGAACAACTTGATATACAACCTCTACTACTGATGGTGGCATGGCCATTCCGATGTTTGGCTAACCTTCACTTGATGAAGTCGGGGAAGGAAGGGTCCAAGGGTCATTAAAATTCTAAGTTCAAAAAGGAACATACCTCATAGACGACGAAGACTCACTAGAAATGGTATAAACATGGTGAATTGGTGCCATGAAGTCAAAAGTACCAATAAGAGACGAATACATTCCAAAACCAACATTCTCAGTTGTCGGCTGAGAATTGTTGATCATAGGGATATAGGTTCCGACCAATGCATTGGTACTATCATGTGTAAAAGAAAACTAATCAATCATCATGATCTTCCCCTCATGAGGAAAACATAAATTCCATAAGACAGACGACACGACCACAGTCATAGCATAGGTGCAGTTATGCCCTAGAAATAAATTATAGTCAAAGGGTGCATCAACCACCTTGACATCAACATCCACTATATTCCCCCCTAATTGGACTGGAAAATATGAAAGAATATCGTGGGGTCGAAACAAATGACCATCAAATGAGGTCAACATGGTCATAGATCAGGAAAGATTCAGAGAACCAATAGCTTTCCAACAGGTTAGGGACATCACGCATGTCACGACGCCTTCCTCAATAACAATATGCTTGATGGTATACTTTGAGTAGTCCACATGGATTTGAAAGGCCACATGGTAAGGCAAGCAAGGATGAACATCCATGACATCAAACTTGATAACCTTAGAGCCACATGGGTCTATAGCTCCTAAAAAATATAACAAGGTGTTCCTTTGTGAAGGACACCTTTGAAGTACCTCCAAATTCGACATCGCATAAGGGGTTTGACCTAGATATTCAACAATGGAATAATTCTGGGCAGCTCTAGCATTAGGATTCTACATAGAGTGTTTGAGTACTCCTTTCGGAATACAAGGCAAAGGCTCTTGTTTTTCAATCTGCAAAGGGGTACCCAAAGGTGGGGGAGACTCTGGACCTGAAACAACCATAGAAGAGTTGTAATCCCGAGATCTAGTGGTTACATGAATCTAATACTTGACCATATTCACGCATAGACGATCAATGTCTTACAACAGGGAATTTTGATTTCCACCAGGTGCATTTTCGGCATTAGAGGATCTTGAGGCCATGTGTTGATTATGCGGAAAATAATTAGTCATCACAATGGGCGGTTGGGATAAAAGCCTCACATCTTCCTCGAGTTTGGGGCATAAATGAGTAAGGTGATAATCTGTACAAATTTTACAAGGAAAATTCACCTTCCTCTTCTGTCTCCTACCCTCACCAACATCAACCTTCAATCTATAATTATTAGCATTGTCCTTGGATTTATTATCATTCCTCCCATCCTTATGATTACCTCATCCTTTATTTATATTCCCTCCTGGTTGTTGGTTACCATTTTGGTTGGTCAAAGACTGCACAAAATTCACATCCGTCGACTGAGTGGGAGCAGAGACGTAGTTGAAGTTGGTCCTACTGCAAACTAGCTTAGAGATAATTCCTTCAACTAATTTTCCATCAAGTCTACAGACTTAGCATTTGTGGAGCATATAATTCCATCGACATGAGGCCCGAGTTTTTTCTTTGGTCATAGTTTGACCTCGGTGCGTCAAGAATAATTTTGTATAACATCCCAGGCCGGGCATAAATGAGGTCCAGTTATTGGGCCTTGAAAATCGCTTCCTCCTCAGAGGTTAGTCTAGATGTAGAGACATCCTTCAAAATATAAGGAAATAGGGATTTCAAAAACCATTCCAATAGGAACTCTAGAGGAATGTAAGACTTAATCAACCTCTTCCATCTACGCCACTCTTGGATGTGATTCGAGATATGGGTGGCCTTACCTTGGTGAAAGTTCAACAGGATTTCTATGTTAGCGTCGTAACGAATTGACAATTGGAAGTGTTTGAGGAAGACTAGAACCATCTTATTAAAGGTTCCATATGTCCCCCTTGGTAAATCGATGTACCAATTCACTACAACCCCAGTGAGGGTGTGTTGAAACAGTATCAAATAAATAGAGTTGTCATTAAGAGAGTTAGATGAGCACCAAAGATGAAAAGTAGTGACATGATCACCAGGATCCTCACTAGTCTTTCCCTCAAATTTTGGAATATTCGAAGCAATCTTATTGGGGATGGGAGGCCATGATGGATCATGACGTACCAGGTGATTCATTAACTTCGAAAAATATGGCAAGTTAAGCATGGGCAGAAAAGGGAGTCGGGCTTGCGGCATCTGAGCCCATTCTCTCAGGAATATTGATGATGGGGAATTTGTTGACGGGCGAAATTGACCGCTCGTCAACTGGAGGAGTGAATCCAGTCTGGGGTTGTCTAAATAAACCAAGCCATTTGGATTAATCCACTTTGACGGGTTTAGCAGCTCTGTTGGCCGATCTAAGTCCTAGGAAACTAAGCTAAAGAAACTAATCTAAGTGAAAAACAGCTACTGCAACCTATATACAAGTCAAATACATATTTACAGTTTTACTGGCTAACAAAATAATAGTTCTACTTATTAAATATACAGTGCATAGATATATTTATATTTCTATTATATGTACAGTATTCACAAAATGATCGAAATCTGCAAAATCATAGATGAATTGTCTTATGACAACGAAGCTAGTATTTTTTGATTTTTATAACTTTTATGAAAAAGAAGTGAAATGATAGCTATCTAAGATAAACAATAAAATAACAATCCTAACTGTAAATCTAAACTACAGAAATGAACAGTGAAACGTGTTCAGATTATAAGAAATTTATACATTAACTAAACTAATTAAATAGCACTAACAGATTGACCTGTAATAGCGTTTCCTATTTGTCTTGTGCACAGTACTCGATTTTCGCTGTTTGATGGGGGAAACCCGCACCAGATTTTCCAAATGCTTCTCATAAATAGGAAGCAGTGACGCTTGAATACTAATGATAGAACAAGCAAGACATATAGCAACAACAATTCATAATTTAACAAATAATCATATTAGGATAAATCTGAGTATGAAAATTTGTGTATTACTGTTCATTGAATGAAGAAGATCAACCTTCTAATCATCAAATGTAAATAGATTTATTGCTGTGTATAAAACGAGAGACATCAAATATGGACACTATTTAAATCCCATCACATCAACCTGTAACAAATTATGATATCTAAAGTAGTCAATAATTTGATTACAAATTGAAATGCACAAAAACTTGAACAAAAGTATGATATATTGAAGCTAAATCCGTACAAAACATCCACTTTCATTTGAGTCTGAATAATCATCAATCCATAGTCTCTACTCCCCAACAGTGATGGATTTTGTTTACAAAAATAATACATATATAAAGGCCATATGATGAAAACATTCCTGTGGAAATTATCAAAGTTGTTGCAAAAATTATGGGAATACAATCTCCCAAATTCTTGTTCCTATCTAAAACTAACAGCCCAATCCAAAACTATGTAAAAAAAAACATGCTCAAAGATGCCACAGTCGATCCAATTTCCTTTGAAATTCATGTGTACCAGTAAATGCACAAAATACACAATTTCAGATTGTGTTTATTTGTAAAATCAACAAAAATTCAAATTTTTATGACTAGTTATTATTTACAAACAGAATCGTATTCAATTCAATCATAATAGAAATAGATGTGATTGAGTAAACAAATCCTTTATGCTAATTCAAAGAAAACAAAATCATTTAAAATCATTGTTGAAATACCATACCTCGGTTTCAGGGATTCGATTTGATCAAGCTATTTTTGAATTAACAATGGCAATAGCCGCCTCTACATTTTTGAGAATGACAGAGCCTGTGGTCGTCTGCCTTTTATCATTAGCTTGCAGTCTGTCATTTTTTTGGTTAACACATTTACTCGGTCCTCCAAGGACTTGATTTGGGATTGGAGCAAAGGGACGTCTATATAATATCGGTCGAGCCACGACTTGCATTCATTGCACTGTGGTTGATCAGGCCGTGTAATTATAGGTGAGGAATCTCTTAAATTACCCGCAGTTCCACTGTCGAGTTTGATCCCAAGGAAGTTGGGGTCATCTCTAAAGCATGGCAGGAGATTCGTCACATAGTCGTAGGGCTTGACTGAACAAAGGCCGTGTGAGTATGGATACTCCTCGGTTAGAAACCGCTCGATTTCAGAATCAGAATCTTCACTCAAAAATATTGGTTGTTGGTCTGTGTTTTGTTTAGGCTTATTGCGAGCACACCTTGATACCCAACGCACGGCTTTTTTACCTTTGCAATTGACATCGTTGTTACCCTTACCTTTTTTCCTTGCAGACCTCTTAACAGGCTTAGCACTGTCTTTTAAACATGAGTCAGGCAAGGTATCGGGTAGGTTATCGTTCGGGTAGGTCAAGGGTTCAACGGAGGGTAAGAGTGTAGGAGGGGGCACGACAGGCCCAACAAGAGTTTTTGTGACCACGGTTTTCTTCACTTGTCCAATTTCAAGACCGACAAAGCCATTCCTCAACAAGAAAGCTTCTCAACAATCGCCACTCAACCTCAAATGATGAACTACAATAATTTTAATTAAACAGTGGTGGAAGAGGTTGGAGTCGGCTTTCTCCCTCTTGAAACATTTATCCATTTTATACAAACTCCGAAGGAGGAAATGTGGCATATTTAAAGGAAAATCTATGAAACTCATGACCATTCGGAGGTGGTATAGGAAAACTAAACCATATCTACTCTCGCATGTAATGAATTTCTTGATAATGGCCAAAAAATCATGCCACCTAGACTTAAGAGCTGTAACTGGCATACCTTTGTCGCAACTGTTGATTTTCCTTGAGGTAAATAGCAGTGGCCATGGTACTTCATCCACCTTCAAATTTTTAAACCATTTCTTCCCTTTGGCTGGCAGGCCAGTGGCTAAGCTAAGGAAATCCTTGTTCAATTCAAGTTGGATGTCCCCAACTTTGGCCCTGCATCCATCGAATGTAAGTGCAAATTGTTGAGCAACTGCGAGGTTGAAACCCTTGAACTTCTCAATAAAAACCCTCCACCCATTCCTCTCGAGGTCCTCTCTGGCGTTATCAAACAAGAGCAAATCTTGAACGTCGTTGGGTTCGATTCGCACTACATGAGCCATAGAAAATAACATAGGATCAACAGGGTAATCGGCGAGGGGGTTTGACAGGGTAGACACAGAACCATTTTTCCTGCAGCTTCCCCAAAACAAGCAAAAGCAACCCGAAATGAAAGATAGAGTGTTAATGCTTATGCGTGCGAGGGTGGTGGAGTGAATTGAAACCATGTAAAAGTATCATGTCGGGCTGTACAATCGATAATGCCTTGGTAAAATGTTTCATCCAAATCACAATAGTGTATATCAAAAGCATTGTAAACAACATGTCAAATGGATTATCACATAACCATTGAAAATCATGAAATACATAACCAACAATTGATCTGAATGTTAAATAAGCAATGGCATTTGCACGATTTAAAAGAAACCAATATGTCGAATATTGCATCAACGATTACATCAAAGACACCAACATGCCAAACTCACCACGATTTGACCCAAAATTAATGTGTTCAATAAAACTATTGCATCACCGATTACATCAAAGAAACCAACATGTCAAATAACCATTGCATCAACAAACTTATAAATCGAAACCATATTAACAATAGTCAAATGCAAAGTGAGTGGTGGTTTGGTGTTTTGATAAATGTGTGACCAGTGGTGAATTGGAGGTAAAAGAGTTATGACCACATAAACAAATAGGTTTATAACAATCTAAAAGATCATTTTACTGCAGTCAACATGAATCCCAACTGTAGGTTTTCATGCTTGCAGTCGTGAAAATGAAACGAAAAGCAGGTATGCGAGAGTGAAAGATAATAGTGTCGTTTTAAAAAAAAGTTGCGACGAGTATTGAGGGTTCAAAACCCTTGTGTAGGAAGCTTATAACGAAAAGATAAGAATGAAAATGGCTACCAACAATGGAAACACACTGGTAGAAGCAATTATCTTTGCCAAACGAACAAGTCCAGATTAGGATAACGAGAAAAACTCTAACTCAAAAACAACCAGAAAATTGTTTAAACATCATCATCAATCATAAAAAATTCCAGTTCCAGATTGCTTATTATTTAAAAGGTGAAAATTGAAGACAATCTAAACAAAAGCGAGTCACGATATTAAGGATAAAATCTCCAATACTGTTGACAAAGCCACTGCTTCCAGCAGGCATCCATAGCCTTGACAGGGTTGCCATTTAATCCACTCTGATATCCGTATCCTGCCAAGAGGTTCCAGATCATAATAAAGGACATTTTAAGGTCAAGAGATTCCATATTTGCAATTTTTCATATACCCGACATTGCTTCGCTGCCAGTGGGCCTGTTCAGTACCCCGGCAAAGTTATCTTGGCATCATGCATGCATTTGCCCACTGCCAGCAGACCTGTTCAGTATCCTAGTGGGTTTACAAGCACTTCCCATAGCTCTTTAATGATTTATTTGGTTTTTAAAGATATATAATTGAGCGGGGTGATGCTGAAAATTATGATATTTTGGACATACTTTAATAAATTACAGACCTTGAGAGAATTCTTTAACTGTCCTTCATTAAGATCTAGAGATGGTTTGTTAATAAACCGACCTTCAAAGGCAGAGAGACATATTCTAAGTTGTTCCCTTAAGGAACAAGGACAGTGTAAGAAGAAAATGGATGATTGTAACAGGCTTCAATTACAGATTGGAATCAATAAAATCCTTTCAAACAACAGGCTTTCCTTAACATGGCTATAAATTTCAGAAGCATATCACAATTGATGTTTAGACAAACTTTCAGCAGTCATTTTAGAGGAAAATTTTTTCTGTTCTCTTAGTCTGAACAGTTAATGATGTAGGTATATGTATTTCAAAAGTAAAAACTGATAAGCATAAGGGAGAAATCAAAACCAAAACAGCAAAAGAAAAGCAAACAAAAGAAAAATATTTACACAGTGTACACAGGGTTGTCATTAAGTGAAATACCTTTTTAGAGCTTGGTCATTCATCGGATAGGTGTCTGGCTATCCCTCTAGACTCTATAATCTAAAAGAGATGGGACCCAATTTCTCAACAATCAAAAATGGTCCTAGCCATAAGTTTTGAAACTTCGTATGCTCTCCCTTTTCCTCATGTGGTTTGTCCCATTTTAGGACAAGGTCACCTACTTCAAATTTCCTGTCCAAGGCAAAGTTGGAATCAAACCAGCTTTTAACCACTAGTTGATGCTAATCCAACTTCCATTTTTCTTGAGCCCTTACCTCTTCTAGTTTTAATAATGCGTTAATTCGATTCTCCAAAGGGGGGAAATCCTCTTCTTGTATTTTCTGTGATAGCTGCAGTGAGGGAAGAAGAACATGTGGTGGCAGAATTGATTCTCTGCCATAGATGAGAAAGAAGGGAGAGTTACCTACAATAGTTTTCGGAGTTAATCTATCAGCCCAGATTGCGTTTAACAGTGCATTATGCCAATTTTTGTGATTTTTAGATACCGTTCTCTTGATGATTTTAATCAGATTCTTATTAGTTGATTCTTCCAATCCATTTCCTTGAGGGTAATAGCTGACAAAATATTTTAATTTAATTCCTTTTTCTAGAGCGAACTCACTCATCTCAAGAGACGAAAAATATGAAGCATTATCGAATACTAAATAGTCAGGGATACCAAAACGAGTAATAATATTCGAATTTAAAAAGGCAATTACCTGACTGGTATTTACAGCTCTTAATGGGGCAGCCTCAGACCACCTGGTGAAGTAATCTATGGTTGTTATGATAAAATTATGTTGCTGAGAGGATGGTGGATTGATCAGACCTATAATATCAAGACCCCACTGCTGAAAAGGGGAGTCTACTAAAACAGGCTGCAAAGGGAAGGCTGGTTTCTGTATCCGCCCGGATGCTTTTTGACAAATAATACACTTGCGACACAAGGCATGAGCATCTCTAAAAAGTGTAGGCCAGTAATAACCTTCTCTTAATATTTTATGGGCAGTGGTATCCCCACCAAAATTCCCACCAGCTTCTCTTGCATGCAATTCTAATAAGACCTTTTCTGCTTATCTTTCTCAAGACAACGCATTAGTACTCCATCAAAATTTTGACGAAACAGAATACCATTAATCAACTGAAAGGAGGCATATTTCAATCTTAATGCTCTTCTTTTAGTGGGATCCAGGTGACGGGGGGCTGACCCATGTTCAAGAAAGAATTTTATATCATCATACTAGGGACTAACAGGGTTTTGTGCACAACAAATTAAATTTTGGTTGTGCTGTCCTGGGTTTGACATATCATTTTCCTCTTGCTATCCTGCTGCTGAATCAACGACTAACTTGCATATCCTTTGGCCTCTCACTATTTGTGTTGGGGTGATTTCTATGTCATACTCTTGTAAGGAGGTGACCCAGTTCGCCCTCTTTTTGCCTAGTTCTTTTTGCACTAAAAGATTTCTGACGGCTGGGTATGGGACGATAATTTTTGTCCTAGATTTCAAAAGATAAGATCGGAAGTGTTTTACTGCTTTAAAAATAGCATAGGCTTGCTGATCTACAGCTGGGTAATTAAGTTATGCGCCTTTGAAAGCTGATCTCATAAAGGCGATTGGGACTTCATTGTTTTCAATGTTCTTTTGAGTTAGGACAGTAGCGTAAGAGCGGTCAGAAGCAAATGTGTAGAGTGTGAAGTCTTGCGAAAAGTCGGGGCTCATGAGAGAAGGAGCATCTATTATGGCCTTTTTTATTGAATTAAAAGCTTGGTTTTCTAAGGGTCCCCAATGATATTGTGCGTCCTTTTTTATTAAATTCTGTAAAGGTCTCACCATTTCTGAAAAACTGGGGACGAATCTTCTGACAAAGTTTATCTGGCCTAAGAAAGATTGCATAGAATTTTTTGACGAGGGAGGGGGGAGTTTCAAGATGAATTGAGTCCTTTCAAGGTCGATAATCATCCCTTTGTTTGACATAATAAATCCTAAGAGCTTACCTTGTTCTACTACGAAGATAGATTTTTTAGGATTTAAGGAAATGTCGTACTTATGACCTCGTTGTAGAACGGATCTCAAATGAGCTAGATGATCAGCTTTGTTTTTCAAAAATACAGTAATGTCATCTAGGTAAACTATGACAAATTGATTGATTAATCCTCAGAAAGCGATGTCCATTGCTCTCTGGAAAGTGGCACCAGCATTAATGAGTCCAAAGGGCATTTTCCTATAAGCGTAGGTGCCCCATGGAGTACGGAAGGTAGTTTTAAGTTGGTCTGGAGGAGACATCAGGACTTGGTTATACCCTGAAAAACCATCTAATAAGGATAATATTTCAGAACCAGATACCTGTTGAAGGATCTGTTCCATGGGTGGGATAGGGTAGTTGTCTTTATCAGATGCTCGATTAAGGTTTCGGAAATCGACGCATAGTCGGATTTCACCACTCTTCTTCCGGACAGGGACCAGATTAGAGACCCATTGCATGTGCCTAACTGGGAAAATTATCTTAGCATTCAGGAGTTTATTTAATTCTTTTTTGACGGTCGGTTCAAGCTTAGGGTGCATTTTTCTTAACTTTTGTTGAAATGGCAAGGTTTGGGGTTTCATAGGAATGGCATGTTGTATGATGTTAGGGTCAAAGGTTTTTAGGTCGTCATGCATCCATGCAAAAACATCTTTGAATTCCTTAAATAATTTAATAAACATGGTTTTCTCTTATTCAGAACACCCCACCCCTAAATTAATGCACTTTGGATTGTCATTAGTTCCCAAGTTTACTTTTTCATACGATAAAGAGGAACTATTTGTTTTACAGTTGACCGATTTTTTGAATTTGTCTTGAAGATCAATAAATTTTTCTAATCTAACTATAGATTTAGGGATATAATTTACCATATCTGATGAATATTCAGGAGATCTTGAATCTGGTATTACCGTGAAATCGTAAAGATTCTCATCATGAGTGCATTCGTCGATCACTGCACCTTGGAAAGTTTCTTCCATATGCAGGAAAATAATAATTTGTTGGTCTTCGTCGAAGACTCTCCAATTCGTGATGTTTTCGGGGACGGATGGTTTGAACAACAGTTCGACAAAGAATGCATTCAGGGACAAGCCTTCTGCAGGAAAGAGTTTCAAAGCTACGTTAGCTAACAAATCGGCTTCCGAATTATTCAATCTAGAAATAGAATTTATGTTAAAAGTAGAAAACTTATTCATCAAATTCCATACCTCAGATTGGTAGATTTTAAGATGCGGGGATAAACAGTGGATAGAATCTCTTACCTGTCTAACCGCGATTTCCGAATCGCCAAAGATAATCAAATTTTGAATGTTCATATCTAATGCTTTTCTAAGGCCTTGCAATAAAGCCTCATATTCTGCTGTGTTGTTTGTACATTCAAACTCTAACCTGCATGCAATCATGGTTTTGTTACTTGCTGGATCAATAATAACGCAGCCCGCACCAACTCCTTCCTTGGACTTTGACCCGTCAAAGTAAAGAGACCATATTGGATTTTTGCCGGGTGCATGAGACCATTAGGTAGAAACTGATGGCTGCATATATGCCACAATCTCAGACTGTTGCTCCGGGTTAGTGATAGCTGAAGTCTCGGCCATGAAATTGCTAAAAAAGGTATCCATCCCTTGTATTTCGAGTGAATCAGCAGAAGGTGTAAATGGTTCATTGGGATCATTTAAATCTGTGACTGTGAACTTTAGGTAATGTTCACGATTTACCTTGATTTTGTTGGGATTTCCATTCTCGGGCAACCATAAGTGAGACCAATCTGTTGTGAAATAGCCGTGTAACTGCTCTGACCAGTCTCTACTTCAAAAAAAACCATAAACTTCTAGAATATCCACAACAATAATATCAATTACTTGATGAACTTTGGGGTTAGACGATAATCTTATAAGCACATTCCTTAATTCGCCTATAACCTTAACACTAGTTCGATCAAGTTGGATGATATTTAAGGTGGATGGTTCAACTTCAGCATTAATCTTCTGACACACAGACCATGGCATTACATTGGATGATGCTCCTGAATCTACCATACAATTGTGCACGTTCCTATTAAAGATTTCAAAAGTTAACAAAATTGGAGGGACGTTTCTGCGAGTACTAATGGTGGAAGCTTGTGGCTTTTTACTCGCAGCCTCTAAAGCTAATTTATCTACATTTGTTACATTATTTACAGGAAGGTCTCTCTTCTCATGAGGCTCAGAATTATTCTTAGTGGAGGCCTTCTAAGGAACTTTTGGGTTATTCTGAAAAACTTTGTTACTGCTTGGATTACTGTTTTTGTTATTCTCTGCAATATTCTGTAACATTTTTTGTAGCAGAAACAGAAATTTTAATAATTCATAAACATAAATGTTATCCCTTAACTTTTTTAGATCTTCAACTAAATCATAATCTAAGTTTGGGTTTACATGACTATGTTTAGTCTTAGCTAGTTTAGACTATTTTGGGAGCAAAGTTGTAGTGTTTTCAGAAGAAGGTTTGTTTGTTGTCATACTCCTAGTATTGTAGGGATGTACTGTCTTGAAATTAGCTTGAAAAATGCTATCTGAGAAGTGTCCAAAAATGTTCGGAGAAGATTCATCTTCTTCAACTGTCTCTTGTTCAACTACTTCCTCGGGGATCTCAGGGGGCATCAAGTTATCCTGGGCTTCTAGAATTGTTTGAATAGCGAATTGTAGGCTTTCTAGATTTAGGCCCTCAGTATTTGAATTAGGTCAAATGTGGGAAAAGGATTCCTAAACGGGGGTTTGTAAGGCCCTTTGCTCGAAGAAGCTTCTTTGGTCATCCTTTTCAAATATATAACTTGATTTGACAATTTTTTAACGACTTTTATTAAGTTTTCTAAATCTGAGCTTTCAGGTTGCGTTTTGTTTTGAGCAGGTCTAGGGTGGATTTCGATTTTCTTTTTGGAAGAGGAACTAGTCTCTATTTCATTGCTAGTAGTGTCTTTTAAGCTGAGGATGTCTTTCTCAATCTGACTAGCCTCTTCAAAGGCTTCTAACAATGTGGCTTTCTTAGATCTCTTTACCTAAATGGATATACTTTGATGTAAGGCTTTCGTATAATATGCTATAATAAGATTCTCAGCAGACATCAAATCCGTAGGGATTCGGTTCTTTAGTGTTAAGAATCTTTGGTTAAAGTCTTTGATTTTCTCTTTGGGGTTCATTCTTAAACTAGAAAGCTCCATGAATAGAACTTCTGGGGACTTATCGTCTCCAAACTTCTCAAGAAAGTAGGATTCAAACTTCTCCCATGACATGATTGTATGGGGTTGTTGGGAAAAGTACCAGGTAGAGGCATTTCCCTCGAAAGTATAGGGGAACAATCTACAGACTACATCTTCGTGCTCGACATTACGAAGTCTAATGGCTAACATAAAAATTTTGATGTGATCTTCGGCGATGTGTTTAGAGTCTGGGTCAAACTTAGGGAGACACTTCTCCGGATGTTTGGGTAAGGGATGTTGAGGCCCAGGTACGGCTACTCCATCTTGGTCAAGCCAGGGTCAGGCATGATTGTTCTGGTTGGCCATTGGTGTGGGCGATGTTGAAGGATGGGATGAGGAACTGCCTTTGTCAGAAGAGTCTTCTCCAGAAGAAGAAGGGGATGATGGAGGTGGTGAGGGTGGTATACCGGATCCTCCTGCTACGGGAGTGAGGATTGGATCTGTAGGGTTTAAAGTGAGGTTAGTGCCTCCAAGTTGTTCTCTAATATCATAGAAATCTAATGGTTGGTCCAAAGGTTAGTTTAGTTGTCTTAAGCGGGCAAAGGGACTATGTGTTCTTATGAGATATTGGTGGACAATCTCTTGTACGTCACCACCTGTAGGATTTGGGGTTACTGGTTCAACTGTGATCCGTAGATCGTCGTTTGATTTGGTTTTTGTTTGAGGGATGATGTTGTCATTTGAATGACTTCTTTTCACTATAGTTGAGCAGTTGGGTGGTGGAGGAGTCTTACGACCGCCTCGTGCCATTAATAATTTGCAGGCACTCCTTCTAGCGCCATTTGTTGACGGGCGAAATTGACCACTCATCAACTGGAGGAGTGAATCTGGTCCGGGGTTGTCTAAATAACCCAAGCCGTTTGGATTAATCCAATCCGATGGGTTTAGCGGCTTCGTTGGCCGATCTAAGTCCTAGGAAAGTAAAAGAACTAAGCTAAAGAAACTAATCTAAGTGAAAAACAGCTACTGCAAACTATATACAAGTCTAATATATATTTACAGTTTTACTAGCTAACAAAATAATAGTTCTACTTATTAAATATACAGTGCATATATATATATATATATATATATTTATATTTCTATTATATGTACAGTATTCACAAAATGCAAATCTTGATCGAAATCTGCAAAATCATATATGAATTGTCTTATGACAGCGAAGCTATTATTTTTTGATTTTTATAACTTTTATGAAAAAGAAGTGAAATGATAGTTATCTAAGCTAAACAATAAAATAACAATCCTAACTATAAATCTAAACTACAGAAATGAACAGTGAAACGTGTTCAGATTATAAGAAATTTATACATTAACTAAACTAATTAAATAGCACTAACAAACTAACTTGTAATAGCGTTTCCTATTTGTCCTGTGCACAATACTCGATTTCGTTGTTTGATGGGGGAAACTCGCACCAGATTTTCCAAATACTTCTCGTAAAAAGGAAGCAGTGACACTTGAATACTAATGACAGAACAAGCAAGACATATAGCAATAGTAATTCATAATTTAACAAATAATCATATTAGGATAAATCTGAGTATGAAAATTTTCATATTACTGTTCATTGAATGAAGAAGATCAACCTTCTAATTATCAAATGTAAACAGATTTATTGTTGTGTATAAAATGAGAGACATCAAATATGGACACTATTTAAATCCCATTACATCAACCTGTAACAAATTATGATATCTAAAGTAGTCAATAATTTGATTACAAATTGAAATGCACAAAAACTTGAACAAAAGTATGATATATTGAAGCTAAAGCCGTACAAAACATCCACTTTCATTCGAGTCTGAATAATCATCAATCCATAGTCTCTGCTCCCCAGCAGTGATGGATTTTGTTTACAAAAATAATACATATATAAAGGCCACAGGATGAAAACATTCCTGTGGAAATTATCAAAGTTGTTGCAAAAATTATGGGAATACAATCTCCCAAATTCTTGTTCCTATCTAAAACTAACATCCCAATCCAAAACTATGTAAAAAAAAACATGCTCAAAGATGCCACAGTCGATCCAATTTCCTTTAAAATTCGTGTGTACCTGTAAATTCACAAAAATACACGATTTCAGATTGCGTTTATTTGTAAAATCAGCAAAAATTCAAATTTTTATGACTAGATACAGAATCTCACGATTCTATAGCTAGTTATTATTTACAAATAGAATTGTATTGTATCAATTCAATCATAACAGAAATAGATGCGATTGAGAAAACAAATCCTTTATGCTAATTTGAAGCAAACAAAATCATTTAAAATCATTGTTGAAATACCATACCTCGGTTTCAGGGATTCGATTCGATCAAGCTATTTTTGAATTAACAATGGTAGTGGTCGCCTCTACATTTTTGAAAATGACAGAGCCTATGGTCTTCTGTCTTTTATCATTAGCTTGTAGTCTGTCATTTTCTTTGGTTAACACATTTACTCGGTCCTCCAAGGACTTGATTCGGGATTGGAGCAAAGGGGCGTTTGTATAATATCGGTCGAGCCACGACTTGCATTCATTGCACTGTGGTTGATCAAGCCGTGTAATTACAGGTGAGGAATCTCTTAAATTACCCGCAGTTCCACTGTTGAGTATGATCCCAGGGAATTTGGGGTCATCTCTAAGGCATGGCAGGAGGTTAGTCACATAGTCATAGGGCTTTACTGAACAAAGGCCGTGTGAGTATGGATACTCCTTGGTTAGAAATCACTCGATTTCGGAATCGGAATCTTCACTCAACAGTATTGGTTGTTGGTCTGTGTTTTGTTTAGGCTTATTGCGAGCACACCTTGATACCCAGCGCGCAGATTTTTTACCTTTTCAATTAACATCGTTGTTACCCTTACCTTTTTTCCTTGCAGGCCTCTTAACAGGCTTAACACTGTCTTTTAAACATGAGTCAGGCAGGGTGTCGGGTAGGTTATCGTTCGAGTAGGTCAAGGGTTCAACGGAGGGTAAGACTGTAGGAGGGGGCACGATAGGCCCAACAAGGGTTTCTGTGACCACGGTTTTGTCCACTTGTCCAATTTTAGGACTGGCAAAGCCATTCCTCAACAAGAAAGCTTCCCAACAGTCGCCACTCAACCTCAAATGATGAACTACAATAATTTTAATTAAACAGTGGTGGAAGAGGCTGGAGTCAGCTTTCTCCCTCTCGAAACGTTTAGCCATTTTATACAAAATCCGAAGGAGGAAATGTGGCATATTTAAAGGAAAATCTATTAAACTCATGAGAAGCCGGAGGTGGTATAGGAAAACTAAACCATATCTACCCTCGCATGTAATGAATTGCTTGATAATGGCCAACAAATCATGCCACCTAGACTTAAGAGCTATAACTGGCATACCTTTGTTGCAACTGTTGATTTTCCTTGAGGTAAACAGTAGTGGCCATGGTACTTCATCCACCTTCGAATTTTTAAACCATTTCTTCCCTTTGGCTGGCAGACCAGTGGCTGAGCTAAGGAAATCCTCATTCAATTCGAGTTGGATGTCCCCAACTTTGGCCTTGCATCCATCGAATGTAAGTGAAAATTGTTGAGCGACTGCGAGGTTGAAACCCTCAAACTTCTCAATAAAAACCCTCCACCCATTCCTCTCGAGGTCCTCTTGGGCGTTATCAAACAAGAGCAAAGTTTGAACACCGTTGGGTTCGATTCACACTACAGGAGCCATAGAAAATAGCACAGGATCAACAGGGTAATCGGCGAGGGGGTTTGACAGGGTAGACATAGAACCATTTTTCCCGCAGCTTCCCCAAAACAAGCAAAGGAAACCCGAAATGCAAGACAGAGCGTTAATGCTTATGCGTGTGAGGGTGGTGGAGTGAATTGAAACCATGCAAAAGTATCATGTCGGGCTGTACAATCGACGGTACCTTGGTAAAATGTTTCATCCAAATCACAATAGTGTATATCAAAAGCATTGTAAACAACATGTCAAATGGATTATCACATAACCATTGAAAATCACGAAATACATAACCAACAATCGATCTGAATGTTAAATAAGAAATGGCATTTACATGATTTAAAAGAAACCAATATGTCGAATATTGCATCAACGATTACATCAAAGACACCAACATGCCAAACTCACCACGATTTGACCCAAAATTAATGTGTTCAATAAAACTATTGCATCACCGATTACATCAAAGACACCAACATGTCAAATAACCATTGCATCAACAAACTTATAAATCGAAACCATATTAACAATAGTCAAATGCAAAGTGAGTGGTGGTTTGGTGTTTTGATAAATGTGTGACCAGTGCTGAATTGGAGGTAAAAGAGTTATGACCACATAAACAAATAGGTTTATAACAATCCAAAAGATCATTTTATTGCAATCAACATGAATCTCAACTGTAGGTTTTCACGCTTGCAGTCGTGAAAATGAAACGAAAAGCAGGTATGCGAGAGTGAAAGATAATAGTGTCATTTTTTTTAAAGAGTTGTGACGAGTATTGAGGGTTCAAAACCCTTGTGTAGGTAGCTTATAAGCAAAAGATAAGAATGAAAATGGATGCCAACAGAATTGCACCCCATCCAGGGTTTTGGTATGGACCATGGCCCTGTCTGGGATTAAAGTATCCTCCTCCAAACTTATTCATAAAAGGTGGGTTGGGCATCATTCATGTAGGAACAATATAATGCAGGTTATAAATATTTCCCCCAATTAGATGAGCTTTGGGCTGGGGGTTTCCCATGGTATGAAAATGACCTCCCCTGGGTGTAAATCCAGAGGATAGAGGTGGATTTGTCATACCAAAAGTATTAGACGAAATCATAGTAGAGGAGGAAAATATATAGGATGAAACAGAAGCAGTTTCTTGTCTGCCTAGTTGATTACTCCATCGAGGATTATTGTGACCAGGATTATACCCAAAAGAGAAATGGCATTGACCCCCGACCGAAGGATTCACTTGGGGAATTTGAGTTCCACCAAGCAATGCAGGAGTATACGGAGGAGCCATGCCCCTAGGTCCAACATTAGGATTAGTATTCATCGCTAGAATGGAGGATGAAAGTTGCGATGTGAGATTAGGGATACCATAAGAGAAAGGGGTAGAAACCAAAGGTATGTACTGAGAATTATATCTCGACGAACCAAAAATATACCCAAAAGGGTTCATTCCTACATGTTGAGAAGTAGCCATAGGCCGGATAGGAGTGGCGACAGGAATATTCGACACTACAATTGTAGCAATAGAAGTAGTCGAAGGAGTTCCATTAACTATGATAGGTGTGGGAGTCAAAGTACTCCCAGTATATTTTGACTCGACTCAATACTCATACTTGTATAATCACAAGTCTGATAGGTTGAGGTGTGTGTACCACTTTTGATAACTTTACACCTTTTAGAAGGCAAAGAATCAATATGCGGTGGTAAATTCAACAAATGACAAGACCGGTGAGGAAGTTGGTCCGTCTCCATGATGACTCAAGAATCGAGATATATAAAACAAAGTCCTAAGGCCAACTATCAACAAAGAGAACACCAAAATAAACAAAAGGCCAAATGCACACAAACATGATAAAATAGCTGAAAAAGGGCCTCCCACACTAGATATGGTATTTCTCGCCCAAGAGGGGCCCGAGACTCCATTAAAAATATTGGAGGTATCATAATCAATTATAAGGGCTCTCGTGGGCTTAACATCACATTCGGTCAAATCCCCCCAGAGAGGTAATCCTCCATAAAGGTTGTGTGTTGTTCGGTCCTTATCTGACTCATGGTACTCACAAAATAACCCCTACAAGTAACCTATGTGGTACCTATGTCAAGCAACTAAATCCACCACGATACAACCAATGAACAGGCGAACAGTCATAAGTCAGGTCCACCGTATGGGTAGGGTAACAAAGCCCAAAATCTTGAAAGCACTGCTTCTCAAGGAGGTAAAAGTACTAGCAAGACCCCTAAATAAGAATAGATCCCCAAAAATATCTTTGACGCTAAGAAGGTATTATAAGGCTATCTATTCAACCAAATTCACGTGACCTCGTGCTTAACTCTGGTGTGAGCGGAGCATCCCAACGTCACTAATTGTACAATGGATTTCACCACTCCCTTAGTTAGACACATACGTTGAGTTCAATAGACTTGGATATGTTTACTTGCAAAATCCTATTCCAAGGCCATATATCCTAAACTAGTTTGTGTACTCCTGAAAAATAAAATCCTTACTAATCAATTTTAAATTAATCAATGCTACTTTTAAAGGCTTTTTTTACTCAAGAGGTGTGGATGTGAAACTAATGATATTATGAATCAACATATAAAATAAATGAATATGAATATAATGCAAAGTCTAACTTCAATTCTCTAAAGATTATAAGCTTTAAAAATGCAACTTTCAATACAACTTTGCAATTCAAATGAGGTGCAATCTTTCCATGAATTTCAAAATTGATACTAAGCAACCAACAAAGCAAATGCCCAAAAATGAAAAATGTCTATTTTTTGTATTTTCAATAGAAAGAAATGAAAATGCAATGAATGAATATAAGCATGATATATAGACTCTATTCCAAGAAAAAGAATGAAATCCCAGTAGGATACCAACAAGAAAACACCTAGACCAAGATTCAAGTACAACCAATGAAAAAGATGATGAGAAATTAGAACCGCTTGAAAATCCAACTAGAAAAAGGTTTCCTATCACTGTGTAGGCACTCAACAGTTAGTATAGAGACCTAAGAAGACTCAACAACCATCAAAACTCACCCAACAACCACCAAACCAAGACAAAAAGCCCAAAAAGTTGGTGTACATGATTGTTTAGGGAAAAGAATTGTATGTACGCACCCTATAGAAGGACAACTCGCGTATCTACATGTATGTCTAGGGAAAAACTATGTACAAGTGTTAAAACACTACTAGGGCAAGGAAAAAGCCAAGAAAACTCAGATAAAAGGCAAAAAAATTGTCAAGCAATTAGGGGACAAGGAAACACAAGCGAATAGAGAGCAATCGAAGGAGAAAAACACTCCAACCCAAAAACAAAATAGAAGATTCAATCCCCAGTATGGTCGCCAATTTTGTTACGAGGAAAATCACTCTATGGCATGGGGTAAGCCACAACATATGGAAATGACTGCATAAATCAACTCTAATCCCAAGTATGTTATATAATTGAAAATGCCAACAAGACAAGATAAAAAGCCTACCTTGTTCGGATATTCGATGAAGACCACCATTGAGCACGCAACCCAAAGAAATACACCTGCAACTTGTACTCAACAACCAAGATATACAAGCATATGGTGATAATATATAAAGTTAGCACATCAAATAGCATAATCCATCAATATTCATAACAAATATGCCCATGGAATAATAATTCAAATATTTGCAAGAGATTAATTGGACAAAAAAAGAGTATTTCTATTAATAAATGATCCACATAAGTGTATAAGTGACAAAATCTTGTGTTGACACAAATTGAAACTGAGAAAATGAGTCCGTTCCAGCTGGGCCTCCACCACTTCAATCCTCAACCAAATGCAATCTCATATAAGGGAAACAATGAGGTTCTCCAACAATCATGGAAGAGCCTAGGGGCTGAACAATGTGTTCAGACTTGAAAGGACAAAGGGATGCAGACTCATATAATAAGTGAAAATTTATCCAAAGTATCTTTTCTCTCAATAGTTGAATTCTCTCTTCTTCCACGGCTTTGATAAGGCCCATTTTATAACCTTCAAATGGAACTGAAGGGATGAGTCGAAGCATTTCCAGTATATGGAAGGTCAAGGATCATGGATCTCATGACGTGATATGGAAACTCGACACCATTTTTTTTTAATTTTGGGCACAAAACCCGATGTACGTGGGATGTAATGGTGCACATTACATATACGCGAGTTGCATAGTTGTTAGGGTGCCTATATGTGGAAAAATAGGATTTTTTAGCTGTGGGAAGTGCAAAAGAGACTTCAAGTCTGCATAGAGAAATGGAAAAGGCCTTATGAGCAATTTGCATGGGGTGAGGCAAATCTTTCTATAACATTCATCAAAGCATGAACGCCTAAAGGGGCTATGATACCATAAGAGGGGAAAGGTGAGGGGGTCTAAGGGGGGTTTATGACTAAAAACATATCCCTTATGTTACCTTGAACCTTCACTCATTCAAAAATTTGAGTTTTCAAGTAAAAAGAGGTGAAGAGAAGTGGAGGAAACAAATTCTTTGACTTAAGCCATCTTTTCCTAAAATCTAGCGAGTTGTGTTACACACCAAAATGTCACACTTAAGTGTCACAAGTGTCCCAAAAGTGTTGTATGCACCTTACTAAGTGTTACATGCACTTTATCAAGTGTTGTATGCACATTACTAAGTGTCGCATGCACTTTGACACCATGAAAGAATATTTTTCATAATCCCTAGACATGTTAGGAGATAAATTTATCATATGAAGGTCAAAACACTATGTGCACATGTATTATTCATTATTATTCAAAAAGGAAATTAATTTAGTGTGAGAATCCACCTCACATTTAGTTTCCTAATCTCAAGGAGAAGTTGAGAATCTCGTGGATGGTTGAGATATTTTCTCAAATCAATATCCTAATTTGATGGATCTTGAGAGATATTTCCTCCCTAAAATCCTTAAGAGATATTTTCTCCCTAAAATCCTTGAGAGATATTTCCTCCCTAAAAATCTTGGAGATCCCAATTTAGTGGATCTAGTGAGTGATCTTCTCCATGGTGGTTAAGCCTCCAAATATTATATAATGAGGACATTCCAAGGTGAGGGAGAGTAGAAAGCATAGGTGTGATACTTATTATCTCAAGAGAAATAGGTTGAGAGTGCATTCAAGGATTGGATTGGAAGCTAGGATGAACACTAGCACAACAAGGTTGTAAGTTCCCATGTTTTCATGATACATAACTTGGTTTATTTCCTTCATATTGGTGTTTGCACATATATGTCTATATATATATATATATATATATATATATATATATATATAATTGTCTAATGATATATTGTATATGTATAAGGTAATGTTATGTTCCTTGCATAATTTCTTCATCGCAGTAGAAGCTTGGACAACAAGGCTAAAGACTAAAAAACGACGAGGGAAATCGTCGGAGAAGGAGTAAGTTACATACATCTATTCCTATAGACATAATGAATAGATCTAAAGAAATGTTAGTGTCCATTTTTTTCTTTTTTTTCTTGGAAGATAGGGGTCTAGATATCTAAGCGAGATTTCACATGTCTGCAAGGGAAATATTCTGTAATAGAAAATTGGCGACTCCACTCGGGAGAACACCATGTTCTTCTTGGTTTCTATCTCTTGAGTTTTCTTTACTCTTTCTTTTTATTTGTTCCTATAAAGATATTATTCTATTCAGCAATCCTTAGGAATATTAGTTAGTCAAGCACTGCATTGTTGCATCATTCTGAGCAAAATTAGTCAAGTTTTCTTCACTCTCTGAATTTCAACACTCCTTTATAGTGTTCTGCAGAGTGTTGATCCTCTAATAAATGCTCCATGTCATCCTATTGGAGAGCATTGATCCTATTATAAATTCCCTCTGTTAGTATATTGGGAAGCATTGAACTCTGTTGAGCTCCATGTCTTCTCTATTACAAGAGCGTTGGTCTCCTTTCAGAATTAGTTTGGAGCTTATTTTTCCTTTATTTTTTTGTACGTTTAGCTCAGATCTTTGCGTTAAAGTATTGTATGCTTCTTCTTGGCTTTAATTGACGACAGTTATGTAATTAGGTGATCTAATTAACTATTTTGAGTTTCTATTTATTTTCAAGTTTCCAAATTGTGCATGTCTACTTTAGGATAATTTAATCCTTTTTCTTGCGTACATGTCACTGTCAATTTGAATTCTTGATTCTGAGAACTTTCAAATACCATGTTTTTCTTTTAGAATCTAGGATTTTGATTTAAGAATAGAAAATCAATGTGTTAGGCCTGTTGTTCGAGTTCTCTTTCTTGAGGTTAACATTGATCCTTTTGATTTTGGAACTCATTGGTCTTGGCACTTTCGAGTGTTGATTTGCGATCACTTATTGATTGTATTTCATCATTTTCAAAAGAGTTTTCTTTTAAATGAATTTTGATTTGTTTTGCGAACATTAGAAAGTTTAGATTTCTTGTTTGCAAAAGACAAGAATTGAAAGCATCTTTGTTAGGTTCTTTTTAGTTTTTTTCCATTTGCTTGCATGTTTTTTTTCTTCATTTTCTTTTGTTTTTGAAAGTGCAAACAAAATAGATTAGATTTTGAAGTTTTTCATATAATTTGGAAACTTTAAAGGAAAGAAAACAAAAGGTTTTGCCTTCAACATTTTGGGGGTTTTTTTGGGTACATGTTTTAAATCTAAGCTTGTATTCATTTGGGATTTTATAAACATTGATTGGATAGTTTGGCATTTAAGTTGAAATTGCATGGTATTGGGTGTTTATTTCTATTAAGAAAAAAAAATCTCTTCTCTTTCTCATAGATAGAATTCATCGAAAATGAATGTTTTAATTTCATTCTTTTTTCATTCTATTGGAGTCAAGTCTCATCACATCATCAGTTTCACGTTTGTACACCATTCTAATTAAGAGCAACCATTAATAATCAAAAAACGTGCTAATAAAATAAATTAGACATCTTTTATTTATAGCACACCAACAATAATGTAAGGATAGGGCCTTTGGATTGGGGTGAAGTGAGTTAACCATCCAAGGATAATAGACAAGAATTTAGAACACTAAAGATTAACAAAATCAAACTATCATATAGGCATAGTCGAGAACCCCCTCTAACACAAGGGATAAACATGAGGTCATGTGCAGAAGATTAGTGAAGATTACACCTCCAAATCTTGACCAATCATAGTGGAAAGACTATATATTGGGGTTTTTCTTGAGTGTTACTGGTTCATTTGGTCTTAGTGCCTCGTGAATCTAAAATTCGTTCAAGGTCCTCAAGAGTATTACCGGTCCACTTGTCTTCAGTCCTCTGGAATAGATTCGTACTTTGTTATCATTCCTATACATTCGGTCCCAACTATCGTTTGTACCCCCCAGAGGTTGACTACGAGTTGGTAACTCTAGTGACCTTTCCTAGGTATCTACAAAGGTGACTATGGGGGATTCCCACGACACATGTGGAAGACATCGTATCACACTTTCAGTACCCTTGGAGGGTGATCCCACGAAACAAGGGTTTCTTGTACCAAGAAGGTTTGTTACATGAAGGTTTGGGTAACTGCTTCTCATATCTTTGCTAACGGCTTGATATCCCATCTTCAGAAGATCCTTTTACCTACTACTTGTTTGGTTGATTACCTTTAGATTTTTTAAGATTGTGTTCTTTTAACATTTGTAGTTGACCCTAGGTTTAATATTTGTCTATGGAAACAATTTCGGAGCCTGCCAAACAAGGAACCCCTTTTCAAAGGGATTCTCATCCTTTTCCTATTTTTGGGAATATTGGTCCTTCTTACATTGCTACTTTGATTCTTCTCAGGTTCACTATAAGGTTACTGGTATGGTTGTTTTCCACTCTGGTGATCTTGAATGCTCCTGGTGTTTCAAATATAAACCCTCCATCCCAAGAACATCAACCTCATGTTGACCATTTTATTTCTTTGCTTGTTGCGTCTTCTTCCCTTTCTTCTTCTTCGCCTGGTGAAAGTCTTAATAATAGTATCCAGGAAGCTCAAAAGAAGAAGAAAATGAAGAACAAGAAGAAGAAAAATAAGCAAGGGGGAAATCAACCAGTCACTATTAATCATGTTGGGAGTATTGATGATAGTGACAAGCCTACCAAATGATCTAGGTGGATCTCCACACATGGAAGGAACTTTAATTTGTTCACCAATTTGAGTTAAAATTGGTGACAAAGTGGTGAAAGGGTGAACTTATGTGTTTATGAGTTTTATTTTCTCATGCATTTTATTAATGCTTTGTGAGAAAAATGTCTCATGCATTTATTTTATGTTTTTATGAGATGCTCATGCATTTAATTATGTTTTTATGAGCTTTTAGAAAAACTCATACAATATTATTCACTTTTGAAGTGAAACGATTAATACTTGTGAGGGAAATTAGACTCGGGTATTTATCATTAAATTATAATTTTGGAAATTGGTTTTTATGTGAGAAACCACCTCACACGAATTTACCATTATTCTCAATTATAGGTTGAGAGAATCAAGGGCTTGGTTGAAGAGTCTTTGGGTGGTTTTGAGACTTTTTCCATTATGTGCTTGAAGATAGTTTGATATCCTACTTTTATGGATCTTGTTTTTCCTCTTTTGTAATTAGATCCTATTATTGTGGATCTAGGAATTAATGCTCTTTTTTTTAGAGTGAGTGAGGAAAAACTATATAATTCCTTATGTGAGCCATATTCATGGAGAATGATAGTAATGAGAAATTAATGAGGGGAGTTAGAGAGCTATAGTTCTACTACTCCTAAGTATTGAGAGACTTATTCATGTAAGGAGGTATCCTTCTTTATGTATGGAGAGTTACTAGTGTGAGTAGTCTTCTTGAATCCTCATTGGAGGAGAAGGCATCTCTTGTGTAATCACTTGTGAGAAGGTCCCAACATATTTTGAAGAAGGAATGAAAGAGATATGTATTCCAATTGAAGCGGGTCTGGAGACGTAACCCAGGAGGGGCGAACTCCGTTATCAACATCGGTTTTCTCTCTCTTGTATTTTCATGTGCTTTATCCATTTTGAGTTCACATGTTTTATGTATTAATGTTTAAAATAATTGTTATTAATGAACCCATATGCCCTTTAATCCTTATGCAAATAATTCGTCAATAAAATATTCTCAATTGAAAACTTGCGTAGAGTAATTACTCCCTCGTTTTCAGATCAAGTAGTATTAGAGCAGGTTGATTGCTTTGTAGAATGGGAAAAGGAGCAAAGTAAGTAGAAAAAATTCAAGAATTAGAAGAGATAAATCACAACATTCAAATTGAAAACGCAGAGTTGAAGAGACTTTTACAGGTTGCAGAAGAAGAGAAGCAAGAGCTTCAAGAGATATCTCAGCTTCATGGAGAAGTCCTCAACAGAATTATTGAAGAATTGCAACTTGAATTGCAAGCCAAGGATGATCTCTTGGCTAAGTTGCAGCATGGTGGACGAATGGAGGACAAAGAGCCTTCTATCGTGGATGCACAAACTCAAATTGAGATATATGATGTTTCTTCATGTTCAATTTCTTCTCAGTATGAAACTAACATGAGAATGAAGCTCCTCACGAAGATGGGATACAAAAGAGGTGGACTTGTCATTTGTGGCCAAGGATTCACTCAGCCATTAGAGGTGGTACAAATACCATGATTTGCAGGTTTGTGATACAATCAAGAGGAGATTGGATAGTGCTCAAAGTCCGTTGAAGCAAGAGCCACTTAAAAAACCATTTCTACATCATTGGATTCCAAGAGAGGAGTCAAATCATCTAGTCCTAGTCCTCGTCGGATCTACAACAAGGATAAACCTGGAAGGTATAAGGATCATGTTCAACCAAATTCTTTCTTTGATTTTAAGAAGCATGATTATTGCATCACATCTTCTAACCATGATGTAGCCCAACATCAGACGAAAAAAGTTTGGGTTAAGAAGACAGATGTGTCCACGGGAAGTGATACAAATCCGAAACCACACCTTCCAAGTCATCCTGTGAGGAAGTTGGATAGAAAACGAAGGAATTTTTGCAGTTATTGCAACATTAGTGGCCATTGGGAGAAGAAATGTTGGAAGATCCACGCATAGTTACATTGTAATTAAAGGAAGAAACCTACTCCAACACTCACCAATAAAGAGGCTGCAAAAGAGCTTGTGGTCAATGTTCCTGCACCAGTCCCTGAAGAAACTCAGTTGTAGGAAGAGAGCACCTTCCATTGGCTCGGTAAGAAATGGATCGCATTCTTGCATAGCTAAGTTTTGTTTCACATGATGAACCTCTTTTTGTTTCCATTGTTGAAAATCATGAAGGAAACTAATTTGTTCTTGCATGAGCATATTAGGAGGTATATCACACAATTAAAATAAAATTATGGAGTTTACAGGAGGAAAACATGTAGCCTTTGAGAAAGGCTTAGAGGCTGTGGTAGCAGTGGGCGTGTGGGAAAAGTAGATAGCACCCTCACATTAAGTTGGATTTCTTGTAATGGAGAGCAATAAATTTGTTATATCTTCATTCCAAGCTGAGTAAAGGGTCGATCTGTGACCCAGTCTCTGTTATCATATATTCTATCATAGAATCACATGCACCCGCAGGAAATAATGAAATTATTGAATTCTTTTGTTTCAGTTTTTTTTTATCCTCGGCGATCTCCAACTTGTACTACCATCCCATGGTGGGATTTGCGATATCGTACTTTTTCCTCAGCTCACCATTTCGCCTTCTATGACCCCCTAGGGAATCGAACTGGCTCATTCTCCACGTCATCTGTGGGCATCTCATATCGAAAAAAACTATAGTGTTCAGGCCATGGAAGAATGCAAACATAATGATACATATAGTTACATGGCATTTGTTTTACCTCGACACCCACTTCAAATTCATCCTTTCACACAACACACTGTAGAATCGGTAATGAGAAGTTCTTGCGTAATTTTTAATGGTGGGTATTGTTTCTATAAAAACTTTGGAGGTAGTACCACAATGTCGCTTCTCGATGAATCCAATGATTACGTGTCGAATCATCTTCTTCATGCCAGAAAAAAATAGGTAATGAAATCCACCAACAATACTAGACCTCCAATTCTGACGTTGATCGTGTGTTGTTAAATATAGGTTCATGGTGTTTTCATTCCATTGTTAATATATTTCGGGATTTGAATCGCGGATGGTCCAAGTTTTTACATGATTGATGGCGATCTTTTTGGACGTTGTTTCTGGTGACATAAAATCTCACCAATGTCGAAGGTACCACATCATCCAATATTATCGCCAGGAATAATGGCACCGCAACAACTCAGATTTCTCTCCAACCGTGATGGAAATACAAATCCCGAGGGGATATACACAATCAATTCAAGGGCGTATTTTGAGGGATTCGAAAGCCCATAAGAATTCCACGTGGTTATGCAATTTTATTTGCATTCCATCGAGAGATCCATGTATTTCATATTTGACACCATCAAATCGAATTACATCTAGAAGAGAGAGTTCTTTATGATGGATTCTTCGCTAATATAATGCATGAACCGAGAGGATTATGCTCCATCAATGAGAAAGATCCTCTGCATATATATTGTTATTTGAGTTATGCCATGTGGTTGGATATACGCTCGAATTGTCATAAGATATTCAACACTTTTAATTTGTTGTGTCAATTTGTGGTGCAACAACTCCTCTTACTTGATGATACAGAGCAGATTTATTTCAAAGATAAGATATGTTTTGGTAGACATCGTGTCATTAGCTCCGAGTTCATTCTGAAGACTGAGCCAATGTGGACAATAAGGGCTCACAATACAACCATAACAGATTTAGATGGCTCATTGAATGAGGCATTTTACAGTAGGAGAGAACCTTCACTATTATTAGTGTCGTTGGAACTGTCAGTTACATCGCACTCGAATAATCATTGTGAGGACAAGTGATGGTTGAATCATATGTGTATAGTTTTGGCGTCCTGCGAAAGGTGTCTCAGATTTCGTGGTGGAGAAAATGAATTAGATTCTCAAGTTGGGTTGTCGTGATATCAGTCCAACAATGTTTTGTTGGTAAATGCAATGTATTCGGTTGCACTACGTCCATGACATGTGTGGCCTCTTTGGTGGGAAAGTTTCCTATTGGAAATGACCACATAAACATCAATTTTACCATAATAGCAACAATTTGATGGAATTACCGAGGTTGCTTCATCACTGATGAATCTAAAGAATTCCATCTCTGAGATATTCTCAAACACATTCATGGTTTTGATAAGAACAATCTTTGGAATAATTTTCCAGAGATCGAGGCTTATGAGTTCAATTCTCAGTTGTAAGTTTTCACTTGGATCAACGTTCCTTCGCCAGTTGACCAGAGAAACGAGATCGGATAATATTGTTCTTGTTATCGCACAAATGACATATGACTTCCACAGGATCATTGTGCCGAGGTTATGGAATTTGACAGAGGGTCGAGACTTGATGTCTTCACCAATGGAGTAAGCAGTTCGGGCTTGGAGGTTTACGCAGAAACCTTATAATGTGCGCCACTACACAGATACGAGGCATAAAATCCAGGGGCTTGAATGGAGCGTTGGTTCCAATATATAGATCTGGCTTGACATCGGACCAAGAGTCAAATTTTGGTGTTGTTCCAAGCTTATCCATCAAATCTTGGTGTTGTTTCAAGATTATCTATCATGGTCACATGAGCCACTATAATGCACCGAGGGATGGGTAAAAAGTTGAGGAACAAAGCTTGGTAGAGCGGACCCAAAAACTTTGGAAAATTTCTTTTGCAAACTATGGTAAGCCATTGTAAATGGTTTAATTCATTTTTATGCATGGGTTTTAATCCCAAGCTTTGATAGGTTACCATGCCGAAGATTTTTGAACCATAGAGCCATGTAAATATTTTATGCGCATGTTTGGCATGATGTAGCCACTCTTATGTGAGGAGAGTGAGAGGCATTATTTTGCACCTTACCCCTTGATTGGGTTCTTTGTAATCATCATGCAATCATTTAAATTAGGCGATTTGCCTAAGACATTATGGAATTCCTTATAAACTTGATCAATGAGTATGATTATAAACTCTTGGTAAGTAAGGTACTCCAAATATGTAATACAGGTACCATCAACTTCATAATCTATATATCAACAGATATAGGTTGCAGATTTACGTAGATGTGGGCTTTGCATTTCGAGCTCCAAAGAATAGAGGTGAAGGAGACAAGGGATGTGCCTTTTTCCAAACATTTGATTTGCAGCAGTTCTAAGTGTTGGCTTCACATTCTGATTCTGAAGTACGTGGGTGAAGGAGTATTGAAGGAATGTGCCTTTTGAATACATTTGCATACAGATAAATTTGACACTTTTGGAGACCAAAAGGTTCTTTTGTGGTGAGGCGTGATCTGGGCGGATTTACACACATGGAAGAAACTTTACTTTGTTCACCAAGTTGAGTTGAAATTGGTGACGAAGTGGTGAAAGGGTGAACTTATGCATTTATGAGTTTTATTTTCTCATGCATTTCATTAATGCTTTGTGAGAAAAAGGTCTCATGCATTTCTTTTATGCTTTTATGAGATGCTCATGCATTTAATTATGCTTTATGATATTTTGGAAAAAATCATACATTATTATTCACTTTTCATGTGAAATAATTAATACTTGTGATGGAAATTAGACTCACGTATTTATCATTAAATTATAATTTTGGAAATTGGTTTTTATGTCAGAAACCACCTCACACCAATTTGTCATTATTCTCAATTATAGGTTGAGAGAATCAAGGGCTTGGTTGAAGAGTATTTGGGTGGTTTTGAGACTTTTCCCATAATGTTCTTGAAGATAGTTTGATATCCTACTTTTATGGATCTTGTTTTTCCTCTTTTGTAATTAGATCTTGTTATTGTGGATCTAGGAATTAATGCTCTTTTTTTAGAGTGAGTGAGGAAAAACTATATAATTCCTTATGTGAGCCATATTCATGGAGAAGGAGAGGAATGAGAAATTAATGAGGGGAGTTAGAGAGCCATAGTGCTACTACTCCTAAGTATCGAGAGACTTATTCATGTAAGTAAGTATCCTTCTTGATATATGGAGAGTTATTAGTGTGAGTAGTCTTCTTGAATCCTCATTGAAGGAGAAGGAATCTCTTATGTAATCACTTGTGAGAAGGTCCCAACATCTTTTGAAGAAGGAATTAAAGTGATCCATATTCCAATTGAAGTGGGTCTGGAGATGTAGCCCAGGAGGGTAAAACTTCGTTGTCAACATCGGTTGTCTCTCTCTTGTATTTTCATGTGCTTTATCCATTTTGAGTTTACATATTTTATGTATTAATGTTTAAAAGAATTGTTTTTTTCTTTTTTAAGTGAGTGTAAGAAGTTGTATTACTGCACAACAATTATGATACAAAAAGGGGGGGCATCCTAGTCTGCCTAGTAGGAAACCAGACCAGGGGTTCCCGAGTTGCACTTGCTAATATATACGAGGGGTAGGACTGATCTGCCACTAGGGGAAACTAGGCCAGTCCTACCATAACCAGTTTGAAAAAATATAAGCAACACAGACATAAAAAGCAAAATATGAGACAACCCACTAGACCTAAGTGGGTAGTGGGCCGAACTGACCTGACTACGCCTGGCATTCCTGCCATTAGACTAACCATTCAATAGTCCAGGACAATGATGTGTTTCTTTCCACCATCTGCCTGGCCCTTGTTATCATCCTTCTGGGAGATCGTGCAATTCTTCCTGATTTGGGTTCGGATGGCATGATGTCTATGTGATGGACATAGCATAGATAAAGGTGGAATTGAGCAGCCAACCGCTCCATCTTGGATTTTTGGTCCTTCTCGACCTCAACTAACAATTTGGTAATAGTTTCCATACTGTTGAGGCGACTTTGGATTTTGTCCAGCATTTTCTTGTGTTCCTTGTTTTCCTCTTGTCTGGCGTTTTCCATTTCCGAACTCACTTTGTCGATCATCATCTTAGTTAGCCACACCATCTCCACTGTTTTATGGTAGAGGGTTTCCTTGGGCTGCGTGGCCCTCAGATCAGTTACCCAATCTGCTTCCTGTGCCACTACATCGCATGCTTTGAATTTGCATCTTTCTTTTATTTCCTTTTCCCACCGAGTAATGGTTTCTTTTCCTTTCGGTGCAACCAAAGTTTGGAAGGTGCCCTCCACATATTTTTCCGCCTGATCCATTTTTGAAGCCAGTCGTGGACTATTCAGAACTTCCTTTCCAAGGGGATTCCTCTTCCTATGAGTTGGCTTCACTCGCACCATCCCGCTTGGCCTGTCGCAACTCCTTTGTTGGATACTCATCCTGTACCTTACTTCACAGGGATTCTTCCTTTCCCTGCCCTTGTATATGTGATATCCCCAGCAATTGTGCTCATTTTGTTTGCGACTATTCCTGTTATCTCTCCTCTTATTGATCTTCCCCTATTGCGAGCTCGTCCTTCCAATCATGGTTTGCCCATAGTGGTGAGCATTCCTGTCCTTTTTCCTCGTTGTGGCTCGTATGATCATGATGATTCATACTTTATCCCTGTGTGGGTCCCTATCCCTGCTCGCTTGAGATACGACTGTGTTTCTCTTCGTCCTTGTTCTTTGGCATGGTGGATCGATTCTGGACCATGTCACTCCCTCATGGCTTACGTAATTCATTTCATGTGGTTTGTCGTATGTACTTTCCCACACACTTTCCCTGCAACTCTTACTGTCAAAAGGGCCTTGTTGTCATACCCCTGGCTGATGTTTATGTTGATCTTGCATGGTAATTGGTGGTCGAGTGTTAGGCAATCATATCTTGCCTAGGTCCTGCATGCCTGCTGCTAAGCCTTGCATCACCCTCCTCGATGTGACCTTCGTTGCTTAAGATGCCTTCACGGTATTTTGTTGCTAGTTAGATGCAGTCTGTTCTGATTTGTCCATTCAGGATGTTGATCTAGGTAGTGTCTAGTTCCAGACCTTCCTTGCCAACCCCCTTGTTGGCTAGCTTGTCTGCCAGGCCATTCACTAACCTGCGAACTCAACATAACTCCATTATATTCGGGGTTTTTAAATGTTCCTGGATTTTCTGTAGGGAATGTGCCAGGCGCCAGTGTTGTTGAACCTTGCTCACTCTGGTGCCATTTTGGAGTCTCTTCATTGTGTTGATGACCGGGGTGGATTTTCCTTCCATGATAGTGTTTGTTACCCTTTCATGACTTTGGATTTCAAGGCCAAGATCCAGGGCTCCAAATTCTGCTACGGTGTTGGTTGATTTTCCCATACTCCTAGCATACAACCAAATGATGTTACCACCACTGTCTCTAATCACCCCTCATGTCCCTGCCACTCCTGCGTTTTCTTTTGTCGCCCTGTTAAAATTAATTTTGAGAAATCCTAATGGAGGGGGGGTTCAGTTGCAGTCTCCTATTTGGAGTTTCGGTTCTCGCCCTACCAGTGTGTTGCTGTGTCCATCTTTTAGGTGAAAAAATTCCAAGATGTGGGAGTCCTGGTCTATGAGTTGTGTTTTTTCCTTCTTACAGTTGCATATCTGCATTGTTTCTTGTATTTGTGAGATTATTGCATCCTTGAGCTTTCCTTCTGATAATCTTTCGTTCCCGAAGATGCGTCGGTTCCTTTATTTCCATATTTCCCAGATGATCATACCCAACGTTAGATTCTAGTAGAGGTTCACCATTTCATTTTCACTGTAACTCTCATTCCAATTTTTTATGGTTGCGCTGATGTTACCTCAGATCCTATTGGACTAGCGATAGATGTGTGCCGCCCAATCCCATATCTCTATTGTGTAACTGCATTCATCGAGGAGGTGATGGTCGTTTCCTCCTTAGCTTGATAGAGGTGGCAATGCAATGGACCTATATAACCCATTTTCCTGAGGTTTTCCTAGGTTAGAATTCAGTTGTGAGGAACTAACCATTCGAACATTTTGATTTTTGGCCATTAGGGGATGGACCAAATCTTTCCCTATTGTTACGCTGGGTATTCTTGATCCTGGTCCGCAATGTAATATCGTGCTTCTCCTAAGTTAAATTCCCCACCATTTTCCCTGCCCCACCTTAATTGGTCCTCTTCCTCTAAGATTGCAATTTTCCTTTTCCCTAGTTCCTCCTCCACCTCTTTCGTTAGAGTTGCGATCTGGTCTCTATTTTGTGGATTGAGTTTGTCCCAGATCCTCCATCTGTCGCTACCATTTATTTTCTTCCAGTAGTGATGGATTTTTGTTTTGCCTTGCGCTGTCATTTCCTGTTTGAGCTCCTCCCTATCCAGATTTTCCATTATGGGTTCCTGTTGCCATGTGTCCTCCCAACATCTAGTTTTTTTACCATTTCTAACTTCCCAGAAGTTGTGTTTATGGATCCAGTCCTTGTTGCACCAGGCGGAATTCCATATGGATGATCCCTCCCTTGCCCCCATGAATCAAATTCGATCCTATTGGTTGATGTTTAGGGCATACTTGGCCTTCCAGAGGTTTTCCCACAGTACTGTATGTCCTTGACCCATCTCCACCAGCGTTTTTCCCTGTAGGATTCGTTGGTTACCTGTGTGTTAAGCCCTAATATTGGCTCATTACCACTTAATTGGGGCATATTAGATTAGTAATGTTATTTTATTTATGTCGGCTTTAGGCCATTAGTTGTGATTTAGATTAGTAATGTTATTTTATTTATGTCGGCTTTAGGCCA
>ML781077.1:210216-227850 GCA_009831015.1 Picea engelmannii
CCATGGAAGGATGTTGCAGTCTAAATTTAGTCCCTGTAGAATGATGGATTCTGACACCAAGAATCTGTCTAGACTTGTAGCTACTTGGTGGTGATTTATTTGTTTGTTATTCCAGGTGAATGGGCCATTGTTGGTTCTGATGTCCACCATCTCCATTGTATCAAAAAAAGCTGAAAATTCCTTTGCATTTCTATCCAGTCTCCTGGTGCCCCCTTTTTTTTCCGCAAGTGTCGTGATGATGTTGAAGTCCCCTGCCAGGATCTAGTGGAGTTTTTTGGATTGGGCCTTTATATTTTCTAAGTCTAGGAGCATTCTCCTTCTTTCCTCCAACATCTGGGGACCATACACATTAGTGCATAGAATCACCTCTGTGTTACCTATAATTTGCATGTTAACCGAAAGTGTGTGTCTCGTGGCTTCGACTGCTATTAGGTTCATCGAATGTGGGTTCCACAAGGTGAGGATACCACTGTCCATCTATTAGCCTTCAAAAACGAACATCTTGTACTTATTCCATTGTTTTTACTGATTGTTTCCATTCTGTCTACAATGCATTTTGTCTCTTGGATGAAATAGAGGTCAGGTTGTTCCTGCCTCTGTCTATTTTTAAGTATTATTTTCTTTCGTGGGCTATTTAGGCCTCTTATATTCCATGTTATAATATTCATTTAAACATGTGGGGGGGATTTGGGAAAGATATTTTTGATCTTACCTGAATTTATCAGCAGGGCTCCTAGTTCTTGTAGGGATATGCTATTTGATTTCCTGCCTTTCTTCCACCTTGTCTGCTTGGGTGAATGTTGTGGTTGTCCCTCACCTACTTTGATTCCTAGGTGTACTATCTCACCATGTGTGTGCTTGATTCCTATGGATTTTTCTTCCTCCCTTAGAAGGAAAAGGTATTGGATGCGATCTAGTTGCTTCGCTGGCACATTGTCTACTCCCTGCCTTTTCCATTGCTCCAATATGTTCAAGAGATATATTCCTTCCCTTTCCACAATGTTTCTAAGATTAGGATCTTCTGTGCCTACCTTTCTTGGTGTCATCTACAAGTCTCTGTCTACATCCTACATTGGGGTGTTGGTGTCTTCGTTTCCTCCTTCCATAGGACTTGCGCTACCTCCCCGTTCCCTCTTATTGCTTGGAATATCTATGTTCTCATGAGTTGCTTGTTCCTTAGCTTCTCTAGATTTTTTCTTTTCCTTTCCTCCTTTGTCCCCTTGGTTGGCCTTGTCTCATCCTTCTGGTCTAGTCCTGGCTTCCAGATTGCTTCCTATTGGGGGTTTTCTTTGTTTCTTGTTTGCTCTGTTTCTGTGGTTCAAATTTACAAACCCGTCCTCATCCTGCTGTGTTTTGGTGTTTTCCGTTTCTTGTTTTTTATTGAGAGGAAATTCTCTGATTAGGTTTCCATGTTCATGGACTCTTCTGCATCTAAACAGGATCTTCTCTTATTTGATGCTTTGTATCCATTCCTCATCCCTGAATTCCAGGCTTATGGCATCTGAGAGCGCCCCCTAAACATCCATCTCCATGCAGATCCTTGAGTAGGATGTATATCTCCCTTTTAGGGTTGCTTCTGATGTCTTAACATATTTTCCAAGATTTTTCTCGATTTCTTTGAAGGTGGATGACATCCAGTAGTCTTGCGTTAAGGAGTAAAGCCTCAGCCAGACTGGGACATTTTTAAAGGTTTCTTTCTCTGGGGAGAAATTTTCCTTCCACGGCCGCATGTACAACCCTGCTAAGGCGTGGAAGTATGCCCCCCCCTCAAAGACTTTATCCATGTCCTCCAAGTTCATGAAGACTGTTGTGAAGAATCCTTTCGAGCCCAAGTGGAGTTCCACTTCTCCACTTGGCTTCCATTGATATTTTATCCAGTTGTGCAACGTTCTTTCTATGGGCCACAAACCCATGTGTTGGCATATTTATTACAGGAAGACATAAGGCATAGTATTTTTTTGTCATTGATGGCAATCTTAGCTCGACGATGATGAACAAGAGAAAGTGGCAAGACCAGCAGTGAAATGATGATCGCATGGCAAGATCAGAATTGTAAACTCCAGGAGTCAAGGAAGCAACTCACAATGGAAAATCCCAAAATGCGATAGATCAGAGCATGTCAAAGACTCCATTTCGGATTTTCGCAGAGCGGGAAATCAGAGTTTCGGATACTAGGAGTTGGAGGAGTCAAGAGTCAAGATTCTTCATCACAGGAGTCCCGAAGTCGCAAAATGTGAAACGCCGAAATCCCAAAATAGGAACATCAACAAAGAGTTTCGCAGATCGGGAAATAACTCCATTTTGGAGTTCTGGATACCAGGAGTTGGAGGAGTCAAGAGTCAAGACTCTTCATCACAGGAGTCTTGAAGTCATGAAATGCGAAACGCCGAAATCCCGAAAAAGGCACATCAACAAAGTGTTTCAAAGACCGGGAAATAACTCCATTTCGGAGTTTCAGATATTGAGAGTTGGAGGAGTCAAGAGTCAAGACTCTTCATCACAAGAGTCCCGAAGTCGCAAAATGGGAAACGTCGAAATCCTGAAATATGCACATCAACAAAGTGTTTCGCAGACCAAGAAATAACTCCATTTCGGAGTTCCGAATACCGGGAGTTGGAGTGTTGAAACACTTCACCACAGGAATGCCGAAATGCCGAAATGCTGAAATGTGAAAAACACCTTTTGGTGTAGGTTTCAGTTACTAGGAGTTCGAGTGTCGAAACACTTCACCACAAAATCACGAAATGCCAAAATGTGAAATTGCGACATGGAGTTTCAGGGATTGTGACATGGAGCGTCAAGATATCTCATCACAAGAATTGTCAAAATCGTGAAATGTCAAAAGGGACTATTGTGAGTCTCGAAGACTCGAAGGGAAAAATGCAGAAATCCCATCAGCCGTTTGATTAGAAAAAGAAGGGATTAGATTATGAAGCTTTGTGGACCATTGATCTGGATCCATTTCGAGGATCGCGACTTGGAGAGTCGAGATGCTTCGCAACAGGAATTCGCGACATGTGAAATCGCGAATTGTCGAAATACGAAATGCGAAAGACATTTTGTTTCTTGTAATCCAACGGTGCAAGTGAATTCGAATATGATCGGAGGGCTACTGTTTCACCTCACAGTTAATTGATTAGTTACGATTCAGTTAGAAAAATTGATTCATGATTCTTGATAGGTTGGTGATTCAGTTGCTGAGGCGTGTGTGAATAAAAGATGATATGAGACGACTGTGCAAGGTTGATCGTTCTAAATGAAAAATGAGTTGATCTATAAGAAAGGGAAAATTACAGTATGCGCAGTGTCAGACCGACAGTATGTGCAGTGTGAGATAAAACTCAGAGATGAGTAACAAATGAGGAATAGACAGAAGCAAGAGAAGAATTGCAAAACAGACAAAGGAAGAGAAGAATTGTAGAATAGCTTGAAGCAGAGAAGAATTGCAGAACAGACAGAGGAAGAGAAGAATTCCAGAACAGTTAGAAGCAGATTAGATTTACCAAATAGAGAAGAAGTGGTAAGAATCGATTTATCTGTGTTGTTGGTTATTCAATCATTTATTTATAATCAGGGAGGTAGGGTGGTGCTAGGGAGGACTGTTTTCCTCAGAGGTTCAAGTGGGTGCTTGATCCGGATTATTTTCGGCATGAAATGAGAGCGGAGATATAACACTGAAATATTCAGATATATTGCAAGAGAGACAACAATATAACAGAGATATAGCGGAAATATAACAAGAGTCACAGATATACAGTAATACACAATTTCTATTAATGAAATAGATGTACAGAGACTGTAAAATACAAAGTGAAAGACTCACTAGAATGGTAGTAGCTTATCTTTGAGAAGAGATGTGATGGATACTCACATCCGTGAGAAGATGATTATTACAATGAGGCTCTAAGGGCCTTTTTAACATAAGTAAACTCCAAAACCCTAACCCCAGAAGATGAAAAGCCAAAAGGTTTGTGGGCCCCGATGGGGGTAGTTGATACGTCAACTTCCTAGGGGTGTAACTTTTGCATACGATCTTCGTTTTGGGCACTCAATAACTCGTTGGAAAGATCTATCCGAGAACTACAACTTTTAGGGCCTCAAAAAACATCGTTTAGGGCCTCAAAATGGCACCGGAAGTTAAAAACTGCTAAAAATAGTAAATTACCAAAATTGTCAGAAACATGTTTTGGGCCAGTTGGAGAAGGTGGGTGGCCACCTATATCCACATGGATCAGTGCTTGAAAACAGGGAGTTGTAGCTTCCATTTGGTTGCAGCCAGAAAAACCAGGGTGGCAGGGTGGTGCAAGGGAGAACAGTTGTTCTATGTTATACAGGTTGGTGCCTGTGTGACTGGAAGTTGGTGCTTCCATCCAGTTGGTGCTAGAACACTTAGGGAGTTGTTGCTTCCTTCTAGTGGGTGCTAGAGAAAACAAAGAGTTGGTGCTCTCAAACAAGTTGGAGCTTGTAAAACAGAGGTAGTAGCCTCACATTGAGTGGTGCTCAATTATAGATGATGTACAGAACTTAAAAGACTGCCCATCATTTCGAAGAAGAAGAGGTTTTCTCCCTTTATGGGTTTCCTCGTGAAAATATATATCTGTGTATATCTTATGTGTGAGTGATGCTCATTATTTATGTTGTCCATATGTAGTATAATATTGATGGTCACTTGGAGAAAGATTTAAAATGGTTTAATTGAATTAAAATTGTTTAAGCACAGTAACAACTGATTCACCCCCCCTCTCAGTTGTCTTAGTAATTTTAACAATTGGTATCAGAGCAGGTTCCTTTTATTTAAAGGTAGATCTATAAGTTTAAACATGACAAGTCATGAAGGGACTTCAGCCAATAAGCCTCCTCTGTTTGATGGAACAAATTTTTCCTTTTGGAAGGTTAGAATGAGAACATACCTAATGGCCTTAGGTGTTGATGTTTGGGATGTAGTAGAGACTGGATACATAAAGCCTGTTGTGCTAGCTTCCAAGGATGATAAGTTAGAATTTAGCTTTAATGCTAAGGGAATGAATGCTATCTTGAATGGACTTGCAGAAGTCGAGTTTGTAAAGGTGATGCATCTTCAAACCGCCAAAGAAATGTGAGATAAAATTCTTAGCGGCTATGAAGGAAATGAGAAAGTAAAAGATGCCAAACTTCAAACATTTAAGTTGAAGTTTGAACAACTAAAGATGAATGAAGATGAAACAGTTAGCAAGTATTTTTTAAGAGTTGAAGAACTTGTGAATGGCATGAAGGGTCTTGGTGAGAAGTTTGAAGAATCACTCTTAGTTCAGAAGATGTTAAGATCTCTGCCTGATAAATTTAATCCAAAACTCTCTGCAATAGAAGAACTAAATGATCTTAAAACTTTGTCCATTGATCAATTTCTAGGAACTTTAACTGCATATGAAATGAGAATTATCAAATATAAATCCATTACTAGAGAAGCATCGTTTAAAGCAGACAAGAATACTGATTCAGAATTAGATGATATTGAGGAAAAATTTGTGAGAAGGTTAAAGAAAGGATCAGGAAAATATCAAGGTAGGTTGCCCTTCAAATGCTTTAACTGTGGTAACATAGGTCATTTTGAATCTAAGTGTCCCCATCAGAAAAAGGACCAGAACTCTGATGATGAAAAGAAGTACAAATTCAAGAAATATAGTATGAAGAAAAGTTTGTGTGCAAATAATGACAATTCCTTAGAAGACACTGATAGTGACTCTTCCTGTGAAGATAAGGTAAATGACTTCATGCTTATGGCCAAAGAGGATTATGATAATAAAATCACAGGCAGTGATGATAATGATGAAGAAGCTGTGGTTGATATGGAAGGAGAATTGATTACTTCACTGGAAGAGATTGACAGACTCAGAATTAAGAACAGAAAGCAAAAACAATTGCTAATACAGTTCGAAAAAGACAGTAAACAGCCTGATGAAGACTTTGCCCTGCTGAAAGTGGAATTAGAAGAGGCAAAGAAAATAGAAGACATACTAAAACAACAGTTGTCAGAGAAGAAAGTGAGGTGTGAATACTTAGAAGAAGAGATAGTAAAAACCATAAAAGAAATGGAGAAGTTTAAAACCGAATCTGTAGATCAGAGAGATTATCGACATGAAATAAATTGACCTCCTCAAAGAAGACAGACTTTTTCAAGGTACAAAGGTTTTTTCTATGGTTATTTTTTTTTCTGCTCTAATTTTGGTCACAAAGCTATAAACTGTTCTTTAAGATTTAGATATGAGCAATCAATCTTTTCAAGGAATAATTATCGGCCACTGCAAAGATTGAGACAACCAAGCAACAAACAATCACAGACTATAAATCATGTGATGACTGGGAGAAGGACTCAAGTGAAACACAACAATAATTATGAGCATAACAATCGTTATGATCTGTTATTAAGTGAACCAGAATGTTACAACTGTCATAATTATGGACATAAAGCTGCAGACTACCGCTTAAGGAATTACAAGACAGATTTGATCCTCACTGCTAAAAATCTCAAGGTGTGGAAGAAGAAAGCAGATGACAAGTGTGGACTAGTGTTATCAGCCCAAAGACAAAATAATCCTTGGTATATTGACAGTGGATGTTCCAAACATATGACTGGAGACAAAAGTAAGTTTCTAACTCTAAGTGAAAGCAAATCAGGGATTGTAACTTTTGGAAATGATGCACCAGGAAAAATAAAAGGTAAAGGAATGGTAAGTTTGAGTAATGGAAAAGGGAAAGCTCAAGATGTGGTGTTTGTAGAAGGTCTGAAACATAATCTGCTTAGTGTCAGTCAAGTCTGTGACTGAGGATGTGAAGTCGTTTTTACCTCTAAAGACTATAGAATAAAATTTGTGAATTTGGGACAGCTAGTTGCAAAAGGGATAAGAACAGAAAACAATGTCTATGTGTTAAAAGAAGAAAAAGAAGAATGCCACTTAAGAAAGTATGATGAAAGTTGGTTGTGGCATAGGAGACTTGGACACCTAAATTTTGATCATATAATCAAGCTCAGAAACAATGGGGTAGTAAAATATCTTTCGAAGATATCAAATCCATACGACTCTGTTTGTAAACCCTGTCAGATAGGAAAGCTTACTCGCACTCAGTTCAAATCTTAAAACTTTCCTTCAACAGAAAAACCTCTCCAGTTAGTACATATGGATTTATGTGGACCATCAAGGAAAGAAGGTACAAGAAAAGAAATTTTTTTTATGTTGATTATTGATGATTATTCTAGACTAACATGGGTTTCCTTTTTGAAGGAAAAATCTGAAGCATTTTAAAAATTCAAAGTGTTTAAGGCTCTGACTGAGAATCAAATAGGAAAAATATTAAAGGTAGTAAGGTTCGATAGAGGAGGAGAGTTTAGTTCATGGAACTTCAAAGAGTTCTATGATAAAGATGGGATCAAAAGAGAGCACACAATTCCAAGGACTCCACAACAAAATGGAGTTGTTGAGAGGCAAAATAGATCAATATAGCAAATGGAAATATCAATGATGAATGAAAGGAACATACCTCAGACATATTGGGTAGAAGCAATTCATACAACTATTCATATCCTTAACAAATCTCATCTCAGGCCACACAGTGACAAGACTCCTTATGAACTATGGTTTGGAAGACCTGCTTCAATCAAGCATTTTAAAGGCTTTGGGAGTAAATGTTTTATCAAGAACAATGATGAAAATCTTAGCAAATATGATGACAGGGCTGATGAAGGTATCTTCTTGGGTTATGCTACAAATAGTAAAGGGTAGAGATGTTACAATAAGAGACTGCATAAACTGGTTGATTGTATAGACATAAAAGTTCATGAAGAAATCCCCGTTAGAAATGTAAGCAGTGTTGAACCAAGCATAGAAGATATAGTTGAAGATGAAGATGAATAGGTCCAAGGATCAGAAAGGGAAGAATATGAATCAGATGAAGATATGAATACTCAAGCTGACACAAATCAACAGAAAGAAGCAAAAATACCTCTCAGAATTGTTAGAAAGAATCATCCTGAAAATCAGATAATTGGAGATACAATTAAAGGAGTTCAGACAAGAAGGAAATTGATTAAAGACTCAGAACAATCTCATGTTTCTTTTTTATCTATGAATGAACCTAAAATTTTTTATGAAGCCAACTAGCATGATGATTGGGTTAGAGCAATGAATGAAGAGCTTGATCAGATTGCGAAGAATAATACTTGGGAGCTTGTCCCTAGACCTGAAGATAAGAATGTAATAGGTTCCAAATGGGTGTTCAAGAATAAAATGAATGAAAAGGACAAGTTGTTAGAAATAAACCCAGATTGGTCTGTAAAGGGTATGCATAAGTTGAAGGTCAGGACTTTGATGAAACTTTTTCACCAGTGGCAATATTGGAAGCCATCAGAATGTTTCTTTCTTATTCATGTCATAAGAACTTTAAAGTTTATCAGATGGATGTTAAGTCAACATTTCTTAATGGAGATCTAGAGGAAGAAGAATATATGGAGAAAACTAAAGGATTCTCATTGACAAATAATCCTAATTATGTTTACAAGCTGAAGAAGGTCTTATATGGACTGAAACAAGCACCACGATCTTGGTATTATAGACTGGACAAATTTTTACAAGACAAAGGGTTCAAGAAAGGTACTGTTGACAGCAAACTCTACATTAAGTCTGAAGGTGATAATTTAGTAGTTGTTTTGGTTTATGTAGATGATATTATTTTTGGCTGTACTAACAAATCATCTGTCCAGTGGTTTGCTAACTCTATGCAAACAGAATTTGAGATGTCCATGATAGGAGAGCTGTCATATTTTCTTGGTTTACAAGTAAATCAGAGTTCTGCAGGAATATTTATCTCTTAAGAAAAATATTTGAAAGAGATGTTGAAGAAATTTCAGATGGAGGATTCCTCTCCTGTTAGCACGCCTATGGTGGCTGGTTGCAATCTCAGTAAAGATGATATTTCACCGGATGTCGATCAAAGTACATATCACTTTATAATAGGCAGTCTTTTGTACATCACAACATCCCGTCCTGATATAATGCAAGCTGTTGGAATGGTGGGTCGTTATCAGTGTACTCCTAAACAAATTCATTTGGCAGCTGTCACAAGGATATTCAAATACTTGAACGGAACAATGACTTATGGTCTGTGGTATCCCAAAAATTAAAATTTTCAGTTAACTGCTTATTCAGATGCATATTGGGCAAACTGTGTTGATGAGAGAAAAAACACCAGTGGAGGAGCATTCTTCCTGGGAGATTCATTAGTAGCATGGCTTAGTAAAAAGCAAGGATCTATTTCCTTATCAACTACAAAAGAAGAGTACATTGTTTTTGCTACCTACTACACTCAGATTTTATGGATGATACAAACTCTTGCAGATTTGAAGGTAACTTACACTGATTCCATTCCACTTCACTGTGATAACACCAGTGCCATCAGTCTCTCTAAGAATCCTGTACTTCATTCAAAATCTAAGCACATACCAATAAAATACCATTTTCTCAGAGAACAAGTTACAAACAGAATTGTTCAGATGAATTATATTCCTTCCACAGAACAGATAGTTGATATCTTTACTAAACTGTTAGTAGTGACCCCTTTTGGATATCTTCATCAAAAGTTGGGGTTATAACTTCTTTCGTCTAATATGTTCACCAGGTCAGGGGGAGTACTTATTGAATATATGTTGTATTTCTAAGCTGCTCATAGTTGACAGGGGGAGTATGTACTACAACAGCTCAGGGGGAGCGTGTTTTTCCTTTGACATTGATGTCAAAGGGGGAGAAAGTGTGGTAATTTCAAGGATGCTACTGGTAATTTCAAGGATGCTACAATGGTATAGTTGGATGTTCTTCAAGGGGTTGCCATCAATGCCAAAGGGGGATATTGTTGGCATATTTATTATGGGCAGACAGAAGGTAGAGTATTTGTTTGTCATTGATGGCAAGCTCAGCCCGAATGATAAACAAGAGAAAGTGGCAAGACCAGCAGCGCAACGATGATCGCATGGCAAGATCAGAACCGTAAACTCCAGGAGTCAAGGAAGCAACTCACAGCAGAAAATCATAAAATGCGATAGATCAGATCATGTCAAAGACTCCATTTTGGAGTTTCACAGAATGGGAAATCAGATTTTCGGATACCGAGAGTTGGAGGAGTCAAGAGTCGAGACTCTTCATCACAGGAGTCCTGAAGTCGTGAAATGCGAAACGTCGAAATCCCAAAATAGGCACATCAACAAAGAGTTTCACAGACAGGGAAATAACTCCATTTCGGAGTTCTAGATACCGGGAGTTGGAGGAGTCAAGAGTCGAGACTCTTCATCATAGGAGTTCCGAAGTCACGAAATGAAAAACGTCGAAATCCTGAAACAGGCACATCAACAAAGTGTTTCGCAGACCGAGAAATAAATCCATTTCAGAGTTCCAGATACTGGGAGTTGGAGGAGTCAAGAGTCGAGACTCTTCATCATAGGAGTCCCGAAGTCGCGAAATGAAAAACGCCGAAATCCTAAAATAGGCACATCAACAAAGTGTTTCGCAGACTGGGAAATAAATCCATTTCAGAGTTTCGGATACTAGGAGTTGGAGTGTCGAAACACTTCACCATAGGAATGCCAAAATGTCGAAATGCGAAAAACACCTTTTGGTGTAGGTTTCGGTTACCGGGAGTTCGAGTGTCGAAACACTTCGCCACAAAATCACGAAATGCCGAAATGTGAAATTGCTACATGGAGTTTCGGGGATTGCGACATGGAGCATCAAGATATCTCATCACAAGAATTGCCAAAATCGTGAAATGTCGAAAGGGACTATTGTGAGTCTTGAAGACTCGAAGGGAAAAATGCCGAAATCTCGTCAGCCATTCGATTAGGAAAAGAAGGGATCAGATTATGAAGCTTTGTGGACCATTGATCTGGATCCATTTCCAAATTCCTAAGCAGTATCAGATTATGAGCTTTGTGGACCGCAAGACCAAATTCCCTTGCAGTATTTGTAAGGGTGGCCACCTTCTTAAGGATTTCCTTGGTATTTCGAAGGTTTTAGAAGTGTGGTCTCAAGTTTCTCAACAACCCATGTCACCATTCGCTGCAGGTCATGTTGGTGACAACCCATCAACCAATAATCATTAGGATGGGGAAAAAAGGGTCAAGTCAATATTCCTAGCTGGTTATGCAAAGACACTGCGCTTACCTTGTCCCTCACATGGATGAAGCTTCAAAATTTTTGAAAGACATTGTTCTTTCCCAGAAACAAGCTCCAGTTTCTTCCCATGAACCTTCTCCCAACCAACCATTGGTTGATGAAGTGGTCAATCTGATTCCATCCTCGATCAATACAGCTCTCCCATTGAAAAGTAAAGTTAATAAAGTGGTTGATCCAATACAATCCTCAGTCAGTCCCACTCTTCCCTTAGAGAGTGAATTAGATATCGCTCAAGTCTTTTCTATCACTATATATTCCTCAGGACAAGGTGGCACTTCACCTATTTCAATGTAACCCCCTCCAAGCATTGAGGCCATTTCCTTTCATTGGAATTGTCTGATGGAACCTCACCTTCCTTCCTATCTTCCTTTCCAAATTATCATCCAGGTTTGTGATATGATCATGGTACATGGCACTATGGTTGAAAAAGTCTCTTATGTTAGAATTCTATCTTTAATTGCTTGACAAGCTATGGGTTCCCCTCAACTTGTGTTGGGGACCTATCATCTGTGGGATTTTAATAAAATACCTAGCGAACCTTTAGGGATCCTTCCTCAGCTTCCCATAACCTTAGGAGGGAAAATTGTCTATATTGATGTCATGGTAGTATAAGGCCCCTTGGATTATAATTTTCTCCTCGAGAGGGAATATGTTTATGCTATGAAAGATGTTGTGTCCACTATCTTTCAAGTGATGCATTTCCCTCATAATGGAAACATTGTGACCATTGAATAACTTTCATTCGTTGGTCCCGATTTGTCTTCCAAAAATTTGACTCCCCTAAATGTTCCCTCTATGCAAGGGGTATCCTACCTACCATAGGTTAATTATGTGGCATCGTGTCCCATGCATTCAAATGTTGATGAGAAGGATCCTCTCACTTAATGCTCAACTTCTCTAGAATTAGATCCGCTAGTTGACCTGGTGAACCCTTCAATGGGGGTCTTTGAGCCTAACCTTCCTCTCATTACCCTTATTGAGTCACTTGACATGTATTCCTTCAAGATAATTTCTCTTCCATCTAATGAAGACCTCTTCGAAGCCATGATCAAGGATGTCAAGAAAATTTTATGTTTTTGTGTTAAGCTCGTTAAAAAATGAAACAAGAGGATTACAAGCATAGTTCTTCTCCTATGTCAAGCTCGTTAAAAAATGAAACAGACAGTCACAAGCATAGTTGTCAAGCTCGTTAAAAAATGAAATAGGTAACCATGAGAATAGTTTTTTTTCTATTTCAAGCTCATTCAAGAATGAAATAGACCCCCCTCCAATTGATTCAAGTCTTCCACTAGATCTCATACCTGAACCTTCATTTCCTTCACCTGTATCATTCGATCATGTTTCTTCCTCCCTCTCTGGTGAAGTTATTCCTATTAGTAGCTAGGAGTCAAAAATTGGGTGCAGAAGAAGAGTCAACCGAAAAAAAGAAGCTTGGGGGGAATGTCTCCAACCTTTGGACAGCATGTTGTAGTTAAGCCACTAGATGTGTCCAATCAAGCTGGGGGGAAAGTGTAAGGTTTAAACCTGTGAAGTAAAGAAATGCATATCGATTCTTAAGAAAAACAAAATTTAATCAATGGCTTATTCACATAGTACACAGAGATTTATACCGGAAACCCTCAACCGGGAAACCCTTTCGTATATTCATTATATTGAATTTCACCATTCACTATACAATATATATACAATGTTTTTAGGTATTCCGTAGATACCAAAACCCTAATCCCTTAATCCAGGATTAATTTACAAAACCGCTAAAAATAGCAAAAACCGCCCAAAAAACAAAATTTTGGGGCACTGCCCCGAAATCGTCAGACGCAGTTGTCATATCTGATGCGCCCACAAACACACATGCAAAGAATATAAAACATACCCAAAATTCTCCCACTTGTTGTTTTCTTTGCATCCAGGGGTCCAGGGGATTATATAGTCAACAATCCAGGGCAACAATGCCCATTGTTACTCTACACCAGGAGAACATTTTTGTGCTCACAGACTTTGTCAATGAATCTGCAACATTCTTCAATGTGTCAACCTTTTCCAGCAACACCTTCTTTTCCTCAACCATGTCTCTCACAAAGTGATAATGAACATCAATATTCTTTGTCTTCGAATGATAAGCTGGGTTATTTTCCAGGAAGATTGCACTCTGATTGTTACAATCTAATCTCACTACTTGTTGTACCAACCCAATACCTGAACACAATATTTGTAACCATACTTCTTCCTTGCTTGCATGAGTGGTTTCCATGTATTCAACTTTTGTAGTTGAGAGTTCCACTACAACCTGTCTTTTGCTCATCCAACTGATTGCTCCTCCAAATAGGTTAAACACATACCCACTTGTAGATCTTCTGCAATCCAGATCTCCAGCCTAGTCTGCATCAACAAAGCCATGTATGTCCAACACTCTGTCTAATCCTGGTCTTCCTTGGTATCACAATACATAACTGGTAGTGCCACGAAGATACCTGAAGACCCTCTTTACTGTTGTCCAATGCTCCTTCCCTAGTTTTGACATATACTTGCTCAAAACTCCCACTGCATGTGCAATGTTTGGTCTAGTACAGACCATTGCATACATCAAACTGCCAACTTCACTGGCATACGGAACATGGGACATGTCCTCTTCTTCTTCCTATGTCTTGGGACACTGATCTATAGATAACTTTACACCTATAGGAACATGAACCTTGATCGGTTTACTTCCATGCATATTAAACCTCTGCAATATCATCTCAACATATTTTCTCTAATTCAACCAGAGTTTCTTGTTTGCATGATCTCTTTTAATCTCCATTCCCAGAATGAAGTTAGCAGAACCGATATCCTTCATGTCAAATTTGGAGGATAGCTGCGATTTCACCTCCTTGCTAACATCCATGTTATTTCCTACCAACAACATGTCATCAACATACAACACTACATAAATGAAGTGATTACCAACCTGCTTGGAATATACACAGTAATCATCCCTGCTTCTTACAAATCCCAATCCAAGGATGTATGAGTCAAAATTTTGGTACCACATCCTAGGTGATTTCTTTAGACCATATAGTGACTTATTTAGCTTACAGACCAGCTCTTTCTTTCCCTTCATACAAATCTTTGTGGTTGCTTCATGTAGATTTCTTCTTCTAGATCCCCATGTAGGAATGTTGTCTTCACATCCATCTGTTCCACTTCAAGATCAAAAGTAGTAGCAATAGATAAAAGAAATCTAATAGATGTTAACTTGGCAATAGGAGAAAAAATCTCACCAAAGTCAATTCCCTCTACCTGGGAATAACCTTTTTCTACTAATCAAGCTTTGTATTTCTCCACTTTACCTTCTTCATTAAACTTCTTCTTAAACAACTATTTGCTACCAACAGATTTTCTTCCAGCTGGCAACTCCACTATATCCCATGCCTCATTCTTATCCAAGGTATCCATTTCTTCAACCATGGCCTTCTTCCAGAGTTTACTATCCTCTGAATTCACTGCTTCCCTGACAGTTCTGGGATCATCATCAGTAATAGATAAAGAAAAATTGGAATGAAAATCAGGTGGACTATACCTTTCTGGTTGCCTTCTATCTCTCACTGATCTCCTCAATACTGGGGTATGAGGTTCTTCTTCTTCTTCTTCTTCTGCTTCCTCTTCTTTTGATGATTCAGATTTTGCATCATCCAACTCAAGCTCTATTTTCTCAGGTTCATCTTGCATTGGTAGGAATTCCTGTTTGGACACATATTTTACCTCTCTGAAAATAACATCTCGACTGTAAACAGTTTTCTTGGTTTTTGGGTTCCAAAGCTTATAACCTTTCACACCATCTTTATAACTAATAAAGATACACTTTTTAGCCTTTTTATCCAGCTTACTTCTATTTTCCTTTGGAACATGTACATGAGCATCACAACCAAACACTCTAAGATGTTGAAGAGAGGGTTTCTTTCCAAACCATACCTCGTGTGGAGTTTTATCATCCAACGTTGATGAAGGTGATCGATTGACCAGGTAACATGATGTACCCACTTCCTCTACCCAGAATTCTTGTCCTAACCCGACACCGCTAAGCATGCTCCTTGCTTTTTCCATCAGTGTCTTGTTCATCCTTTTTGCAACTCCATTCTACTAAGGAGTGTATGGAGTAGTCTTCTACCTTGATATACCACACTTCTTACAGAATTCTTCGAATTCATTTCCGTAGAATTATCCACCATTAATTGTTCTGAATACCTTTATTTTCTTCCGTGTCTGATTTTCTACCAGAGCCTTAAACTCTTTAAATTTATCAAATACCTTAGATTTGTCTCTAAGAAAATAAATCCATTTGTTCCTTGAAAAATCGTCTATGAATGAATCATAATACACAGATTTACCTAGGGATGGAACAGGAACACGTCCAAACACATTGTAAATTTTAACCTTGTACAATATCTACTGCAAACTGATATTCAGAAAAGAACAGAAAAGATACAATGGCAAATACAAACATTACACAGAGATTTTTCACCTGGAAACCCAAACCGGGAAAACCAACATATATTATATTTATACAATTGTGTTACATTGTTTACAATACAATATACATATAGGAGCCAGCGGCATCCAAAACCCTAACCCAATGACCTGGATTAGTCCAAAACCCTAATTCCTTAACCGGAAATAGAAAACCATCGGCAAAAACCATGTGCCGAAAAAAACCCACCTAATATCATGTGGTCCCGGGAATATGTCGTCCCGGAAATATGTCGGCCCGGCGAAAATATGTCGGCCCGAAACCGGCGAAAATATGTCGGCCCAAAATTTTTTTTTATACAATATATATACAATTTTTTTAGGTATTCCTTAGATACCAAAACCCTAATCCCTTAATCCGAGATTAATTTACAAAACCGCTAAAAATAGCAAAAACTACCCCAAAAAAAAAATTCGGGGCACTACCCCGAAATCGTCAGACATAGTTTTTATATCTGACACACCCACACACACACATGCAAATAATATAACACATACCCAACAAAAAGTACCAACCTCTGGACATCATGGTGGGAAAAAACCCACTAATGGGTATCACTTGAGCATAGTTCATTCTTTGTTTCAAGATTGTTAAAAAATGCAGACATCTTATTTCGTACTTAATGGTTGTGCTTTCCACTTCTTTATTGTTATTTTCTGTTAAGGTCCTAACCCGCACATAGGTAGATCAGTGTATTTGGATGTAATAAAGGTCAATATTAATAAGGCCTTTCAATAAAATAGAATAAGGCGGATGTAAGAAGACCTAATAGAAGCTTCTGCTTCTAGAAGGATCTTCCTCTAGATGCTTCTCTTAATAGACATATTTAGTATAAATAAGGGTCGAGGGTATGAGAACCCTAGCTTGGAGATTATTGTAACAGAGCGTTGCTCGATTGGAGGTTGCCCCCCTCGAAGAGGCCTGTGAACATTGCTTTCTGAATCAAAGTGCTATTTCTATTGCTATTGTTATATCATTTATGTGTATTGTGAAGATTATGTTGGATATTTTACTGTTATTATGCCATTTCTAGCATTATATTTATGTTCTGCATATTTTATATATCTGGTATCTTGCAAGTGGTATCAGAGCACTTTCCTTGGCAGAAATTGTGGGTATTTTTTTTTCAGGGTAGAAACGTATTCCGACGTCTTTAAGCCATAGAGATTTGTCATTACGTGCATAAACCCACGGTTGAGGGATTCATACATGAAGGAAATACAAGTGGTTCTTAAGCGCACATCTGTTGGCCACCCTTGTAACCCCTGTTGATACCCCTTCAAGTGGTAGCACATCAGACAACACCTGTGTACGGATCAGCCTAGATTTCCTAAAGCCCTCTTTAGATAAACCTATCGGCCGCTGGACTGCTATAGTGTCACCGAGAACAACACTCGGGAAGATACTCTCTAGTACCTAGGTAGTCAGGTAGTATGGCTAAGGGTACGATCTATCCTCCTTAGTTAGTGCCCTGAGATATTGGGCCAAGTACTACTGTTGGACCTCGCACGTATATCAGAGAGCCATAGCACAGGGCAAACCCTTGTCTATAGAACCCTTGAATACCTAACCCTTGGGGAACATAAACATAAACATAAACAAATCAAATCGGCGAGATCTATTGCCACGCATCTGTGTTCGGGTTGCTAAGTGAATACACATTTCTCTCTGGTTCAGAATTTGGGGATTTCAGCACTGCAATATTCTTCAGACCAAAGTATAACCCCATTATTTGAGACCTATTCCATTAGATTCATCTCTTCTCCCTTATCACATTCATCCATATCAATTTTCTGCAAAAATTTCTGACCCCGCCCACTCCCTTTTCAGTTCACCCATCCTCATGGCCCATACCCGTAGCCAAGAACTAGAGTCTCACTTCAACACCTTGCAATCTGGTTTCCTCGAGACCCAACAAGAAGTGCAACAACT
>ML781077.1:241954-270715 GCA_009831015.1 Picea engelmannii
TCTTGTCGTGATTGCAGGGAAGCTTTTGGAAGGAGCAGCAGCAAGGGGATAAGAAGCTCAACGGAGGATCTACTTCAGCCGTCCGGAAAAAGGTTGGTTTGTTCTTCTCTTGTATGCATGTGAAGAAAAGGGGTTTCAGATTCAGGTAGAAGGTTAAAAGTTAAGTCTTGAGGGTCATGATCTGCGTATAAGCTTAGAGCCCTAGCTTATTAGTCCGTAGGGTAGAATACCCAACAACACCAGGCAAAGTGGAGATCGCGAGATCTCTCCCCCTTTTGTGGGATTTTTGGGTTTAGGGTTTATGTAACGGGTATGGGATGTCGGCCCATGGGTCTTACCCATGTTTAGGCCCCTTTTGTAATGTATAAATAAGTAGCTAGGTGATGTGAGAAGTAGTGACTAGTCTGAAAGTGCTAAGTGCTAGAGTCTGATCTATGTGATTGTAAAGGCTTTGTGCATACTGTGTGTTGAGAACTTGCAGAGATTAGTGCAAGTGATTGTAAGAAAGGCTATGTGTTGTACCAAGCTCAGGGAAGGAGGATCTAGAGAGGTGCACGTAGATCTCCTATCCTATGCGGAGTTGGTTTTGATACTTTGTGCATGTAAGGAGATTCAAAGAAGATAATAAAGAAGACGAAACGTTGGTGGACGTAGCCCCACGCTAGGGGTGAACCACGTATATCTTGTGTTATAATCGATTTATGCTATTGATGTGATTTATGCTTAGTGTTGTAATCTTTATGTATGTTAGATGCATCTGATATAGTAGCTTAGTGCTTAGTAATATGAATGAATGCTAGATATGATCTATCTCTATGTGCTAAGTGATTAGATGTGTTATATCTTGTTGAATACTGTGATGCTCTGTAATTAGGGTTTTACCTGCGATGTGAATAAAGGTTAAATGATAATGAATGTTAAATGCTAAGTGCTCTATTAAGTACTGTGATCACAGATCTGTGTCCCAGCTAGGTTGTAGACACTTGAGTCTTGCAACCCCCCCTGCCTCTACCTCAGGTGAGACTTCATTTGCTTCGCAAGTGTTTCCGAAAGGGCTCGTAGTTAGGGTTTTGTTGGTGCACTTCTATAGAATTGAATCCTCGGTTTTCACCTATGCCAACAAATGGTTCCATTTCCAGGACATGAAACTGTGATTGTTGGGAACTGAAGAAAAGAGAAAGATTTGTGTGTAGATTTGTTGTTATAGTGCACAGTACTCTACTTAAATTGTGAAGCTATATGCTACGAAGAGAAGTCTGATCTGGAGAAAAAGAGGTAATATCTTAAAGCTTTGTGCTCTGATAAAGGTAAGATAAGTGGAAATGTTTGTTTCAAAAGAATGGATCCAGGTATGTTTTATAGATTTTATCCTAGTCTGAAAACTAGGGCACAACTAGAAGAAATAAGATTTGATATGAATAGATCTGAAAGAAATGGTGAAATATGTGTTATCCCTATGCATAGAACGAATTTTTGGACTAACAAGTGGATGCAGGATCCTAGAAAGAATTTTTTGCAGGTTCATCACTATGATCCTAGTGTGTAGTACAGGAAGGGTTGGGGATTGTTTAAAAGAAAGAGAGGATTGACTCTTTGTTATAGTTGCAGAAGACAGGGACATCTTGCTAAAGAATTCCCTGGTTGAGGTCCTATTTTCCTTTGTTGTAAAGCTACCAGACATGAAGTTTTAGATTTCCATAGAATGATTGCTAAAGTTGAAAAGATGAACATGAGACAAGAAAACCATGAGGAAGGTCAAGAGAATAAGAATATGCTCAAGAACTAGAAACAATCAGAGACTATATTATTGAAGATGAAAGAAACACTAAATGATCACAGAGACAACAGTTTATCAGATACCTTAAAAGAGAAAGAGTTCATAGAAACAAGAATAGGAGACTTCGACATAGACTGTGTATTGGATGCAGAAACACATGTGAACATTATGACAGAAAGAACTTGGGAAATTTTGGGAAAGCCTGGTATGGTTCCTTCATTAGGAGGGATAGGTTTGTTTAAAGGAAATTTGATAACCCTATGTAGAAGACTTACCCATGTACCTATGGTTTCTCATGGAACATCGACAAAAGAAGAATTTGAGGTCATTAAGTTTGCTAAGAACAGTGCTCCCTTTGCACTTTTGTTAGGAAAGATCTGGATTGAGAGAGATCAGATACAAAGGAAAGAAGAAGAGGAAGCTATAAAACAGAAAAATCAAGAATTAAAGGATTTCATGGCTAGGAGAATAGTGCTCTTAATAGAAGATCAAGAAGACAAGTCAAAGCAACTGAGGGCCAGAGACCTAGTTGTCGAAGTTGAAAGAATGCATGAAGACTTGAAGAACTTATCCATACAAGAGAGTAGAGCACCTACCCTAGAAACAATAAGAGAATAAGTATTACCCTCGAACCCTACGAAAGACCCTCGATAGTGCAAAGTTACTATGCCAAGAGGAGATAAGCACAAGAATGGAAAGAGGAATACAGAGACACAGATCACAGGAAAGAAAGCTAGAAATCTCAGTAAGAAGAAAGCAAAGCTAGAAAAATTGCAAGAGGTTCCAGAGAGGACTTCATAGAAGGAAGGTTTGCAGAACTTGAACCTCGCTGGAATAGTAGAACAACACTAGCTTGCACTTCACCATGGTAGAGAAATATGACCATTGGAGGCGTCCCGACCGTTGGAATGATGCTCCAGAATGGCTAGAAACACAGTTATTGCCGAAACGTTCGCCATTGGACCATTGGGACTGCGCCATAACTGATGGACTTGCATTGATTGAGGTGTTCTTGCCCGTTGGAGGAGTCTGTTATGACGTTGTCTATTTATACCATCAAGCGTTGCACCAGGAATACTTTTTCCAATCGTGATTATCCGAGCCCACAGAGAACTAGTTGCGTTCGTGTAGTGCTTATTGAAACCTCTCCATCCGTTCTGCTACCTTGATTACTTTTTCACTGACCTGAGATATCATATCTCGAGCGTGTATGTCGGGTGACCTTAGAGCAGTAGAGAAATCCTTTGAAGAGATTCTCATAGACCTCATGGATGAGAAGTTCATGTCCACAAGAGCACAAGCTTCATCGACAAGAGGAGTGCAAGCATCCCCATTGATTGCACGTCGATCTGGGCCCTCCACAACTACGACAGAGAAATGAGCCAAGCATCGTGATGACTTGGCGAATGTGAAGCTCATCCCATCAATCCTACCTGACTACATCCTGCTTCTGGCTAGCGCGATGATTCATGATAGTGTCCCAAGGGATTTCGACTACACATTGATCAATGCGTACCTACCGAAGGGGATATGCATAGTCAAACCACAGTTGGAGAGGATTCTAACATTGAAGATTAGCAACTATAACTTGGGAGATCGCAAGAATTATGGAATTCTCGCACCACATAATTATTTTACCAAGACAGAGGGGAAGAAGTCGAAGATAATGCCCTAGTCATGGACCATGGACATCGCAATATCGACCATCCTCAATGTGATGAAGTTACCACACTTTGATATACAATAGGAGGTTAATGCATGTGTTAACTCTTGTTGTCGTGCTTCCATGGTGGTTACCTATGGTTGGACAGGTGCATCACAATATATCCGACATTGATCCACTGGATCACTCGATTAAGCATGCAAGGACCAAACCCACAGGATTTTTACCCAAGCAAGGCTGCAAATCACGCCCTGGCACAGACAATAAAAGACACCTATGGTGATGTGGAGAATGGGAAGAGGAGCTATAAGGTAGCCTCCATATATAATGGTGCAGTGCACCTAGCTTGTCATTTGATCGTTGGTAAGCTCTTCAGGAAGAATAGGTGAACGGAGGTCACAGGGTTTGTCGTTGACCTCGTAGGAAAATGCGTTGAAGGGATGCAAATGAACTGGGTGAGCTACCTCGTCAACCAGTTAGAGAAAGATTGTCGCAAGCTTAGGATCAGGTCTATGATTTTCATTTTAGTTGGCTAATTATTCTCATTGCCTTCATTGCTTGGGAGATGCCGGAAGGAGTGACCTTCCCTGAAATTGAGTCGTCTGAACCACTAGCTGCGAAGTTCACTACGCTATGGTATTCGAGCGACATGGAAAAACAATGGTATTAAAACATGGTGTTCCACACCTATTAATTGCAGCTAAAGAGGGACATTGAATCCTTCCCTCGCATGACATCGAATACAATGAATCGGTTCAGGCCATTTGCGAAGTTATACGCAGATAGGCATTTCATATATATAACTGTGCCTAGAGATGAAAGAAAGGAAGAGATACAGATTTATTATAAGCTCACAGAGGAAGATATGGAAGAAATAACCAAGGAATGGCTTGTAGATTTCCTTGTACCAGTTGACCAGGCATAACTCTCCAACCCCGACCTCATCAAAATCCGTATGGTCACTAGTGAAGAATATGATGCACCCAACAACAACAACAAGAAAAAGAAGGAAGATGTACAGGAACTGAACAGTGCATCAAAAGAGACTGCATCAAATTCAACTAAAGGGGGAGGAGGTGATGAAGTAGACAAAGAAGAGGACAAAGGGGAAGAAAACAAGTAGAAGCAAGGTGAAGTAACATCCCCTAAATATCCCTTGATAGAGACAGAAAACTTTAAAAAATGAAAGGGTTCCCCGACGAAACCTTCATCGCGGAAGAAGTCAAAAGACAATAAACCTCCATTCCACACCATTCTCATAGTGGGTGACATCGACCTTATCATTGTCGCAGTATCAGATACCTCAGAGGAAATCTTGCAGTGAAGCGAAGACAAACAAGAGACAATGTTTGACAGGATTGAAGTAGAGCTCAAAGGGGCACAACAGGCTCTTTATTCGAGTCACACAGTGCCTACTATGTTGTTGTCAGCAGGGAACATAGAAGTAGGAGATGAGCCTACCCAGCTACGAAGACTAGCAGACTCAACAGAAGCTCGCCTTCGTTGTGTCCAGGAGGAAAATAGCAGGCCAAAGAGGCTCTAAAGCAAGAAAAAGAGGAAGCCATAGAACAACATCAGGTTTCCCAACAAGAAAAAGATGACCTCCAGATGAAGTTTGCAGAGGATAGAGTGCAGATCCAGAAGGAGAAAGAATAGTTGCTTGCGGAGCAGATGGGATTTAAAGAAGCAGTCACCAGAGAACTTCTCTCTGTGACAGGCTTAGAACAGAGGGAAGAAGAAACCACTGAGAGCCAGGTGGGGAAGCTCATTGAAGCCATTCAGCAGCTCCAAGCATGAATAGTAGAACCAGAACTACAAGCAGTGCCAAGCACTCTGTAGGAAGTGCGAGATCAGAGAGAGGAAACTACCCTTAGTGCAGTCAAGAGAATCAAGGTATTGGCCTTAGAATGTAAGCAACTCAGCAGTCAAAGGGTGAGACCTATGAGCACCTTGCAGAGGACCCTGAAATAAGGACATTGGAGTCACAGCTCCAGGAGGAAAAGAAACAAGAAGCAATAGTACAAGCACAGTTGAAGCTACTGTCACCGGTCAAGAGGATGAAAAGGTCACAGGAACAACGCATGATTCAACAACAGGTCCATGCCATCTAGAGTAAAGTCATGGAAGTGACCCAGAGGCTCCAGCCAGTGCAAGATGAAGCTTCCACACTTTTTGAGGAGATTGAAGGACAAGGTGCATAGCTAGAACAAGTAGTCACCATGGTAGAACAACGATTGGAAGGACTTGTCACCAAGAAGTTTATTCAAGAGTTCGTCGAGCAGGAGGCTCTAGAAATATAGTAGGTCGAAGAAGCTCTATTCAAGCTCGAGGCCTTCGAGGGAGAGTTACCCAGATCAGAGTGACTCGGGACGAGTCACAGGTGAGTGTTGGGGGCTTGTTGGCCCTTGAACAGGCTTTTTGGAAACGTTGTTCATGTTTGACCAATGTTGGGGACTTCGAGAGGTTGGTCAAAGATGGAGTGCCAGGCGAAGTGGATATCATGGGATCTCGCCCCCTTTTGCGGGATTTTTGCGTTTAGGTTTTATGTAATGGGTATGGGATGTAGGCCTATGGGTCATACCCATGTTTAGGCCCCTTTTGTAATGTATAAATAAGTAGCTAGGTGATATGAGAAGTAGTGACTTGTCTGAAAGTGCTAAGTGATAGAGTTTGATCTATGTGATTGTAAAGGATTTGTGCATATTATGTGTTGAGAAATTGCAGAGCTGAGTGCAAGTGATTGTAAGAAAGGTTTTGTGTTGTACCAATCTTAGGGAAGGAGGACCTGGCGAGGTGCATGTAGATCTCCTATCCTATGCGAAGTTGGCTTTGATACTCTGTGCATGTAAGGAGATTGAAATAAGATAATAAAGAAGACGAAGAGTTGGTGGACATAGCCCCACGCTGGGGGTGAACCACATATATTCTGTGTTATGATTTATTTATGTTATTGATGTGATTTATGCTTAGTGTTGTAATATTTATGTATGTTAGATTCATCTGATATAGTATCTTAGTGCTTAGTAATATGAATGAATGCTAGATTTGATCTATCTTTAAGTGTTAAGTGCTTGGATGTGTTAGATCTTGTTGAATACTGCGTTGCTCTGTAATTAGGATCTTACCTGCGATGTGAATAAGGGTTAAATGCTAATGAATGTCAATTGCTAAGTGCTCTGTTAAGTACTGTGATCAAAGTTCTGTGTCTCAGCTAGGTTGTAGACACTTGAGTCCTACAACCCCCCTGCCTCTACCTTGGGTGAGACTTCATCTGCTTCACAGGTGTTGCCGAAAGGGTCGGTAGTTAGCATTTTGTTAGTGCGCTACTATAGCGTTGAACCCTGGGTCTGCCCCTGTGCCAAAAAACCCGACACCATTTTTTAATTTTGGGCACAAAACCTGATGTACATGGGTTGTAATGGTGCAACATGCATATACATGAGCTGCATAGCTGTTAGGGAGAGTGTATCTAGAAAAATAGGATTTTTTAGTTCTGGGAAGTGCAAAAGGGACTTCAAGTCTGCATAGGGAGATGGAAAAAGCCTTCTGAGCAAATTGCATGGGGTGAGGAAAATCTTTCTATAGCATATTCCCCCTAATGTGTGAGGTCGGAGGAGTATCTGCGATGGCTGAAATACATTATAATTCCCAGAAATGGAGTGATGGAAACTCAACTATAAGAACTACTTGCTCATTACAGTATTACAATATATGATGACTCTCCGCACATGGTTGCCACTTGAATTACACTACAGATCCATGTGGAAAATATACCAAGTAACTGCTCATGGCCATGAATAGGAAATACAAAGTAGAAATGTGTCATAGGATATCATAGTAACGAACAAGGCCCAGTGAAGACTAGTCTCGAAATCAATCTAAAGATATATGTATATAATGGAGTCCAATTTGATCTCCCATGATCACTGAAGTCATAAAGGTGTTGATCCAATGAATGATAGAAACAACTCGGGAAAGCTAGTACTATAGTTACTGTCTTCAAGTCTTCTACATGATCCTCCAAAGGTGCAAGTCTACATTATGTGAATAGAAGAGTTGAATTCGAACACAATGAGACTTCGTTTGATTACCGGTCATTAATGAATATCATTAACAAACTTGAGATAGCCTATTGATAATGAAAGCAGGTATCAAGACACCGAATACATTCTTACAAGTGTGAATAAAGGAGTTGAGGTCAAACACTCAAAGAATCCATCGATTAGGAGACATTTATGTATTCCCAACTGTCGATGGTGAGAGAACTTGCCACTGGCGACTGCAACTCCCTAGGTACTCATGAAACTCTAGGCCTCATTTCCAGAATATATGAGTTGAATTCGATGGAAGGAGACCCATTGAAAGGAGATCATTAAGGAAACTCTCATCAGTTAGAATGAGGTACAAGGCAATAGCTTGATTATTTGGAGGAACTCGGATGAAGATGATGTTCATGAACCAAGGACCCTTTGTGTCTCTCGCATGCACCAGATGTAAGTAGTGCATGAAAGAGACCCTCTGAATAGCAACCAATAAGGAAAATTGTCGACAAAGGTGAGGAAACCACCAATAAGGCTAATGGCATCCAAGACACTACATGAATCCCAATGTGTGAATAGATTTCTTGCCGTCGAACATAAGGGAATCCCCCCAGTTAGTGACCAATGAGGAGATGTCAACTACTAGGTTCAAGGTTACCTACCCATGATGAAAGTAGGACCAGGGTGCATGGTAGGACTATAGCTCCATGTGATTCTAAGACACAATGAGGGTATGGTCGACATGCAAAGTCAATATTTTTGAGTAATGGTCGACAAATTCTTATAGACATCCTTTCAACAAGACCATGAGACATATGGAAGACTCTAGCATCATGGATCTGATAAATGAAACTTTGCGATGTAGGAGGCACCGATCAAACTCTCCATAGGGACTGGAAGAGTAACTAGTCAGAGGAGTATACTCTAAGTAATGAGCTTAGCTTCCTAAGGCCATGCTAAAACCCAAACTTTGGATGACAAGTGGACTCAAAAGTTTGTTCTTTGTTCAAAGGCAACACGACTGCTGCCAACATAAGACAATATTCTTCTCTCACCCATTTTTTTGTTTTTTTCATAAGAAAATGAATGCTATGATACAAGAGAGGAAACAAATGTCATGAGTAAGCAACTAGATCCAAACAGTGGAACATACCTATGCTCAATGCAAGGAAGTGCATGCAGTGCATGGACACTTGGGGGAAAGTTTCCTCTTAGGGTACAGGGTGTCAAGCTACAAAGGATATAAAAAAGGCTATGTTTGGCTAGTGATGCAAATTGCTAAGGTAATAGGCTTATAAAGAGAAAGTGGGAACTGGAAATAAGCTCAATACTGCAAGAAGGATAATGGAATGCAATTACAGCTCAACTCCAAAGAATGTCCTTTTTCGTAAATTTAGTCCCCTAGGCCCGAAAAAGTATAAACCAATACCCATGAGAACTCTTCTAGCCACGAGTGACTAGAGTATTCCTTTTTAGAAATTAGTCAACTTGGTCCAAAAAATGGTTAAAATTACACCAAATTGACGCCCTTTCAGAACCAGTTAACGAGTGTGAAAGAGACAAGTTCACTCTACAATATTTTTTCTTTTTTGTAGAGTCAGAAAAGAGCTTAACCAAGACTTGAGGGATGTTTTTCTAAACAACATCTGATGGGGGAGGCCAGGGCTCCCGTGCGGGAATTCTATCAAAAGTTAACAATCACACATAGTTGACACAAGATTGGAAAAACCAAAAACTTGCCAAGCTGAGGAGGATAAAATACTTGCAGAGGAGACTTTATTTACAATATATCTAAGAATTCCTTTTATTTGGAAGGGTGTATAAGAAATAAGGTGAGGATCTACAAGATCATCTTGATTAAAGGAAACCATCCCAGGACTTGGAGGGAGCATGCTCGAGGAGAATGGAAAACTCCCTTGCTCATAAGGTACAAGACTAGAAATGCTAAGGACATGGTCAAAAGATGTATCACTCCACAAAAGAAGAGTGGGACTGACCAAATATTGCATCGGTACTACCATTTCTTCAACCATTGGTTGAATAGGATGAGAAACAACAAGTTCAAGAGATGCATCACCCTAAAAAATAGGGGAGGTGTTGGCCGAATATTGCATCGACACGACCTCTATGTCAACCAAAGAAGGACTATAATGTTGGGAAACCAAAGACAACTCAACACCCAAAGGGATATTAGACAAGGACTGCGCTTCTTGTACCACAACAATAGCAAGGCATAGACGAGTTAGATGATCTCCTTTGCAAAGTATATAAAGGAATTTTGGCTTACGTCTTATATGTAGAGGATTCTCAATTGCATGAATGCCCCCAACATGACTTGCATTGGCTGGTGACATGCTCCCAGCATGACTTGCAGAGGCTAGTAGCTAATCTTCAAAATGACTTGCAAAGGTTGTGGAGAAATCTCCAACATAACTAGCATAGGTTGTTGATGAATGTGTAGTGTGACTAAAAATGAATAGAGTTGTGCTCCTAGCATGAATTGTAATGGGTGGTTGTTGGTCTTCAACATGACTTGCAGAGTTTTTTGACCTATCTCCAACATGACTAGCATAGGTTGGTGATATAATGCCAGTATGACTCACAGTGACTGGACTTGCGATGGTTGGTTGCAACATCTGAGACCAAGGTTCTAGGAAAGACTATTTTTGAGAAATTGTCATCCAGGAAGGGATCTGGTATACACCATAGCCATGTTCGACAGGATAGTATCCTCCTCCAAACTGATTCATAAAGGGTTATAATGGCATCGTCATCGAGGAAGCTGCCTGTGAAGAGAAAGTGCATGAAAAGGGTTACTCAGGTGAGGATATATGTTTCGTCCCATACTATAAAATTGAATCCCCCCGGATGAAACACCAGAGGAAAGACGGAGGTCCGCCATGGAAAAAGCGTTTGTAGGAACCGACATAGCGGAAGAAGGATAGGTGGACGGGATGTAATAAGTATAAAGAATGCCCATTTGAGCACTTTCTCCTCGAAAAGTGAAGCTAGGATTGGATTCATAGGAAGGAAGATTCCAACCTCCTACCATAAGAGTTTTTTGAGGGATATGACTCCCACCAAACAAAAAGGGAGAATAAGGAGGCATCATGCCCCCAGACCCAAAACTAGGATTGACATAAGAAGATGAGACAGAGGATGGAAAGTGAGAAGACATGTCTAGAATACCAAGAGAAAAATGATTAGATGCCCAAGGTATTGGGTGAGTATCATAATTCAACCTACCACTCGAAAATACAAAAGGATTCGTTCCCATGGAATGAGCAAATACCATGGGTTGGATAACGCCAACTGAGGGATTCAAGGGCACTCCACTGACCATAGCAATGAAAACTCACAATGCAATAAAAAATATTGAGGCCAACTAAAAATAAGAGAGCACACCAAAATAAACAAAACTCCAAAAGCACAAAAACGGGATAAAGTAGCTGAAAAAGGGCCTCGGGCACTAGAGATGGTATGTATCACCCAAGAGGGGCCTCAAACTCCCTTCAAAATATTGGAGGTATCAGAATCTGTTATAAGGGCCCTTATGGGCTCAACAACACAGTCGGTGAGATCCCCCTGGAGAGGTAATCCTCCATAAAGGTTGTGTGTTGTCAGACCCTTATCTGACTCAGGGTACTCACACAATAACCACTGCAAGTAACCTATGTGGTACCTATTTCAAGCAACTAAATCCACCACGATACAACCAATGTGCATGCAAACAATCGTAAGTCAGGTCCACTGTATGGTCAGGGTAAAAAAGCCTGAAATCTAGAAAGCACCACCTCTCAAGGAGGTAAAGGTAATAGCAAGACCCCCAAACACGAATAGATCCTGACCAGAAATGTCTCTGACACTAAGAAGGTATTAGAGGGCTATCTCTGCAACCAACTTTGTGTGACCTCGTGCTTAACTCTGGTGTGAGTGGAGCGTTCTGATGTCACTAATTGTACAATGGATTTCATCACTCCCTTAGTCAGACACATATGTTGAGTTCAATAGCCTTGGATATGTTTACTCACAAAATCCTATTCCAAAGCCCTATATCCTAAACTAGTTTGTGTACTCCTGGAAAATAAAATCGTTACTAATCAATTTTAATTTAATCATCGTTACTTTTAAAGGCTTTGTTTACTCAAGAGGTGTGGAAGTGAAACTAATGATGTTACAGCTCAGCATATAAAATAAATGAATATGAATATAATGCAAATTATAAATTCAATTCTCTATAGATGATAAGCTTTAAAAATGCAACTTTCAATACAACTCTACAATTCAAATGAGGTGCAATCTTCCCATGAATGTTAAAATCGATATTAAGAAACCAACGAAGAAAATGCCCAAAAATGAAAAATGTCTATTTTTTTTATTTTCAATATAAAGAAATGAAAATGCAAGGACTGAATATAAGCATGATATAAATACCCTACTGCAAGAAAAAGAAGGAAAGCCAAGCAGGATACCAACAAGAAAACACCCAAACCAAGATTCAAGGACAACCAATGAAAACGATAATGAGAAAGAAGAACCACTCAAAAATCTAACCAAAGAGAAGTTTCCTATCACTTTGTAGGCACTCAACAGTCAGTAAAGAGACCTAAGAAGACTCAACAACCATCAAAACTCACCCAACAACCACCAAACCAAGACAAAAAGCTCAAAAAGTTGGTGTACGTGATTGTTCAGAGAAAAGAAGCATATGTACGTGCCCTATAGAAGGACAACTCTCATATGTACGAGTTTGTCTAAGGAAAACCCGCGTACAAGTGTTAAAACACTTCCAGGGCAAGGATAAAGCCAAGAAAACTCAAATAAAAGGGAAAAAAGGCTATCAAGCAATAAGGAGACAAGGAAACACAAGTGAACTCAGAGACATCGAAGGAGAAAAACACTCCAAACCTAAAACAAAATAGAAGATTCAATCCCTATTATGGTCACTAATTCTGTTACGAGGAAAATCACTCTATGGCATGGGGTAAACCAAAACATACAGAAATGACTACAGAAATCGACTCTAATCCCAATTATGTTATATAATTGAAAGAGTCTACCTCGTCTGGATGTCCGATGAAGACCATCGTTGAGCACAAAACTCAAAGCAATACACTTGCAAATTTTTCTCAACAACCAAGATATACAAGCATATGGTGATAATATATAAAGTTAGCACATCAAATAGCATAGTCCATCAATATTCATAACAAATATGCCCATGGAATAATAATTCAAATATTTTCAAGACATTAATTGGACAGAAAAAGAGTATTTCTATTAATAAATGATCAACAGAAGTGTATAAGTGACAAATTCCTGTGTCGGCACATCTCGAAATCGAGAAACTGAATCCCTTCCAGCTGAGCCTCCACCACTTCAATCCTCAACCAAATGCAATCTCATATAAGGGATACAATAAGGTTCTACAACAATCATGGAAAAGCTTAGGGGATAAACAGTGTGTTCAGACTTAAAAGGACAAAGGGATGTAGACTCAAATAAGAAGTGGAAATTTCTCTAGAGTATATTTTCTCTCAATAGTTGAATTCTCTCTTCTTCCATGGCTTTGATAAGGCCCATTTTATAGCCTTCAAATGGAACCGAAGGGCCAACTCGGAGCATTTCCAGTATATGGAAGGTCAAGGATCATGGATCCCGTGACGTGACATGGAAAGCTGACAATATTTTTTAATTTTGGGCACAAAACCCAATGTACGCGGGTTGTAATGGTGCAACCTGCATATACATGAGCTACATAGTTTTTAGGGCCCGTATATGTGGGAAAATACGATTTTTTAGCTCTGGGAAGTGCAAAAGGGACTTCAAGTCTACATAGAGAGATGGAAAAGGCCTTATGAGAAAGTTGGATGGGGTGAGGCAAATTGTATGCACATTACTAAGTGTTTCATGCACTTTATCAAGTGTTGTATGCACCTTACTAAGTGTAGCATGCACTTTGACACCATGAAAGAACATTTGTCATAATCCCTAAACACGTTAGGAGAGAAATTTATCATATAAAGGTCAAAATATTAGGTGCACATGTATTATTCATTATTATTCAAAAAATGAAATTAATTTAGTGTGAGAACCCACCTCACATTTAGTTACCTAATCTCAAGGAAAAGTTGAGAAACTCATGGATGGTTGAGATATTTTCTCAAACCAATATCCTAATTTGATGGATATTGAGAGATATTTCCTCCCTAAAATCCTTGAGAGATATTTTCTCCCTAAAATTGTTGGAGATCCCAATTTATTGGATCTAGTGAGTGATCTTCTCCATGGTGGCTAAGCCTTCAAATCATATAAAATGAGGACATTCCAAGGTGAGGGAGAGTAGAAAGCATAGGTGTGATACTTGTGATCTCAAGAGAAATAGTTTGGGAGTGCATTCAAAAATTGGATTGGAAGCTTGGAGGAACGCTAGCATAGCAAGGTTGTAAGTTCCCATGTTTTCATAACACATAACTTGGTCTATTTCCTTCATATTGTTGTTTGCACATGTATGTTTATATAGATAGACATGTTCTTGTCTAATGATATATTGTAGAATTAGAAGGTAATGTTTTGTTCCTTGCCGACTTTCTTCATCGCAATAGGAGCTTGGACAACAAGGCTAAAGACCGAAGAACAACAAGGGAAACCTTCGAAGAAGGAGTAAGATACATCCCCCCTCTTTTATCTTCCCTACATATAGACATAAGGAATAGATCTAAAGGAATGTTAGTGTCCATTTGTTTCTTTTTCTTTCTTGGACAATAGGGGCCTAGATATCCAAGGGATATTTCACCTGTCCGCTGTGGAAATATTATGTAATAGTTGTCTCCCCTACATTCTTGGCACTAGGAAGTGTTGAATTAGGACTCTCTTGTCATATTTCACTCATGCAACAATAAGGGAAATTTCAATGGAGAAGGGAGATAAAACTCCTCGTAAAACATGAAAAACCCAGAGAATTTAACTGTTCATTCAGGGATCAAGGTATTCCCATCATTCAACGGTACATTGGTTTTACCCTTATCTCAGGTGAAGGTGCCTCTCGGTTACCTAAAGGGGAGGATGGTGATTTTATTTCATTATTTTTTCTTTTTATTAATGACTAGATATGTGCTCACCCAGATGGATCATGACTTACCTCTTTGTTGTTGCTATGCCTACCAAGCATGAAGAATATTTTCATAGTTTTCGTAGTGCCTACCCACTATATATATTAGATATGGTTTGTTGTGATTCAAATGGATGTGATTTTACTAAAAACCAACTCAAAGTGATGCTTTATAACTGAATGATTGGATTGATATTGCACTTGATATATGTGATGACAAATCATAATATTAATCATCCCTTCTTGCACTCCATCCCATCCCCACCAAATTTCTCAGGTGATCAGACAAGGTGGACCAAGTCTCAAGAATATCTTCCCTACAAAGCCAACACAAGGACATAAGTCATCACTTTTTATGGAAAGCATAGAGTCCATAACTTAAGAATGCATGTGTCAATATTCTTCAAACCCCATTTAAAATAATAGTTTAAACAATGGTGAAGTTGTGTGCATGCAATTTAGCGACACAACTGGGAGTGGCACTGCCATTGTTGCTATTAGGGAGTTGGATCATGTACTGAAAACAAATAACAATATGAAATCAAAGTGGACTTTTCTAAATGTGTCATATATTGTAAGTTGTGTCGAAAACATCCCAGACTTGGATTGTGAATTGCATATTTGAGAGAAAACTAAAAGAATTTTCAATGTCTCTTAGTGGGCAGTTTTGAATATGTCTCATGTATGTTTTTAACAAACTGTAGGAGCCATTATCATACAATATCAGCATTTGGGTGCCATAACTGAAACTTGGGTGAACATGTTTTATAGAATATTTGAACTTGGGTACCAATATTATTTCATTACTGATTTGGGTTCTAAATGTGGGTGCATAAGTATTCATTGAGTATTGACTTGGGGTAAGTATTCATTGAGTATTGACTTGGGGATAGATTGGGGTGGTTCAGATATATTGTTTGAGTATTGACCTGAGGACAATTTGGGATGATTCGGTTCTAATCCCGTAGGGAATGGAATATAAGATGAGTAGCTTGATATTTGGAAATGTTCATGACACGGAAATGGGTAAGAATGTGGAAACCCAAGATTTTATTGTTCATGTTGCTAGATTTATGATATTACAGAGTAATAGAATGGAAATGGCTACTAGGAAACAGAGGAAGGGAAAAATATCTCTATTTATTTTGGACTATCCATGCAATATAACCTCTCCATTGAAGCCTGAGGTAGTCTTCTTGTTATTTTCTAATATAGACGTTTGTGTTTGTTTTCATCATAGACTGACTATATTCCCTCATGTTAATGTTTTAGTAAGAAGGTTTATTAGTATTGTTATTTTAGTTTCATATAGTATATTGATAGCCTAGGGAACTATCAACTTTTTGTATACTTTTATATCGGGCCAAGTTGTGGGATTTTTATTTACCTTTTTGTTTTTTTGGCTGTTACTTTTCTTAAGTATGAAAAGTAGCACTTGTATTCCATGGAGAGAGTATGATACTGTGGCAATAGTATTGTAGGAAATATTTGTTGAAGACAGAGCTGTAAAACTTTTATAATTTCTTAATATAAATGAGAATTTTTCTATTGGAAAAAAAAAAAAAAAGGTTTGTTACACCCATATCCCTTGTAGGCTCTCACAACAGAGATAGTAGGCACCACCATTAAGCTAGCAAACATGTATGCAAGTGTGGGAGGAATTAGCTACCAACGCTACTCATAATGACATGCATTTCTCAAACTCTAGCATTGCCCATTTCTAAAAGGCCCAAGCCCTCAAATCCTTCTACCAACAAGTGGAGCCCATGCAATGAGTTAATTCTTATCTTTTAGTTTTATGATGGGTCTCTCCCCAAATGACCATACCCAACCTCAACCTATTGCTACTATTGACATTTTCTCTTCTTAATGTTATTTGATCGAGCTTTTGCTCTATTGTTCATTTCACCTTTGGTTTTTGGATAGTTTGTTAAATGATGGTATAACTATGAGTCTTGTGTCCTAAGCTAGTCCACATATTTTTATTATTTTTCCATTAATCTTATAGGTGTTTTGGTCAACCCACATTTTTTTACTTTTTTGGTCTTCACCCAACTCTTTCACTCTCTTGTCAATAAAACTCCTCGTAAAACATGAAAAACCCAGAGAATTTAACTGTTGATTCAAGGATCAAGGTATTCCCATCGTTCAACTGTACATTGGTTTTACCCTTATCTCAGGTGAAGGTGCCTCTCAGTTACCTAAAGGGGAGGATGGTGCTTTTATTTCATTATTTTTTCTTTTTATTAATGACTAGATATGTGCTCACCCAGATGGATCGTGACTTACCTCTTTGTTGTTGCTATGCCTACCAAGCATGAAGAATATTTTCATAGTTTTCTTAGTGCCTACCCACTATATATATTAGATATGGTTTGTTGTGATTCAAATGGATGTGATTTTACTAAAAACCAACTCAAAGTGATGCTTTATAACTGAATGATTGGACTGATACTGCACTTGATATATATGATGACAAATCAGAATCTTAATCATCCCTTCTTGCACTCCATCCCATCCCCACCAAATTTCTCAGGTGATCAGACAAGGTGGACCAAGTCTCAAGAATATCTTCTCTACAAAGCCAACACAAGGACATAAGTCATCACTTTTTATGTAAAGCATAGAGTCCATAACTTAAGAATGCATGTGTCAATATTCTTCAAACCCCATTTAAAATAACAGTTTAAACAATGGTGAATTTGTGTGCATGCAATTTAGCGACACAACTGGGAGTGGCATTGCCATTGTTTCTATTAGGGAGTTGGATCATGTACTGGAAACAAATAATAGTATGAAATCAAAGTGGACTTTTCTAAATGTGTCATATATTGTAAGTTGTGGCGAAAACATCCCAGACTTGGATTGTGAATTGCATATTTGAGAGCAAACTAAAAGAATTTTCAATGTCTCTTAGTGGGCAGTTTTGAATATGTCTTGCATATGTTTTTAACAAACTGTAGGAGCCATTATCATACAATATTAGAATTTGGGTGCCATAACTGAAACTTGGGTGAACATGTTTTATAGAATATTTGAACTTGGGTACCAATATTATTTCATTACTAAGTTGGGTTCTAAATGTGGGTGCATAAGTATTCATTGAGTATTCACTTGGGGTAAGTATTCATTGAGTATTGACTTGGGGATAGATTGAGGTGGTTCAGATATATTGTTTGAGTATTGACTTGAGGACAATTTGGGATGATTCGGTTCTAATCCTGTAGAGAATGGAATATAAGATGAGTAGTTTGATATTTGGAAATGTTCACGGCATGGAAATGGGTAAGAATGTGGAAACCCAAGATTTTATTGTTCATGTTGCTAGATTTATGAGATTACAAAGTAATAGAATGGGAATGGCTTCTAGGAAATAGAGGAAGGGAAAAATATCTCTATTTATTTTGGACTAACCATGCAATATAACCTCTCCATTGAAGCCTGAGCTAGTCTTCTTGTTATTTTTTAATATAGACGTTTGTGTTTGTTTTCATCATAGACTGATTCTATTCCCTCATGTTAATGTTTTAGTAAGAAGGTTTATTAGTATTGTTATTTTAGTTTCATATAGTATATTGATAGCCTAGGGAACTATCAACTTTTTGTATACTTTTGTATCGGGCCAAGTTGTGGGCTTTTTGTTTACCTTTTTTTTTTTTGGCTGTTACTTTTCTTGAGTATGAAAAGTAGCACTTGTATTATGTGGAGAGAGTATGATATTGTGGCGATAGTATTGTAGGAAATCTTTGTTGAAGACAGAACTGTAAAATTTTTATATTTTCTTAATATAAATGAGAGAAATTTTCTATTGGAAAAAAAAAAGGGTTTGTTACACCCATATCCCTTGTAGGCTCTCACAAAAGAGATAGTAGGTGCCACCACTAAGCTAGCAGACATGTATGCAAGTGTGGGAGGAATTAGCCACCAACGCTACTCATAATGACATGCATTTCTCAAACTCTAGCATTGGCCATTTCTAAAAGGCCCAAGGCCTCAAAGCCTTCTAACAACAAGTGGAGCCCATGCTATGAGCTAATTCTTATCTTCTTGTTTTAGGATGGGTCTCTCCCCAAATGACCATACCCAACCTCAACCTATTGCTACTATTGGCATTTTCTCTTCTTAATGTTATTTGATCGAGCTTTTTCTCTATTGTTTGTTTCACCTTTGGTTTTTGGATAGTTTGTTAAATGATGGTATAACTATGAGTGTTGTGTCCTAAGCTAGTCCACATATTTTTATTATTATTACATTAGGCTTATGGGTGTTTTGGTCAACCCACATATTTTTTACTTTTTTGGTCTTCACGCAACTCTTTCACTCTCTTGTCAATAAAACTCCTCGTAAAACAGGAAAAACCCAAAGAATTTAACTGTTCATTCAGGGATCAAAATAATCCCATCATTCAACTGTACATTGCTTTTACCCTTATCTCAGGTGAAGGTGCCTCTCGGTTACCTAAAGGGGAGGATGGTGCTTTTATTTCATTATTTTTTCTTTTTATTAATGACTAGATATGTGCTCACCCAGATGGATTGTGACTTACCTCTTTGTTGTTGCTATGCCTACCAAGCATGAAGAATATTTTCATAGTTTTCTTTGTACATACCCACTATATATATTAGATATGGTTTGTTGTGATTCAAATGGATGTGATTTTACTAAAAACCAACTCAAAGTGATGCTTTGTCAATGAATGATTAGATTGATACTGCACTTCATATATATGATGACAAATCAGAATCTCAATCAACCCTTCTTGCACTCCATCTTATCCCCACCAAATTTATCAGGTGATCAGACATGGTGGACCAAGTCTCAAGAATACCTTCCCTACAAAGCCAACACAGGGACATAAGTCATCACTTTTTATGGAAAGCATAGAGTCCATAACTTAAGAATGAATGGGTCAATATTCTTCAAACCCCATTTAAAATAACAGTTTAAACAATGGTGAAGTTGTGTGCATGCAATTTAGCGACACAACTGGGAGTGGCACTGCCATTGTTGCTATTAGGGAGCTGGATCATGTACTAGAAACAAATAATAGTATGAAATCAAAGTGGACTTTTTTAAATGTGTCATATATTGTAAGTTGTGTCGAAAACATCCCAGACTTGGATTGTGAATTACATATTTGAGAGCAAACTAAAAGAATTTTGAATGTCTCTTAGTGGGCAGTTTTGAATATGTATCGCGTATGTTTTTAACAAACTGTAGGAGCCATTATCATACAATATTAGCATTTGGGTAACATAACTGAAACTTGGGTGAACATGTTTTATAGAATATTTGAACTTGGGTACCAATATTATTTCATTACTGAGTTGGGTTCTAAATGTGGGTGCATAAGTATTCATTGAGTATTGACTTGGGGTAAGTATTCATTGAGTATTGACTTGGGGATAGATTGGGGTGGTTCAGATATATTGTTTGAGTATTGACTTGAGGACAATTTGGGATGATTCTGTTCTAATCCTGTAGAGAATAGAATATAGAGAATGGAATATAATATGAGTAGCTTGATATTTGGAAATGTTCACGGCATGGAAATGGGTAAGAATGTGGAAACCCAAGATTTTATTGTTCATGTTGCTAGATTTATGACATTACAGGTAATAGAATGGAAATGGCTTCTAGGAAACAGATGAAGGGAAAAATATCTCTATTTATTTTGGACTAACCATGCAATATAACCTCTCCATTGAAGCTTGAGCTAGTCTTCTTGTTATTTTTTAATATAGACATTTGTGTTTGTTTTCATCATAGACTGATTCTATTCCCTCGTGTTAATGTTTTAGTAAGAAGGTTTATTAGTATTGTTATTTTAGTTTCATATATTATATTGATAGCCTAGGGAACTATCAACTTTTTGTATACTTTTGTATCGAGCCAAGTTGTGGGCTTTTTGTTTTTTTTGTTGTTACTTTTCTTGAGTATGAAAAGTAGCACTTGTATTCCATGGAGAGAGTATGATACTGTGGCGATAGTATTGTAGGAAATCTTTGTTGAAGACAGAGCTGTAAAACTTTTATATTTTCTTAATATAAATGAGAGAATTTTTCTATTGGAAAAAAGAAAAGGTTTGTTACACCCATATCCCTTGTAGGCTCTCACAAAAGAGATAGTAGGTGCCACCACTAAGCTAGCAAACATGTATGCAAGTGTGGGAGGAATTAGCCACCAACGCTACTCATAATGACATGCATTTCTCAAACTCTAGCATTGGCCATTTGTAAAAGGCCCAAGCCCTCAAAGCCTTCTACCAACAAGTGGAGCCCATGCAATCAACAAATTCTTATCTTCTAGTTTTAAGATGGGTCTCTCCCCAAATGACCACACCCAACCCCAACCTATTGCTACTATTGGCATTTTCTCTTCTTAATGTTATGTGATCGAGCTTTTTCTCTATTGTTCGTTTCACCTTTGGTTTTTGGATAGCTTGTTAAATGATGGTATAACATTGAGTGTTGTGTCCTAAGCTAGTCCACATATTTTTATTATTTTTACATTAAGCTTATGGGTGTTTTGGTCAACCCACATATTTTTGACTTTTTTGGTCTTCACCCAACTCTTTCACTCTCTTGTCGATAAAACTCCTCGTAAAACATGAAAAACCCAGAGAATTTAACAGTTGATTCAGGGATCAAGGTATTCCCATCATTCAACTGTACATTGCTTTTACCCTTATCTTAGGTGAAGGTGCCTCTCGGTTACCTAAAGGGGAGGATGGTGCTTTTATTTCACTATTTTTTCTTTTTATTAATGACTAGATATGTGCTCACCCAGATGGATCGTGACTTACCTCTTTGTTGTTGCTATGCCTACCAAGCATGAAGAATATTTTCATAGTTTTCTTAGTGCCTACCCACTATATATATTAGATATGGTTTGTTGTGATTCAAATGGATGCGATTTTACTAAAAACTAACTCAAAGTGATGCTTTATAACTGAATGATTGGATTGATATTGCACTTGATATATATGATGACAAATCAGAATATCAATCATCCCTTCTTGCACTCCATCCCATCCCCACCAAATTTCTTAGGTGATCAGACAAGGTGGACCAAGTCTCAAGAATATCTTCCCTACAAAGCCAACACAAGGACATAAGTCATCACTTTTTATGGCAAGCATAGAGTCCATAACTTAAGAATGCATGTGTCAATATTCTTCAAACCCCATTTAAAATAACAGTTTAAACAATGGTGAAGTTGTGTGCATGAAATTTAGCGACACAACTGGGAGTGGCATTGCCATTGTTTCTATTAGGGAGTTGGATCATGTACTGGAAACAAATAACAGTATGAAATCAAATTGGACTTTTCTAAATGTGTCATATATTGTAAGTTGTGTCGAAAACATCCCAGACTTGGATTGTGAATTGCATATTTGAGAGCAAACTAAAAGAATTTTCAGTGTCTCTTAGTGGGCAGTTTTGAATATGTCTCACGTATGTTTTTAACAAACTATAGGAGCCATTATCATACAATATTACCATTTGGGTGCCATAACTGAAACTTGGGTGAACATGTTTTATAGAATATTTGAACTTGGGTACCAATATTATTTCATTACTGAGTTGGGTTCTAAATGTGGGTGCATAAGTATTCATTGAGTATTGACTTGGGGTAAGTATTCATTGAGTATTGACTTGGGGATAGATTCGGGTGGTTCAAATATACTGTTTGAGTATTGACTTGAGGACAATTTGGGATGATTTGGTTCTAATCCTGTAGAGAATGGAATATAAGATGAGTAGCTTGATATTTGGAAATGTTCACGCATGGAAATGGGTAAGAACGTGGAAACCCAAGATTTTATTGTTCATGTTGCTAGATTTATGACATTACAAGGTAATAGAATGGGAATGGCTTCTAGGAAACAGAGGAAGGAAAAAATATCTCTATTTATTTTGGACTAACCATGCAATATAACCTCTCCATTGAATCCTGAGCTAGTCTTCTTGTTATTTTTTAATATAGAAGTTTGTGTTTGTTTTCATCATAGATTGATTCTATTCCCTCATGTTAATGTTTTAGTAAGAAGGTTTATTAGTTTTGTTATTTTAGTTTCATATAGTATATTGATACCCTAGGGAACTATCAACTTTTTGTATACTTTTGTATCGGGTCAAGTTATGGGCTTTTTTTTTACCTTTTTGTTTTTTTGGCTGTTACTTTTCTTGAGTATGAAAAGTAACACTTGTATTCCGTGGAGAGAGTATGATATTGTGGTGATAGTATTGTAGGAACTCTTTGTTGAAGACAGAGCTATAAAACTTTTATATTTTCTTAATATAAATGAGAAAATTTTTCTATTGGAAAAAAAAAAGGTTTGTTACACCCATATCCCTTGTAGGCTCTCACAAAAGAGATAGTAAGTGCCACCACTAAGATAGCAGACATGTATGCAAATGTGGGAGGAATTAGCCACCAACACTACTCATAATGACATGCATTTCTCAAACTCTAGCATTAGCCATTTCTAAAAGGCCCAAGCCCTCAAAGCCTTTTACCAACAAGTGGACCCCATGCAATGATCTAATTCTTATCTTCTAGTTTTAGGATGTGTCTCTCCCATACCCAACCTCAACCTATTGCTACTATTGGCATTTTCTCTTCTTAATGTTATTTGATCGAGCTTTTGCTTTATTTTTCGTTTCACCTTTGGTTTTTGGATAGTTTGTTAAATGATGGTATAACTATGAGTGTTGTGTCCTAAGCTAGTCCACATATTTTTTTTCTTTTTACATTAAGCTTATGGGTGTTTTTGGTCAACCCAGATATTTTTTTAATATGAAAATCTTATATATTGTTAATATTAATAAAAAAATATAATTTTAAAATCATCATTATTTTAATAAATAAAATACTATATACATAAAATAAAATATTATATACATACAAGCTCTTTTGATAAATATAAGAGATCATAATATATTCACTCCAATTTAATTTAATGAGTAATTATATCATTTTCATTTTTAGTAAAGAGATTTTTATTTTGTTTTTATGGGGTAATCTCAAAAATCACAAATATAAAATAATTATTATTTAATTATATAATTATAAATGATGAAATTATGTTTTAATTTGATTTTTATTTATTAATTTATTTATTTTTTTATAATATTAAGATACAATTTTTTAAGCAAATATGTGCAACATGAAGAGTTGGTATATAACATTTATATTAATAACAAAAAATAATTAATAAAATAATTCAATGTCCATTTTAAATAATACATTTTTATATCAATTTTATTTATTATATATAAAGTAAAATATTTCTTATTCTTTCAATAGGTGTTTTCAACATCTCTATGTGAAGGAGATGTGTAGTTCCTTTAATGCTTAACATGGAGTTGACTCATTTAGAAAAAACATTAATAATAAAAAATAAAATATTTCACTTTGAGTTAGAAATAAAATATTTCAATATCTATTTTATATAAAATATTTCAATATCAACTATCTTTTTATATATAATATTTGAAAATAAAACATATCTTTTTACACCTCAAAGAATTTAATCCCTATAAATACATGATAAATTTGAAATTAAAATAAATTTAAGTTAATTTTACACCTCTTCACTAATTACAACAATTACTCAATTACCTTCCCATCCTAATTACAAAGATTACACCTTACTTTCCCATACTATTGTAGTCTTTTGCTTTTTTTTAGGGTTAATTTTCTGGTGATATTTTCAAGTGTTGAGGGGTTTTTCAACAGGCTGAATCCATTTTTGCATTCAAAAATGTAATTTAGAGAACACAAAGCTGTGATTTCATGTAAATTTATGTCACCAGATTCCGGTAAAAAAAGACAAAAACATAAAACAGTTAGACAACACCAAACGCCAAACATAACGAATCCCGTAACCTGTGGTTAAAAGATCAATGTGTTTCGGTTTGATTAAATTACTACAAAGGAATCTGGCAGTGTGTCGTTTAGAGAGAGGAGTTTGAAGGGAAGGCGTAGTGGCCGACCATCAACCCCCGCGTCAAGCCCATCTCTTTAGGTGTGCTCTATACACGTCATATTGGATCTACAGCTTGCCACGATGAGAAAAATGCAGACTACAATTCCACCATCATCGATTCAGAAACAAGATGCTCGCAGCGTAAGAGCAGACACCACTCACGAACAAGATGGTATATTCTTTAATCAAAACCGTTTGGAAAATTTCAGTTTCTTTGAAATCCCTTAAAGAAAAAAATCTAAATTTGATATAGTTGTAAGTTGTTTACAAAATTTTGAACGTTCTGGGTCTATTAAAAACCCTCTAAACGACCTTCCGTTAGTAAGAACCGTGTCTCCGGTATTCCGATCCATGAGACTATGCCTGGCACCCAGTTTTCTGGTGAATTTCACCTGAAAATAAGCAAATCCGAGCTGTTTTAGATAAAGATATCCTACACGCTTTGAGCGGGCAACGTGAAGACTTGTTAATGGGAAGGAATGAGGTGATCATGAACATTCATCAAAACATAGTCTCTCTTAATAAGGCATTTCTTACATCGACAATCCAAGGAAGTGAATGAATTAACTTTAATTTTCATTAATATTTATAATTCTTCATTAATACATAACATTAACTTTATCATTTTATTATTAATATCATATTAATAAATTTCATATTTTTAAATTTAAATTTTTTAATAATTAATTTAAAATTTATAAAATAATATATTTATGTAATATAATAAAGGTTTTGTTTAAACAGTTTGAAAATTTTCACTGGAATCTGTAAAACATACAAATTTTAGTGAATTTTTTTTTTTTTTGTCGTTTAAATTGTATTTTTGAATGTATAAATGGATTGAGCCTTGAAAAACTGGAAGGACATTCAAATTATGCAGACTCAATCACTCAAATCTAAAATTTTAATTTTTTATGGAATTTCAGTAAAAATTGATAAGAAAATATACCCTTAAAACTCCAAAAAATCAAACATTTAAACTACACCATATAATAAATTAAAAAGATGAACCTCAAAACCATATAAAGACGTAGAGGCGACCTGCGGCCGAGTGAAACCGTCGTTACAAGCTGGGACGCGGTTTGGTCGAAAGGAGGTGGAGTGGATTGGCTAGGGTTCGTAGGATGGAAGCAAAGGAGGAGTTATTGGACTATTCATCAGATTGACTGGAAGGCGAGGCAATATGCCAGCTGTCGACCAGGGTGGATTTTCTGTCGAAGCTTTCCACGTAGAGCCTGGGGTCTGGGATCGGAGGAAGGTAGGTGGTATGGTCCCCTTTGATGTTTTGTCCTGGGCTAGCTCTTTCCTGGACAGTCAAGTTGTTTTTCCATATTTGTTCTCACCGACCGCGAGTTCGGAGGCTGGTCTGGTTCCAGAGCACAGTGCTTCGAGAGCCTCCTTCGCTGCAAACTTGTGGAGACAGTCGGGCAGGAAGCCCTCAGAGCATTCACACTCAGGTTGGAATACAGTACCGTGTCTAGCAGCTAACGGTTAGAGAGGAGGAATGGAATACAGTTTCAGAAGACCTTGGCTTTTTTCCTGTTTGGGGCTCCTTAGGCAGTGGTTTTGTTAGTTTGGAAGGAAACTGATCTTTGCAAGGATTATCCTCCGTCATCACCCGTGTTTCAACCTCCCATCCACTCTCGCCAGTTGAGGTTTTCCTACAATGAACGAATGGCTTTCAAACCCCATTATTGGAGTCTTTGCACCACAATGGACGAGGTAAGGATTCTAAGGCTTTATATAGAGTTGTTGAAGCTAGGGTTTCGTGGGGTGTAGCCTTGCTCGGTGATGTGAACAGTTGCACCTGCAGGCCCCAGCCAACGACGCATAAAGAACAAGTGTGTTAAAACCAAAGGGAAGGTTATTAAGTTGGTGCTAGGGGTCGATATCAAAATGCCCCATTTTGTGGACATGGCCGAGAAGGCCTTAGTAGGGAGGGTGCATGGGCGTCGATTCACTATCAAGAGTCTGCAAGAATGGGTAGCCAAGACCCGGTCCTTAGTTTTCGACCTCCTTTCCTCGGTTCAATTGCTGGCATGGGGATGGTTTCTTTTTAACTTCAAGACAACTGATGAGGCGGCGAGGCTCTTAGGGGCATTTGGAGTATAGACTCCTCATTGATTCTGCCAAAAAATTGCACTGTCCTCTTCGATGTAAGCAAAGAAAGAATTGATGTGGCACTAATCCAGGTGCGCCTCCTAGGACTGACAGTGGAATTTTGGAAGAGGGAAAGTTTAACGGATTTAGGGAATGTTGTGGGGACTTTTCTAGATGTCGATATGTCATTCCAATCCACGGGCGAGATGAAAAACACACATATTCTGGTCTTTGTGGATGTAAGGGAGGGTCTGGTGGAGGAATTGGAAGTAGTGGAGGGACACAAATCCTATGTGCAGAAATTAGACTATGAAGGAAATTTTTTTCGCTGTCGAAGATGTCATCAATACGACCATATTGTAAGCCAGTGAAAATTGCACATTCATGGAAAAATAGGAGGAACGCATCCTACATCGACAAAGAAGAGGTCGACATCACATGAGAAGGGGGAGATATCCCCTCTTTGTTTAATTTCGGATCAGAGGCAACCTGGGGGGTTTTCACCAAAAGAGCCAGTCAAGGAAACTGTCGTGGAAAGGAAGCCTCTTCACCTTGTGACCTCGGCACCACAATAAGAGGTATCATTGGTGGGACAATCTCAAAAGGTGTCATATGTTTCTCTAGACACTCAGCTAGCTATGGAGACTCGTTGAAGGCTTGCACCTCAGTGGGGTATGCCTCCTCTTCCTCTCCATTCTATAAAGTTTTTGATAAATTCTCTCACTATTTTGGGAAGGGATTGATCTAGATCATTAAAAAATCTTTGCTTTCATTCTCAGACTATGGGTGCATCAAATTTCTCTTTTTCGGGTCCATCCTTAGCACAATTCTCTTTTGCTCGAGAAATTTCTTTTGTTTCCCTTGCAAAAGTAACGATAGAAGTAGAATCCTCTATGGATTCAGAAGAGGAAGTGGTTGCGTATTAGCTCAAAACTAGAGCAATTCTTGTCTCATCAGTGGTGTGTAATAGAGTGGTAGGACTGGGGTAAAATCCAGTGGTGACTATTGGAGGGAGAGGACGAGGGAGGAAGTCCCATCTCTCGAAATCCCAGAATAGGGTTGTTGTGGACATGGCTTTCGATAAACAATTTTCCATTCTAGAGGCTCTTAGAGAAATGTCAGCCCCAGAAGGGGTTTCATTATGAAATTGCTCTCTTTCAATTGTAGGGGTGTGGTGAGCCTGTCCAAAAACTCGGCCCTGAAAAGGCTAGTAGATTCAAGCCAACCAAATTTAATTCTTCTTCAAGAGATGTTGGGGGAGGGTTTATCTTTTTTTAACTTATTGGACTCTCTTCTCAAGAATTGGAGCTTTGTCTATGCAAATGCTAGGGGGAAATCGGTGGGATTGGATTTTGGGTGGTACACCCACACTATCAAAGTACAAAATTTGTGGGGGTTTGACTCTGGCCTATCTTGGAAATATTCTCAGAATACCTGGGGATGGTGCTTACAATGCTAAATGTATACAATCCATACCTAGATGGAGTCCCTTTTTGGGACTCACTTGTCAAGAAATCCTTCATGACTAATGAAGCACTCATCATAGGGGGGGATCTTAATTTCTCCATGGGAGATGCATAGGTATGGGGTCCAAAGGTGAGATCATATCCCCTAACCAATTTTCTTACAAATTTACTAGAATAACATAGGTTGATAGATGTAAAACCAATCAAATTAAACCCTACATGGAGGAAAAAGAGAATAGAGGAAAGGATTTCCAAAATAATTGATCTGTTTTTTGTATTGGAGAAGTTCTTGGAGAATTTTCTATCGCTGTGTCAATGGGTCGTGAGTGGTGGTGAATCAAATCATTTCCTGATCTTTTTGGAGGCATCGGGAGACATGAGGAAACCTACAAGCCCTCTTAAGTTCAATTTGAATTGGCTCAAGGAGGAGAGTTTTCACACTTTGGTTACGGAGCATTGGATTCCTTACAATTATCAAACAAGGGATTTGGCTATGACTTAGTTTGCATCCAATTTGAAGAGAGTAAAAAAGGCTATGATGGAATGGGACCGCAATAAGAGAACAAGGGGTGATCAATATCTTAAAGATATCGAAGCAACCCTCCATTCC
>ML781077.1:277355-367977 GCA_009831015.1 Picea engelmannii
GCCAAAGAAGTCTTAAGGAGAGAAGAGGAAGCTTTAGGCCTAGCTTTAGCTACACCTAGGTAAGTCTTTCCTTCTTAGGGTTTAGGATTGGTGGCCTTGCCATAGCAACACCATCAAACCCTAGCTCTCTTGTCCTTGAGTTTAAGTTCTTCCTAAACCATTAGTCTCACTTCAATTGAATCCATTAACCCAAGGCACTAGTCTAGAAACTCTTTCTTGAGCTTGTTATGCCTTAAATTCTTTCAAACTACCTTTAAATTGCAACCCTAACTAACCTAGTGTCTAACCCTAGCTAGTTTTGAAACTAACCCTAATAAGGAGACGTCTTGCTGATTTCAACTTGTGTTTGGATAGAAAAGTGCAACCTAGTCTCCTTGTCATAGCCATAGAGGTTTTACAAGTTTTCATTGGTTGAATTTGACAAAACGTCACTTCTTGGCTAGCTAACCCTAAGTTGCAGACAACAAAATTTATATAGGTGACGTCACATGCTTTATTCTCTTGTTTGGCATACAACGTTGTGATATTTGTCATCTATTGTGATAGACTTTGAGTCATTGATTGCATCATTAAGTTTATTTGACAAAACGTTTTACTCATTGTCTCTCTCATTAATGCTTGACGTCACATCTATGGTAGAAACAATATAGGTGACGCAGCTACTTTATATATATGATCTATTTTGATATATTTATTGCATTGACATATAACACGAGGTTTAATTGTGAACATTGAATGCTCATTATCTCTCATGCTTTATTGAAGAAGTGATATTAGTCATTGGTCTTTACTTAGCAATCATTGACTTCGTCAATAATAGCATTTAATCATTGCTCATATGTATATTTGAAGATAGTCTTTAATGCTTATGAAGTACTAACCCACTACAAGCACATATTCTAGTTTTATCTGTCTTGTCTCGCAAACAGGTGCCATCCAGTGGAAGACATTCTTCTTGACTATCTCATCATTGGCAGTAATCTGTGAAAGGGAATCTATCATTTTGATCCATTATACCTTTAGCCCTTCTTCAACCCAGATTGCTTAGGGACATCTCCCTTGGACTAGCCATCCTAAATAGAAAGAGCTCCCCATCGAGGTGACAGTGGGTGGGGAAGCTCCTGTTACGCCGGTTTCAAGCCTTGACTCAAGCTCCTTAGACCTTTCCTACAAATCGTGCGATAACAAAAGGTATTGGTGAAAGGTCATAGGATATTGTCCATCATCCTTATAAAGGTTGTTGGAGAATTTGTCAAACCAAAGGGCATGATTATCCATTAAAAAAGACCTTCTTTTGACTTGAAGGCATTCTTCCATACATCTGTTTGTTCTATTGGGACCTAGTGGTAGACAGACTTCATATCAATCTTACTGAAGTATTTTTCCCCCGTGAGATGATCAAGGAGGTCTTCGATTCGAGGAATTGGGTACCGATGAGGATTTCATCCAGATACACCACTACAAAGGTATTGGTGAAATGTCATAGGATATCGTCCATTATCCTTGTAAAAGTTGTTGGAGAATTTGTCAAACCAAAGGGCATGACTATCCATTCAAAAAGACCTTCTTTTGAATTGAAGGCAGTCTTCCATACATCTGTTTGTTCTATTGGGACCTATTGGTAGACAGAATTCATATCAATCTTACTGAAGTATTTTTCCCTCATGAGTTGATCAAGGAGGTCTTCGATTTGAGGAATCAGGTACCGATTTCGGACTGTGATTTTATTCAGGGACCAGTAATTAATGCAGAGTCGCTAGGTCCCATCTTTCTTCTGCACCAACACGATTGGGCTCCCACAAGGCAATGAGATGGGATGGATGTGCCCCTTGTGGATTAGTTCTTGGATCTACCTCTTGATCTCCTCATTTTCTAACAGAGAGCGGTGATAGACTGGCCCATTGGGTAGCGGTGCGTGATCCAGATTATTTTCGGCACAAAATGAGAGCGAAGATAAAATAAAGAAATGCACAGAGATATCATGTATATCCAATAATATAACAGAAATATATCAGAGATGCAACCATAAACACAGAGATACAATAATACATGATTTCTATTAATGAAAGAAATGTACAGAGACTGTAAAAATATAGAGTGAAAGACTCGCTAGAATGGTGGCAGCTTATTTCTGAGAAGAGATGCGACGACTACTCGCATTAGCAAGAAGATGAGTACAATGAGGCTCTGAAGGAATTTTTAAAATAAGCAGGAATGCAAAAATCCCTATACATACAAAAACCTAACCCTAGGAGATGAAGCGCCAAAAGTCATGTGGGCCCTGTTTGGGTAAGTTAGTACATCAACTTCCCGGGGTCGTAACTTTTGCATACAATATCTGTTTTAGGCGTATGATAGCTCGTTGGAAAGGTATCATCGAGGAGATTCATTTTTGGGGCTCAATAATGCCTTCAACTATGATTGAGAACCTCGATCTCAAAAAACCTTCATTTAGGCCCTCAAAATGGCCCCAGAAGTTAAAACCTGCTAAAAATAGTAAATTGCCAAAATTGCTAGAAAACTATTTTGAGCCAGTCGGAAAAGGTGGGTGGCCACCGATATCCACCTGGATCAATCCTCCCTCCTTAGGAAGAAATGGTATCCATTGCATTGAGTTCCCAGGGGAGAGGGAAAATCATTTGCTAGATCTGTATCTTGGCGAGTTGCTTGTATTACTGGAGACGTCGCACTGCTTAGTTTGTGGAAGTCTGTCATGAACCTGTTGAAGTTGAGGCTATTCAAAAAGTTGAGCTACATGAGAGGAAGGTGTGCAGAAGGAATCCTTTCACTTTTTTGCAACCTTGTCGACCTTCTTTTGTTGAATAGAAGGTGCAAGGAGCGAGGCTATAGTGGTTGCAGTGTCCTTCTGTTCCCCTTTTGAATAGATTGTGAAGAAGCTGAATTTTGCAGTGTGAGATACTACCTTGTGACACTTTTTAGGTGGAAAAATAGTTGGACCTACCTCTGGTATTCTATAGAGATGACCCCCCAAAGTAACAATGACACTACGGGGTTGAGACTCATAAAGAGCATGGCGTCTCCACATATATGGTTGGCCCAAGAGAACATCACAGACATCCAGTGGGGAAACATCACATAATACCTCATCCTTGAAGGGTTGGATGTCATATGAAAATCGACACTATTGGCTGACATGGAGATCTCATCCTTGCCGAAGCCACCCGATGTTGTATGGCTGTGAGTGTGGTGTTGTCGACAATCCCAACTATTTGATGACCTCTACTGAGATGAGGTTTTTTTGGATTCCACTATCAACAATAAAATGTAGCGGGGTCCCCTTCACCCACATCTGCGAATGAAAAAGGTTCTCCCCCTCTTCAGGATCTGTTGGTTCTTCTAGTTGAATTACTGCGGTCGCGACAATAGCAGTGGGGTCTGCGTCAATGATCTGTCATTTACCAGTATTTTTAAAATCAGATTCTGAATCAGGGTTCAGCTCCTTGTCTTTGATCTCAACCACCAATGATTGTTTTGAGCGACATTCATCGGTGTTGTGCCTGGGGATTTTGTGGAAATCACATCATTTTTCAGTGTCCTTCTTTGTCTTCCCGTGACCCTTCTTTTCTTGTGTCTTGGACTGGTTTCGAGACACTTTTTATTAGGGTCGTCTTTGTCATACTTTGGTTGTTGCAGATTTTCATTCCCGAATTCTCATTTGTTCTGGTGTTTAAATTTTTGCTCAATTTTAACAACATATCGATAAGCAGCACTGAGTGATGAGATGTCCAGAAAATCCATTTCAGTCTGGATGTATTTGTGTAGAGCTCCACTGTATTCAGAACCAAATGTCGCTCAGAGTCTTTGATACACATCTTGGTGCGCAAAGTATGGAAGGTATTGGTGAACTCTAGAACTGCTTGGCCCCTCTCTTTCCATAGTGTGGTCCATCTCATATACTAGTCCTCATAGTTGCCAATAGGGTAATACTGTTCCTTTACCACATCCACACAAAAATCCCAAGTGGGATCGACCCCATATATTCCAAACTCCTCTATGGAACTTTTCTCCCAGTAAGTTTCCCACCAACGTTTGAAATGAGGGATATCTTTAAGGAGTGAGAAGGTGATCTTTTCTTTGTCGAAAAAATTGTGAACAGAGAAATAACCTTCTAGCATATTTAACCATTTTTCTAGGGCTTCTGCATCTATCTTTCCTTCAATACAGGAATATCAAAATTAACTTGTACCTTGAAAGGCAAGGTGCCTCCAAAGTGGACGCTTGATGAAGATGTGTCTGATGCTATTGACATGCGTTTAAGGATGTGGGAATAATTCTCCATCATTTCGTCCCTCTGTCGCGTGAGAGCTTGCTCAAGCAATAGATTGAAAGGATCGTATGCTCCGTTGTTTTTATTTTCTTCTACCATTGAGGGTTTCTTGGGTGTGCGAGAGAAATTTTCTTCAAGAGAGACAAGATCGAGACCCAACTTTCTATACTCATACCTCGTCGGGGACATGCACTAAAAAAACAATCAAGAGCAGCCTGCTCTGATACCATTGATCTGGATTATTTTCGACACGAAATGAGAGTGGAGATATAATAAAGAAATGCACAGAGATATCGCGTATATCCAATAATATAACAGAAATATATCAGAGATGCAACCATAAACACAGAGATACAGTAATACACGTTTTCTATTAATGAAAAAAATGTACAGAGATTGTAAAAATACAGAGTGAAAGACTTGCTAGAATGGTGACAGCTTATCTCTGAGAAGAGATGTGAAGGCTACTCGCATTCGCAAGAAGATGATGAAAATGAGGCTCTGAAGGCCTTTTTACAATAAACAAGAATGAAAAAAACCCTAGACATCCAAAAACCTAACCCTAGGAGATAAAGCACCAAAAGTCATGTGGGCCCTGTTTGGGTAAGTTAGTACATCAACTTCTCGGGGTCGTAACTTTTGCATACGATCTCTGTTTTAGGCATATGATAGCTTGTTGGAAAGGTATCATCGAGGAGATTCATTTTTGAATATCAATCACACCTTTGGATATAATTGAGAATATTTATCTTGAAAAACCTTCATTTAGGCCCTCAAAATGGCCCTGAAAGTTAAAACCTGCTAAAAATAGTAAATTGGCAAAATTGTCAGAAAACTATTTTGAGCAAGTCAGAAAAGGTGGGTGGTCACCAATATCCACTTGGATCAGTGCACCTAGGGTCATATCGGTGGGATGCTTGACCTAGAAGTGAAGAGGTACCCTGGTAGGAGAGGAGAAGATATCTGAGTATTCTTCCACAACCTTATCCACTTGCTTATATTGCGTGGAGAGATCGACCGCAAAGGCACTGGATGTGGCTACGATATTTCATTCACTCTAAGAGTGAATCATGAAGAAGACAAATTTCTCGGTCTGAGAGATGACCTTCCTGCATTGCTTGGAAGAGATCAAGAAAATAACACTAGGAGGGACTACCTCGGGTATCCTGTACAATTTCCTGTTCAAAGTAATAATAAAACTATGAGGCCTAGACTCATATACATCATAATGTTTCCATAAATAAGGTTGGATCAAAAGAACATTACAAAATTCGAGAGGAGAAACATCACACAATACCTCATCTTTGAAGGGCTTGATGTTGTACGACATTCGACACTGTTGGTTGACATGGAGATCGCTTCCTTGGCAGAGCCATCCAATGGTGTAGGGTTGTGGGTGCGACGTTGTCAGGAGGGCCAGCCACTTGAAAACCTCTGCTAAGATAAGGTTCTTCTAGATACTGCTATCAACGATGAAGTGCAGCAGGGTGCCTTTTACCCACATCTGTGAATGGAAGAGGCGCTCTCGTTCTTCTGGCCCATATAGTTAACCAGGCTGGAGCTTGGTGGTAGCAACAGTGGCACTGGGTTCGATGTCAATGATCTATATTCCCCTTTCTGGCTCTGAATCGAAGTCAGAACCCACATCTGATTCAAAGGCTTTCACTTTTTCCACCAATGACTGCTTTTAGCGACAGTCAGTGATGTTAATCCAAGGGATCTTATGGAATTCACACCACTTCCCGGTATCTTTATTTGTCTTTTTGGTGTCCTCCTTTGCTTACAGATTGGACCAGTTGTCCTAATAGTTTCCATATTTTCTCTGTCCTTTATTCTGTGGGTTGGGGCTGCCCTTTCCTGGCTTTTTCTGTGAGGGGTTCCCAGGCCCAAATTGTCATGTCTTTTGTTTGAGATTCTGCTCAATTTTGATGACATATCGGTAGGCCGCGCCCAAGGACGAGATGTACAGAAATTTCATTTCGGTTTGGATGTATCTATGTAGAGCACCACGATACTTGACCACCAGATGTCACTCTGAATATTTGATACCCAGCTTGGTGCGCAAGGTATGGAAGATATTTGTGAACTCTGGCACTGCTTGGTCTCTTTCTTGCCACAGTGTGGTCCATCTAGTATACAAGTCGTCAGAACTTCCAACAGGGTAGTATTGTTCCTTAATAACATCCCTGAAGGATTCCCAGGTGGTCATGACTATAAATAATGAGGGTTCCTCTGTTTCCTTTTGCTCACAGAAAGTTTCCCACCAATCTTTGACATGGGAAATGACTTTGAGGAGAGAAAAAGTAATCTTTTCTATATTCAAAAAGTTATGGACATAAAAATACCCTTCTGGTAGATTCAACCACTTGTTTACAACATCTGTGTCTATCTGACCTTCAAATATAGGAATATCGAAGTTGATGTGTACCTTGAAGGGGGCAGTTCCTCCGCTCGAGGAAGATGTGTCGCTTATTGGTAGCCGCCGAAGGATTTGTGTGAAACTATCCATCATCTCGTTCCTGTGTTGCGTGAGAGATTATACAAGCAACATTTTGAAAGGATCTCATGTCCTGTCATATTTCTTTTCTCCTTCCATGAGAGGTCACTTGGGCGTGCGAGAGCTTTTGTCCCCAAGAGAAACAAGATCGAGACTCAATTCTTTGTACCCTGACCTCGTTGGGGACATGCATTAAGATGACAAGGAGAATACCTTTTTGATACCATTGATCTATATTTTATGAGAAGAAAGAAATGAATACAGATTATTAAAATATTCTTAACACAAAATAAAAGAGATACAGTAAAACTGGTTTTCTATTCAATAAGGAAATAAGCTGAAACTGTAAAATGCAGCAGAAAACAAGCTTGTTGGAATGGTGGCGGCTTATCTCTGAGAAGAGATGTGACGGCTGTGCTCATTCGCAAGAAGATGGTTATAATGAGGCTCTGAAGGCCTTTTACAATAATCAGGAATGTCAAAAACCGTAAACATCCAAAAACCTAACCCTAGGAGATGAAGCGCCAAAAGTCATGTGGGCCTCGTTTGGGTAAGTTAGTGCATCAACTTCCCGGGGTCGTAAATTTTTCATACAATCTTCGTTTTAGGTGCACGATATCCCATTGGAAATGACTATCCGAGAAGAAAAAATTTCAACTGGCCCAAGTAAGTGCCTTTGGCAATCACCAGGGCCCCAAATCTCCAAAAAACGTCGTTTAGGGCCTCAAAACGGCCCCAGAAGTTTGGAACCTGAAAAACTGTCGAACGACTACCAAGGTGGAAAACTATTTTTCGAGCCAGTGGAATAGGTGGGTGGCCACCGATATCCACCTAGATCACCATTGTCTCCCCTCCTCTTTCTACTGGTTGTGAAAAGGCTCAGTAGAGCACTGGAGGAGGAAAAACTCTAAGGGGAGTTTCTTGGAATCTCAATCTCCCCCACTCTAAGGATAACTCACCGCTTTGTAGATTATGTCTTGATCTTTTGTAATGAGCATCGCAGGGATGCTAATAAATTGCATGAAATTCTATATATTTTTGGTCGGGCCACTGGTATGCAAATCAATGCAACAAAATCCTCGTTATCAGTCCAAAATTTGGAGGAGGACAAACTAAATCATTATTTTTCTCTTTTTCCATATGAACTAAGAAATTTGATGCGAGACTAGAATACCTTGGGTTCCAACTCAAGCCAAATTGCTATCAAAAAGAAAAATGGTCCTTGCTTATAGAAAAATTGATAAAAAAGACTAAAAGGGTGGAGCTATAGGTGTATTTCTAGAGTAGGTAGGTTGGTACTGCTAAAATCGGTGTTGGAAGCCATTCCAGTTTACTGGATTTCCTTAGCCTGGATCCATAAGGGTGTTTTAGATAAAGAAGGGAGGTTATGTTTCAAGTTCTTATGGGCTGATACTCAGGAAAATTTTGTTCTTCCATGGGTAAGATGGGAAAAACTAGTTGCCCCAAAAATGTTTGGAGGCTAGGGCCTAAAAAATATCTTCTTATTTTCCAAAGCTCTGGAAACCAAAGCTAGCTAGATGTTGATTACAACAACGAGCCTTTGGAAAACTGGGGTCACCCACAAATATATTCATCTAGAGTCTCTAGAGAAATGGATCTGTAACCCATTAAAAAAGAGACACAACTACTCAATTATTTGGAAGGCAGTCATCAACGCCTTTCATGTTGTATGGGATGGATTTGATTGGTGCATTGGAAATGGAGGAAAGATGTGTATTGGAGCAGACCCTTGGCATGGTGGTGGGGACAATCATTTGCCTCCTTTGGAACCAATTCTTCATTTACACCTACAAAGTTACTATTACATTAAGCAGATTGTCGATCAGGGCCTTACCACCATATGGAGTTAGGGATGGAAGGATGCTACACAATTGAAGTTGGGGGAGATCAACTCGTCTTACTGGAACAACTATATTAGAGCACTAAAAGAATCCCATATTCAAATAATGGACATGGAAGATGAATTGATATGGAAATATGCGTTGCATGGTGTTTACACACCAAAAGTGGGTTGCATCCAACTCAACATAGATATCCACCCAAGGGAGCCAATATGGTGGTGGAAAGGACTCTGGAAACAAGATGTCCCTTAAAATCACATTTCTTTATGTGGTGCATGATTGAAAACAAAGTAACTACATGGGATACTATGAAACAAAGGCAAAAGGAAAGACCAAGATGGTGTGCCTTGTGTAGAGTATATGAGGAATCAGTTCAACACCTCTTTATACTCTTCCCTTTCGTATAAAAAATTTGGAAGGCATGCTCTGCAAAGTTGGGATAGGACTGCAAGCGACAAGGACTCTCAGCGAAGGAGGCCTGGAGAGGATGGGTTACAGACCTGAAAAACCATCAGATGAAGGCGCTTCCGCTTATTTTCAGCTTGGGGGCGTGGTTGTAAAGGAACAAAGTCATATTCTAGGATAATCCCTCGATCCCAAAGATAATTGTTTCACAAGGACTTAGTATTCTTTCATGTTTCCTGCAAGAAAAAGGGAATGGACTTGTTCGGATAGTGATCGAGATTTTATGAGAAGAACAAAATGAATACAGATTATTATCAAAATATGGTTAACACATAATAACATATATACAATAAAACTAGTTTCTATTCAATAAGGAAGTAAGATGAAACTATAAAATGCAGTGGAAAACAAGCTTGCTAGAATGGTGACGGCTTATCTCTAAGAAGAGATGTGACGGTTGTGCTCATTCGCCAGAATATGATTACAATGAGGCTCTCAAGTCATTTTTACAATAAAGAGGAATGTGAAAAACCCTAGACATGCAAAAACGTAACCCTAGGAGATGAAGTGCCAAAAGTCATGTGGGCCCCGTTTGGGTAAGTTAGTACATCAAATTTCTGGGGTCGTAAATTTTGCATACGATCTTCGTTTTAGGTGCACGATAGCCCATTTGAAAGGTATATCCAAGGAATACACATGTTGTATGTGGAAATCCTTACAAATATTGACTGTGGCGAGCCCTAAAAGCGTTTTTTAGGGCCTCAAAATGACCCCGAAAGTCAGGGACTCAAAAACTAGGAAAAAACTGTCGAACTGGAAAACTACCAAAATGAGCCAGTTGGAATAGGTGGGAGGCCACTGAAATCCATCTGGATCAATCCTCTCCCCTTAGGAAGCAATGGTCTTCATTGCGTTGAGTGCCCCCAGTAGATGAGGAATTTTTTGTTGAATTTGGCCCTTGGTGAGCCACTTGCCTTGGTGCAAGAGTTGCACTACTTCCTTTGTTGGTGAGTTCCCTTGACCTATGTTTCCACAATATGATCACTATATTCCTATTGTATGAAGTCGAGATTGATCTCTTTTGGTGTCAGATGTTTTTTTATCTATGAGGTGTCCAATAATGGTGGGAAATAAGGTTGAAGGAGATCCACGTTGAACACTGGGTGTAGGCCAAGGAAAGGAGGAATGTTGAGCTCAAATGAATTATCACCCATAGCCCTGGGGATGGTGTACAACCATAACGAAGTGGGCGAAGCTTCCAATGGGGTCTGGTCAGGCATTGTTTCTGCAAATTCAACCAAACTTTTTCACCCACCTGAAAGTTATGTGGCACCCGGTGTTGATCATGGCGCTACTTGTACTTGTCATTAGACTTATGTAGGATATCCTAAACCTGTTGGTGGAAGTGATAGATTTGGTCAATGAACCAGGTGGATTTGTCAGTTTCAGTTGGAGAAGGAGATGAGTTGACCAAGGTGACCGCAAGGGGTAGTGCAACATCTATGGGACCCAATGGTTGGAATCCCAACTGCACCTGAACGGGGTTGTGGCCAGTTGAGCTATGCAGGGTTTGGTTGTAGCTATTTTGTACATAGGGAAGAATCTCATCCTATGGGCGAGGGTGCTTGGAATTATACATGCGCAGGATATGAACGATCATTCGATTTACGACCTCAGTTTGGCCATCTGTCTAGGGGTTGAAGGTCATGGATTTGTTGAGCTTGGTGTCCAACAGTGAACAGATGCTTGACCAGAATGTGTTGAGAAATCGAATTTCCCAATCAAAGACAATGGTTTGTGGGATTCAAAAATGTAACTAGACTCGTTCAAAGAAGAGCTTGGCAGTGACCTCTGCTGCGATGCTCTTCTTGCAGGTGGCCAAAATCGCCATCTTAGAAAAGTGATCAAAAATAACAAAAACACGATCATTTCCCCACTTGGTGGATGGGAGGCTCGACATGTAGTCCATGGAGATGGATTCCCATGGTCTGTCAGGAGTAGGCAGAGGAGTGTACAATCCCTGTTTCTCAGTGTTCAGTTTGGCAATAGCGCAGAAAGTGCAGGACCTGATATAATTGTTGACCTCATGTCAAAGTTTTGGTTAGTATAAATGTTTCTGCAACATTCCCACTATCTTTTGAACACCGAAGTGTCTTTCCACATGACTATAGTGGGCTTCCTATATCATCTTCGCTCGCTCGCTTTATGGAACCCAGATATGGCCCAAATGACACAACAACCCATTTTGAAGATGGAAATTAGTGACAATTGCGTTTGTGCCCAACATTTGGTAGGTGGTGGAGAAGTCCAGGTCTATCTCATAGATTTGGGTCCATCCATAGGTCTCATGGCCACAAGATTCTAGCATCGTGGTGAGTGTCATGACTGGTGATCTACTGAGGCAATCAACAAAACAGTTGGTTCTTCCTTTTTTATACTTGATGTTGAGGTGGAATTGATGCAAGTATGTGGACCACTTATGATGGCAGTCATTCTACAATTTACCTTGTGTTTGCATGAATTGTAGTGGCTTATGATCAATGTGTATGATTGTCTCCTTCCCAAGAATGTAATGTCTCCATTGGCGACAAGCTTGCACAATGGAGTACATTTCTTTATCGTAAGTAGGGTACTTATGGACAACATATGATAGTGTCTCACTATGATAGGCCACAGGGTGGTTGTGCTGAGTGAGAACGACGCCCACAACATCGTTTGAAGAATTTGTCTCGATCTCAAAGGGTTATTGCAGGTCTGGTAGTGAAAGTACTGGGGTTGAGAACAAGCACTGCTTCAAATCATCGAACACTTTTTTTTGGGACCGGCCCCACAAAAATTTTGCCTTACCACCACCCCTGGTTAATTGGATGAGGGACCATGCAATATGGGAGAATCGATAGAAGTTGGTAAGGCCCAAGAATCTTCGAAGCTCAGGGAGTGTGGTTGGGACTGGCTAGTCACGGGTGACTTGGATCTTGGTTTGATCCACATGTACACCATGTTGATAAAAAATGTAGCCTAGATAATGGACCATGTCCATGCCAAAGGATCATTTTTCCAAGTTGGTGTATAGATTGTGTTGTTGCAAGGTGTTCAGAACCTGCTAAATATGCTGCAAGTGTTCTACCCAAGTCTTGTTGTAAATGAGAATGTCATCTAGATACACCACTACAAAAGTATTGTTGAATGGTCATAGGATATCTTCTATCATCCTCATGAAAGTGGTTGGAGCATTTGTCAAGACAAAGGGCATGACCAACCATTCGAAAAGACCTTCCTTTGACTTGAAGGTGGTCTTCCATACATTTGTTTGTTCTATCGAGACCTGGTGGTAGCCAGAATTCATATCAATCTTACTGAAGGATTTTTCCCCCATGAGATGATCAAGGAGGTCATCGATTCGGGGAATCGGGTATTGATTTCTGACTGTGATTTTATTCAGGGACCGGTAATCAATGAAGAGTCGCCAGGTTCCATCTTTATTCTGTACTAGCATGATTGGGCTCCCACAAGGTGATGATATGGGATGGATGTGCCTCTTTTGGAGCAATTATTGGATCTATCTCTTGATCTCCTCATTCTCTAACAGAGAGTGGCGGTATACTGGCCCATTGGGCAACGGTGCGTCGGGGTTCATATCTATGGGGTGCTTGACCTGATAGTGTAGAGGTACCCCAATAGGTGAGGAGAAAATATTCGAGTATGCTTCCACGACCTTATCCACTTGCTTCTGCTATGTGGAAAGTTCAACCACAGAGACCCTAGATGTGGCTATGATCACAATGAAGACAAACTTCCCCATATGAGAGATGACCTTCCTACATTTCTTAGCAGAGATCAAGTAAATAGCACTAGGTGGGACTGCCTCCGATATCCTGTACAATTTCTTGTTCAAAGAAATAATAACACTGCAAGGCTTAGAATCATATACATCATGGTGTTTCCATAAATATGGTTGGACCAAAAGAACTTTACAAACTTCGAGAGGGGAAACATCGCACCATGCCTCCTATTTGAAGGGATCAATGTCGTATGAAATGTGACATTGTTGGCTAACACAGATGTGGCTTCCTTGGCGGAGCCATCCGATGGTATAGGGATGCGGGTGCAGTGTTTTCGGCAAGGTGAGTCGCATGACAACCTCTACTAAGGTGATGTTCTTTTGGCTACCACTATCAACGATGAAGTGCAGGGGGGTACCCTTCACCCACATCTATGAATGGAAAAGGCTCTCTCCTTCCTCTGGCTCGTCTGGTTCACCGGGATGGATCTTGGTAGTTGAAACGATAGCACTGGGTTCTGCATCAATGATCTATCTCCCCCTTTATAGTTCTAAATAAAAGTCGGAACCCACATCTGATTCATATGCTTTCACCTTAGCCACTAGTGACTTCTTTGAGTAGCAATCAACAATGTTATACCAAGGGGATCTTATGAAAGTCGCACCACTTCCTGGTATCTTTCTTTGTCTTTTTGGTGTCCTTCTTTGCTTACAACCTGGACTGGTTGTCCTTAGGCAGTCCATATTTTCTTTGTCCTTTGTTCTATGGGTTGGGACCATCCTTTCCTGGCTTTTGTTGTGAGGGGTTCCCAGGCCCAAATTTCTGCATCTTTTGTTTGATCTTTTGCTCGATTTTGATGGCATATCGGTAGGTTGTACCCAAGGATGAGATGTACAGGAACTCCATTTCGGCTTGGATGTATCTATGTAGACCGCCATGATACTTGAGTTAAACTTCATGTGTAGTGTGTATATCGTATACTACAGTAAAATATAGATTGTTATACTATGGAAAGGTGTTAGTGTATGGATATGTTATTTACCCTGGCGCGTGGACTCTAGACTATGGAAGTTATGTCTCCTAGTCCACTAGGGTCATAACTTTGTTGCTATAGATTTTTCCAACATGTTTTATAACATAGTTCATGACATTCAAATAGTATGGATAGCATGGGTATGATGTAAACTTAATATTTTATGCGATGGAATTTATGCTATGGACCTTGATGGTCATGGTTCCCAATTCAACAATGAAATTAAATACATGACTTTAAGTACAGTAGTATGGTTTTCATAGTAAATTAGGTTATGAGTTAATCTAATGAAAAACGTTATGATTTAATTTAATGGATAGTAACAGTAAGACTTTATGGGACATTAAACCTCTTATTTCCAACAGAGTAAAAAATTTATGCACACAAACAGTGACTAAGATATATAAGGAACATTTTCCCGTGTCATGAGAAATTTTGTTAATTTATAGACTTTAGTTTTCTGGTCAATTTTTTATTTTATTTTAGTGGAAATTTGGGGTACATTACATATGGTATCAGAGTTGTAGGTTACAACTCTTGGACTTCAGGGTAGCACCATAATTGTATTTTGTTTTTGAAGGAAAAATCTAACAAACTTATTTACTGTTACAAATATAAACATTTGTCCATTGTGAAAATGTCAGCACAAAATGAAGAAGTTGACAGACCTGAAGGGAATTAAAACCAAGAACTTCCTAGAGACCCAGAACATAATAGTGAAGGAAGTTCATCCACCCAAGTCTTGGAAACGATGAGGAACCTTATCGTGTAATTACAAGTATTTAAAACAGATAACGAAAAGTTGAACAAAGCACAAGAAGACCAGCTGGAAATAAATGAAACGTTGCTATGTAGTATAGTAACAAAGAAGAGTCCAAAGGACAATGAAAGAGAAGAAGAGGTCAAAAAAAATTCCTCTAAGAACTCTAGTCATGACAAGGAAAATAAGGAAAGTTCTTCTAAAGACACACACATGACAGAGGACAAAGCATCTACAGGAAGGAAAATAAAACAAGTGGACCACCTAGAAGGTGACTTCAAAAAGACAAAAACCCTCCACCTTCAATGGAGAATCTAAGACTGGTGAGGAAGTTGAAGCATGGCTATTAGACATTAATAAATACTTTCAGATTTATAATTACTCTAGTAATATGAAAGTTAGAATGGCCATTTACAATTTAAAGGGAAAAGCGAGTATATGGTGGCAAGACCTGGGATTAGCAAAGGGATTGAAAGAAAAACGAATGGAATGGTCAGAATTCAAAAAGTATTTCAAGAAGTAGTACTTATCAGAAAGTTATTATGAAAGAAAAAGTAAGGAATTTTATGAACTGCAACTAGGGCAAATGGCTATGGACGATCTAATAAATAAATTCCTAGATCTATTGAGGTTTGTATCATACATCAAAGAAGATAAGGTAAATATACAAAGGTTCTTAAGCTGTCTACCACATTCTTATAAGGACATGATTGAATTTGATATTCCTAAGTCATTAAATGAAGTATTTAGAAAGGCTCAAATGTCCTATGATCAGTAGAAACAAAGATATGAAATTCCCAAGGCATGGGAAGATAGGAAACAAGATAAAATGAATCAATGTAAGAAAGGATTCCAACCAGCCCCTTTCTGTAACATGGAAAATGGTTTTCAAAGGAAGAACTATCACTCTAATACATAGAATACTCAAGGGAGAAATAAACTAGTTAATCTGGGGTTCAAGAAGGTAGGGGACAACCCCAGAAAACCATTGAAATGTTGGGAGTGTGGAGAACCCCACATGAGGATAAATTGTCCACGCTTAAACCCAACAACAAGAACTTCAGTCCATAACCTTCAAGAGGCTTCAACAATTGGAGACATTGGTAGAAGCATGCATAAGATCAATGCAACTCTGGATTGAAGATAGTCAGATCATCAATCCACTATTGTCATTTTAACAATTTTTCTATACTAATTGACCTAGGATCTAGTCTGAATTATATTACTCCAGCTTTAGCAGAATTGAACAAGTTAAAGAAGGTAAAAACATACTAAATCTTGGTTAGTACGGCTAGCAACGGGGACAAAAATAAAGGTAACAAATTTCATTTCTGATTGTGAACTCAATATAAATGGTTAGAGTATAAAGTTAAATCTGAACGCATTACGTTTGGGGTCTTATGATATAATTATCGGAATGGACTAGTTAGAAAAACATAAAGTGATATTAAATTGCTACGAAAAGTCGTTTGTGTATAAAGATGAAAATAATATAGTCAGAATAGTACAAGGAATCAAAAAACCAGTTTTTGTTAGGAAAATATCAGCAACGCAATTTAAGAAATGTATTAATAAGGGTGTCCAGATATATGTAGTTCAAGTAATTAATCTCCTAGGGGAAGAAAACAAACCAAGTTTAAAATACTTTGCAGTCCTACATGGGTTTAGAGATGTATTCATAGAAGAAATATCAGAACTACCTCCAAGGAGAGAGATAGATTTTTCTATAGATCTACTACCTGGATCTTCCCCGATGTCTAAGGCACCTTATAGAATGAGTATACCTGAATTAACAGAAGTGAAAATTCAGTTACAATAACTGTTGAATAAAGAGTATATCAGACCAAGTGTTTCACCCTGGGGAGCACTAGTTTATTTGTTAAAAAGAAAGATGGAACTTTGAGACTATGTATTGATTATCAACAACTAAATAAAATGACGATTAAGAATAAGTATCCTTTACCTAGAATTAACGATCTCTTTGACCAGGTTAGAGGAGAAAAGATATTCTCTAAGCTAGATTTCAGGTCTGGTTATCACCAAGTCAGGATAAAGGACGAATATGTAAATAAAACAACATTTAGAACATGTTATGGACACTATGAATTTGTAGTGATCCCGTTCAGACTTACTAATGCACCAACAACCTTTATGATTTTGATGAATAGTATATTTAGCAAATATTTGGATAAATTTGTGTTGGTTTTTATCGATGATATTTTAGTTTATTCAAAAACTGAAGAAGAACATGAAGAGCGTATGAAAGTAGTACTACATACTTTAAGAGAACATAAGTTATATGCTAAGTTTTATAAGTGTGGTTTCTACCAAAGAAAGATATAGTATTTAGGACACATAATATCAGAAGATGGTATTGCAATGGACCCGAAAAAGATTAAATCCATTATGGAATGGAATATTCCTAAAGATGTAGCAGACATAAGATCATTTATGGGGATCACCGGTTATTACTGGAGGTTTATCAAAGAATTTTCCAGAATTTCATATCCGATTACATCACTACAGAAAAAGGGAATAAAATTTAATTGGTCGAAAAACTAACATATCCTAAAAGTAACATATCCATATAAATTCTTTACAATTTGCGTAGATGCGAGTAAAGAGGGATTAGGAGGTGTGCTAACACAATATGGACATGCCATCTATTATGAATCACGGAAATTGAAAGAACATGGAGGAAACTATGTGACTCACAATTTAGAATTAGCAGTTGTGATTCATGCATTAAAAATGTGGTGGAATTGTTTAATGGGAAAGAAATCTTTGTTACTAACCGACAACAGTGGTGTAAAGAATTTTTTCGGTCCACCAGATCTCAATGCAAGACAAGCGAGATGGTTGGCTTTTTTAAGTGAGTTTGATTTTGAAGTATGACACATCAAGGGTAAGGAAACAAAGTTGTAGATGCACTAAGTCGGAGGACTAGTGGGCTTTATGAAATAATTATCAACAAAGAAGAAAATTATATTGAACATAGAATAAAATCTACAAGCAATAATGATGAAAATTACATCAAAACAACAATATAATTGCAAGGAAATAAAAAAAATATAAACAAAACATATATGAGTATAGATAAAAATGGGTTGTTAAGGTTAAAGAATAGGTTATATGTACCTAACTCTATTGATTTAAAGATGATAATTCTTGATGAGCTGCACAAAAAGCCATATTCTGGTCATCCAGGATACCAGAAAATGATAACAACATTAAGGAAACAGTTTTATTGGCCTAACATGAAAAATGAAACAATTGAATATTTGTCTAAATGTTTAGATTGTCAATAGGTAAAGGCTGAGCACCAACATTCGGCAGGTCTGTTACAACCTCTGCCTATACCCGAATGGAAATGGGAAATTATTTCGATGGACTTCATCACAGGTTTGTCTAAGACTCAAAGACAAAATGACTCAATTATGGTAGTGATTGATAAACTAAGTAAATATGCACATTTTATGTTAGGGACTTAACCCCTCACGTAGGTAGAATAATATATTTCCATGTAATAAAGGTCAATATTAATAAGGCCTATAAATAAGGAAGAATAAGTCCAATGTAAGAAGACCTAATAGAAGATTCTGCTTCTAGAAGGATCTTCCTCTAGATTGTTCTTTTGATAGACATATTTAGTATAAATTGGAGTCAAGGGTATGAGAAGTTTTGTCTTGGATATTCTTGTAATAGAGCTCTACTCTGTTGGAGGTTGCCCCCTCGAAGAGGCAAGTGAACATTTCTCTCAGTAATCAAAGTGCTCTATCTGGTGTTATTTTGCTATCATTTTCGTATTATCATGGTATTGTTCTGGTTATATTGTTGTTCATCTGCCATTTCTAGCTATTTATTTTTGTTCTGCATACTTTTTATATATGGAATATTACAAGTGCTATCAGAGCACCTTCCTCAGCAGAAAATTGTGGGTTAAATTTTTTTCAGGGTAGAGATGTATTCCAACATCTTTAAACTACAAAGATTTTTTGTTACATGCATAAAACTGTGATTGAGGATTCATACACGCAGGAAATGCAAGTGGTACTTAAGCGCACATTTGTTGGCCATCCTTGTAAACCCTTCGAGTGGTAGCGCATCAAACAACACCTGTATACGGATCGGCCTAGATCTCCTGAAGCCCTTCGTAGATAAACCAATCGGTCTTCTGACTCCTATAGTGCCACTGAGAAAAGCACTCTCGAAGATACTCTCTAGTACTTGGGTAGTTAGGTAGTACGGCTAAGGGTACAGTCTAACCTCCTTAGTTGGTGCCCTAAGATATTGGGTCGAGTACTACTGTTGGACCCCGCACGTATATCAGAGAGCTATAACATAGGGTAAACCCTTGTCTATAGTGTTGTTCCTGAGTTTATGCTTTAAGGCTATAAAGCATACCGTCAAGGCATCCGTAAATGATCTTAAAAGAATGATTTGAAAAAAAGGAAATCAAAAGAACGTTAAGGAAAAATCAGTTTATTAACTGTCTCTGTCTTTCTTCTTGTTGTTCTTGGATGCTAATGTCTCTCTCGATAGCATCCCATGAACATTCTAACTCAACCTGGTTAGTTGTTGTTTGTAAAATGGTGTTGAATAAATTTAAGGCAATACTGGTTTGATCCTGAAGGCCCGGTTCTACGTTGGGTTGTCTGCTACTTGGGACAGTCATGGAGGATAAAACTTTATTCATTTGTAAAAGGATTTTAATCAATTTGTTACTTCAAAATTTCCATAGATGAGAACAAGAAAAACAATTTTAAAATTCAAAACAATAATGTAAGCACATTCGAGGTCGTTTCCTGGATTTGTAACAATTTCAAGAATCGTAAAATAACAAATAAACACTACAAAAAAATATGAGGCTTTAATTAAAAAAGAATATCATATTTCAATAGACAATGATGAAAGAAAAACGAGGTTTCTAACAAGAGTTAAGTATTAAGGAACAAAAGTTTTATAGGTCTTAAAATTACTAAAAGCAATTTCAGAGGAAAAACTGTAAACCTTTTGACATCCAAACCTATCTGAAATATAAATCAATGATGTATATAAGTTCAAACTGATTACTCGTTAGAAAAACATTAAAAGGAAAAATTCAACAAAGTATAATAAACAGGGGGAAGACACATAGCCACAAATTTGCAGGATCCAGAATCTCATTTGTGATCTATATTCTGATGTATTTGAAAAATGATATTACAAAATGGCTCTCTCCAAAAATTCCGAAGCCCTTTCTCAGTGTTTAGAAACTATATTTATACATTTTCATCAAAATTTATCGTTGGTGACTAACCAACTTCCTAATATTACGGTTACATAAAAAATAATGTCAATCGTTTATAATTTCTTTCTAATATTAAATGATAAAAACATTTTAAAATATTGTAAGCTTGCGTTGACGAGCTTCCTTTCTCTGCTTCAATACACTGAACACATTTTCCCAAAAACTTCACAAAATTCCTGGGAGCATCTGGTAATTCATTTGCTTCAAATAAGAAAAATCTTTTATGCAATTCGGGCAACCGGTTTTCTATCATCTTTTCTGTAAATTTAATAGTTTTCAACTTTAGATTTGACATCACCATCCATTTGTTGATCTCTGTAATATTGATCAATTTAATGTTTGAAATCTCTGCTTTCATTTCCTCCAGCTCTTTCCTAAACCTTAGCTGGTGCTTGGCAATATTGATTTCACCTAATAATCCAGAACAACCATCTATTCTGATATTCAAAGAAGCTCTTTCTAATAGATTGAAGATTCCATGGAAATCATCGTTGACTTCTCTTGTTATTCGTTTATATTCGGCCATCTTTGCTTCCCACACTTTTATTATTATGTCCCCTTTAACTTGTTCAGAAATGGATAATTTTTTAATCTTTCCAACGTCTTATTTTGATGAGAAAGTCACTGCCTTCTGAAAAGTTGTTCTAGTTGCTTTTGCCTCCCTTTCCTTCTGGAAAACATTCTCCAAAGACTTATTTGTTTCTTGAAAATATTTTTGGATTACTTCCAGATTCAAGAACACTTTCTATTGTTCATCCTCTATTCTTACATATATCTCCAATGCTTGTGTCCTGAAATTTTCAAGTTCTATCACCTGATTAGTAATAGAAATAATTTTGTCTTATAAATGTTTGTTTTCTTCTTCCAACTTTTGAACCTGTTCCTGTGTGACCTGTATTATGATTTTTGCCTCCTCCAAGTCTTTATTCTTTTTCTGGATTTCTTGCATATCCTTTAGTCTAGCTTGTTCTAGACCCTTCTGTATTCCCCAACTAATATTTCTTTCGTTTTCTTTTAGTTTATCTTGCAACTGGATTATTGTTCAGTCCTTCTGTTCAAGCATAGTTGTTAAATTACCAATAGAATACATGTTTGTTGATGCTATAGCACCCCTTGTACCTGCTAGTTCTGTATCAAATTCTCCATCCTTGAGTTTCTTTCCATCTATAATAACCCTATGCTTCTTAATCATTCCTTCTCCTCTTGGATAAATTTCCTGTTTCAAGACTGCTCTTCGCTTTTTACTAAAAAAATAATCTGATGAGGGGATTTCATCTCTCAAAGTAGGCTCTAGATCACTGACATATAGAACTCCTTCATGGCGGGTTCAAAAAGTCAATTGTAATGGAGTTAAAGAGGTGATAGGACTACCAAGTTCTGTTGAAGTTGTTCCTCCTATCTTTTCGGGAACACTTTTCATGATTTCTGGAATTGTTTCCAGCTTTTTTCCCTTATCCATTCCCATTTCTTTTGTTTGAGAACCCTCTGCGTTTTGGGAAGGTATCTCAGTATTCTTCAACTTACCTTTTTCATTTTCTTTATCCTGAGTATTAGTTTCAAACCCTGGAGGGGGTTCTTCCTGTTCTGGCGATGGGGTCGAAATTTAACCCTGTAAAATCTTAGGTAGGCAGCTTCACCTATGACTTTGAAAAGATGCGAATCTAGCCCGTGAGTCAGGTGGCAAGGCCTGGACTCTGTTCAACACTTCTTCATAAGACTTAACATCTTTAAATATATCGTCATAAATAGACACTTCATGTTCATATGCCTTTAAATTACAATGTATGTAATGCCTACTTATTATTTGGTAGGGGTCATATTTTTTGTGCTCAATATTCACTAATTTCACTTCTTCTAGGGACTCAACCTCTACTTTTGAATGGCCTAAATTTGACAAAGAAAATTTCCCAACATGAACAGGGAAAGATGGCCATGCTTTTTTCTGAAGTTCTTTTAATTCCAATCCAACACCGCCCTTGGCTATCTGATGAGCTACTTCTCTACATACCAATCTATCTGGTAAGAATTTGGGGAGTGCATGAGGGGGAATGGAACAACCATAAAACCTAATGTAGGAAAAATTTTCCTCGATGAAACAATCGACAACTTCTTTAAGGCTTTCTATGATTGTATCTGAAATGCGAGGGGGTTCACATCCAAAAAACATTTTTTGCATGGGAATAATAACACAGACATTCGAATGATTATTTTGAATATATTTTAAAAATGACGAGATTTTCACAACTATCACGAAATTAAAGCTCTTAATGTAAAAGATATTTTACGGAGATACGCTTTTAATGTCCGTACTTAGCCGCTCTCGATTTTTCAAATAAAATGGGAAACTTACTTAATCGGATAATAAAGCATTAATGAACACTTAAAGAGTGATTACCATTAAACCTGTTTTAGAAAGAAGATTGATTAGTGTTAATTATAGATAAAATTTGAAAACATCACTTTTCGGGGTTTTGACAATCTTGATGTCGAAAGGTATGTCGTCGAAAAAGTCCAATCTCTGAAATCACGAAATCGCGATGTTTTAATTAAGATTTAAACATTTTTTATCACATTAATTAATTGAGATTAGACGCTATCGGGATTTCGGAAATTCTGATGTCAAGAAGTATGTTATCAATGACGTCCGATCCACGAAATCGCGAAATCACGATGGCTTGTTTGTTTTAAACATGACTTAACTTATCTTAATTAACTAAATAATCAAGATTAAGGCCAAAACAGAATTAGTTTAATTTTAACGTGACTTATGGATCAGGGTTTCGGAAATTGAGATTTCGGGAAATATGATGACAGGAAATGTGTTCTTACAGATCCGCAAATCCCGAAATTGTGACATAATTAATTTGTGCTTAAATTAAGATTCTGACATTTCTGGAAATCGGGGATCAGGGTTTCGTGATTCAATTTGCATCAAACATTTGTTTGCAGAAAACCCCGAATCCCGATTTCTTTAACGTTTAAATTAAAAAAAATCGCAAATTTTAAAATTACAACCTGTTTTAAATAATTGTTCAAAAGAGCGTTTGAAAATTTATATTTTTGTAAACTTTTTTTTGTTCATTATTAAAGAAACAATTAATAAAAAGGTATCGTGAATTTAGAAATGACGAAGTTCTTGTTTTAAGAAAGCCGAAACCCAAAATACTCGAAAAAAAAAAATCTAGGCCTTAAGGATAGAAATTAAGATCTGTTTCAACATAGGCTCCAACTGGGGACCTCGTCTCCCTGTGGGACAAGGAGAACATGTAGACTTAGTGCCTTCATTGGGTAAATGGTGTCAAAAGTTTTATCACTGCTAAACTGCAAAAGGAGAGGAAAAAGAGATTTCATTCCAACCTTTGAAAATCTTTTCAAAACTTCTTATTTGCTTTAAACTCAGTTGTAGTCTTGTTCATAATATTCTCCTTCTCGTTCTGAATTTAAGTTAGTATTAAGATGATTAGAACAATCTCATGAAACTCAACAGATTTGTAAATTTCGGCTTGCATCAATCGAAATAAAATTTTTAATTTTTAATTGGGGAGCTCTATCTTGACTTAAGATGAATATCCGGTTTCGAAAAACGGATAACTAGAATAGAGTGATACATAAGTATGACAACCTTACAGACACCTCAGATATTGCTTCACTACCAGCAGGCCTGTTCAGTACTCCGGTGAAGTTATCTGTCCCTTTCTACTAAATTTCCTTTCACCGCTTCGAGTGCTAATTATATATTTATACTCAGATATTGCTTCACTGCCAGCAGGCCTGTTCAGTACCCCGGTGAAGTTATCTTTTTGCCTTTATATTTAGATGAGGGAAATCATTTAAATGAATTTTCTTTCATTGTCTTTGGGACTAGATGGGGGCAATCAAATATGAATTTCCTTTCACCATCTGTCTTAAAGTAGTTTATGCATACAAAGCGGGGGAAATCAGTGATATATTAAAATATCAGGGTTGGTTATCTGTGTAAAAATTTACAATAGAGGTTTGTAAACTTGTTTTGATTATTCTAGACCAATCTTTTCTCAACTTTCAAAACCCCTCAGTCTGTAGATAAAAAGGGAAAGATTATTTTCAGGGGTTTTCTTTTGAGCAATCTTAAATCCTCAAACAAATTGTTAAGAAACCTAAGAGAGTCAAAATCAACCCAAAAATAACCATTTTTAGTCAGAGAATAAGAAATATGAAGACTGGCCTTACTAAATTTAATCATTTGTTGATTCCAAAGGTTAATACATAATCTCTCCTACTTTGATGAGAGAACCCGAAAACATGAAATATAGTATTGAGGGTATAAGAAGACATCCAACAAACTATAAGCCAGAAAACATAGGTCGTGATTTCAAAAATAACTCTTTGGACTCTTTTCTTTTATTTATTTTTGTATAAAAACTTAACTTATTTTTATTTATTTACAAAAAGAGAATGGATTTTCTAAAAATGAAAAACAAAACGGCATATACAATGAGATTTTCTGTAAATTAATTATTCCATATAATGCTTTAAAAAACGCCCATTAACAGGGGCATTCAAGATCTTACCATCCAAATTTTCAAGCAGAAATGAATTTTTTCCTTCAGGAAATGCTACCTTAAAAGGTCCATACCAAATATGATCGAATTTACCATTTTTTCCTGAATCCTCTTTTCGAGCATCCCACCTCAAAACCAGATCCCCGGGGAGAAAATTCCTGTCCTTGGCTTTACGATCAAATAGTACCTTCATGTCATCCTGGTACTTCTGCAACTTTTCATCCACTACAGCTCTATGTTGCTGAACTTCGATCAGCTGATATATCCTTCTCGTGAGAGGATTCGGTTCTCCCTTCTTGTCTTGTCATAGTTTCATCAGAGGAAGTGCGAGGTTTATGGGAAACACTACATCTATTCCATATACCATTTGAAAGGGAGAGGTACAGATAGACTTTTTTGTGCCTATCCGATTTTCCCACAGAGCATGCTTTTTTCTTTTTTTTTATGCTGGTGGAATCAACAACTGAGCCGGTCTCGTACTCGCGTGACACGGGGTCGATTCCGACCACTACCACTATAACCTCCAGGTGCCATACGTATGCCCCTTCCGCAGGCACAGGTAAGTCGGGGGGATTTGAACTTGGAACCTCATCGTACATAACACGCTATATCACGGCACTTGCCAATTGTGCTGCCCCCCGGGGGCTTCACAGAGCATACTTTAAATGCAAATGCCAAGACTTTTTATTTTCGTTTAACACTTTCTTTATTATACGGATTAAGCTCTTGTTTGAAGATTCTACCAGACCATTTCCTTGAGGATAGTATGTTGTGGAATGACCCAGCACAATATTATATTTCTGGCAAAAGCTAACCATTTCCATAGACTTAAAAGCCTACGCATTATCTGTGACAATATTTCTAGGACAGCCAAACCTAGACAAGATATTTTCTTCTAAGAAGTCTATAACTACTGAATCAATAGCCTTCCTTGTTGGTATAGCTTCCACCCATTTGGTGAAATAGTCTGTAGCGGTCAGGATCCATCTATGTTGGGCACTTGAATGAGGATTAATCTCATCTATGAAGTCAAGTCCCCATTGCTGAAAAGGAGCTTCTGTCTTGATTGGGACTAATGGCATCGCTGGTAGTTTATGTTTTCCTGCAAAGAATTGGCAAGGGCTATAAGCTCGTACCTTAGCATTGACATCTGGGAAAAGTTTAGGCCAGTAATAACCAGCTCTCAGTATTTTATATGACGTATCCCTCCAAGCGCGGTGTCCTCCACAGACTCCTTCGTGAAATTGACCTATAACTTCTTCTGTTTCTGATTCGACCAGACAGACTAAGAGGAAACCAAGTGAGTCTTTCCAGTATAATCATTTTTCGAAAATACAATATTTAACTGCATGTAGCTTTAGCGTTCTAGATTTGGATGGAGACAAGTCAGCTGGACATTTCAAAGTCAATAAGTATGTTATTATTTCCTTGTACCAATTCGACGACGTGAATTTCTCCTCAATCCTATTTTCAACTATTTGGTCCTCAAGTTCATTCACGTCTACCCATTCATCTTCCTCCTGAGAACTGTTTACCCCAAGAGCCCTAAAATTGGATTCAGCTAAAAGTTTAGCTAAACCTTGTCCCTTTACCAATTTGGTCGGTTTAACCTCCAAGTCAAACTCTTGAATTTTGGCAATCCATCTTCCTCTTTTACCATCATTGTATGCTTGAACCAAAATATCTTTTACAGAGCTAGTGGGTACATATGCAATCACTTTAGACTGTAAAACATAAGTTCTGAAAGCTTTCAATTCTTTTACCATAGCATACGCTTGCTTTTCCATTATATTATATTTGAGTTCAGTATCTCGAAGACTCTTGCTAAAGAAGGCTATCGGTTGCTCGAAACCTTCTTCGTTCTTCTGAAGGAGTACAACAACAAGCGTGTGTTCAGAGGCAAATGAAAAAATAAGAAAATCTTTGAAATAATCTGGGCTCGCTAATACTGGCGCCTCACTTATAACCTTCTTAATATGGCCAAAGGATGCTTTAGAAATTTATTTTTCCTAAAAATGATTGAATTTCTTTCACATTCCTAGGAATAACTATTGTATCTATAGCCTCTACTCTTTTAGGGTCAATCCTGATTCCATTTCAAGATACGATGTGACCCAACAGCTTGCCTTCTTGCATAGAGAAATGAGACTTTTTGGGATTTAAGGATAGACCAAACCTGCGACATTTTTCAAATGTTTGTTTGAGGTGAATCATATGGTCTTCATCCGATTTAGAAAAAACAGTAATATCATCCAAATAGATGACTACAAACTTGTCTCGTTTGCCAACGAAAGCAATATCCATCGTGCATTGAAAAGTAGCACCTACATTCATTAGTCCGAATGACATTTTATCATACATAAATGTGCCCCAAGGAGTGGTAAATGCGGTTTTTTCTTTGTCAAGATCACTGGCGACAATTTGATTATAACCTAAAAATCCATCAATCATTGAAATTCTATTAGCCCCTACTACTTTTTCAAGAACATGGTCCATTTTAGGCAAAGGATAATTATCTATGAGAGAAGATTTATTAAGATTCCTAAAATCAACACATAGTCTAAGTTCCCCATTTTTCTTTCTAACCGGGACCGGATTAGCTACCCAATCAGAATATCTTAGGGGTACAATTATCTTAGCATCAAGGAGTTTTTTGACTTCTTGTTCGATAACAGGTAATAAAATGGGGTTAATTTGTCGGAGCTTTTGTTTAAAAGGTTTGACACCTGGTTTGAGAGGTATCTTATGTTCAATCATAGAAGTGTCATATGTTTTCAGTTCTTCATACGACCATGCAAAAACATCTTTGTATTTTCTTAACAACTCTGTGTATTTATTTTTGTTTTCTGTTGATAAATATTTGGATAGTTTAACCATTCGAGGGTTTTCTTCAGTTCCTATATTACAATCTTCAACCTCCTCTGGTTGGGGTTGTTGGGTAGTTTTTGAAGGTATATCATCTTGATTAAAAAATCTTTCCAAAGGGATTAGACCCTTGGGAATTTGGTTGTTCTTAAGAACCAGCATTCGGTTATTTGCAATTTTATCGTGAAATTCTTTAGGCTCCTCCCCCTATTGCATGATCCAAATAGGATCATTTTGATTTTCTTGATCGGCATGTGTTTCTGCAAATTCATCTAATGATTCTAGAAACTTTTGGAGCTATTGATCATCTTCAAAAACCATCCAATGCTGTATGTTATTTGGTATTGAAGGGTGATGTCTCATTTGTATGTGATACTTTAATTTAAAAGCAGTTGGGGGTGTGAAATTTGATGCAGCTTTGGCTAGGGCGTCGGCCTGTTGATTTTCGGATCTTGGGACGAAATGAAAATTCACATATGAAAATAAGTTCTCGACTAAATCCCAGACACGGACCGTAATATAGGATGTTTGTCCTGATACTGTCGATTCACCTATTTTATAATTAACTCGGCATTACCAAAGACTTCGAGTTTCTTAATTTTCATCCTCCTAGCAGCTTCTAATCCTAGCACTAAAGCTTCATACTCACATACATTGTTTGTACAATCTACATTCCACTGAAGCCTATATGAAAAAGGAATAACAAATCAGTCATCAGGAGCTATAAGAAGTGCTCCTGCCCCAGCTCCAAGGAAGGACGAAGCACCATCAAAATACATTTTCCATACACCATTGCTATATACATTTTTCTCTATTTCTTTTTTTTCAATTTTTTCTTCTTTACATTTATCATCTACATCTACTTCAAAATTGTCATCAATAGATAATATACAATTTCCTAAGTCTTCATCAGCAATATAAACTGGATGATTGTTTGGGTTGTGTGGATCACCTACGGTAAATGCCAACCTGGTCTCTTTGTAAAGATGAGTGTATTGTCCTCCGAAAACTGGAATTGTAGCATATGTCATATCTAGTTGGAGATATCCTCCAAGCTTAGCACCCCATGATCTAAATAATAGCATACCATACTTTGGGGGAATATCAGTGACTACTACATCCATAAGAATACTTTTAGCAGGTATTTGAGCCAAACCTATGACTAGGTCTTTAATCATACCTATACATTTTACTTTCCTCGAATCGAAAGAATATAAGTCACCATAGGGCCTTGTGATTTCAAGACCAAGTTTTTCCATAATTGCCTTTGGCATAACATTGTGGGAAGCTCCGGAATCCAACATACAATTATGGAGAAGGTGGTCAAACAGGGTTAACATAATATAAAAAGGAGCCACGGTGTCTCTTGCACCTTCGAAATGTGGACCGAAGACTATGTTAGGTTTGTCATCCTCTAAGTTGATGACGTCGGCCTGGCTTTCCTCTTCGGAAAAATTAATCATTTTGGCGATTTGCTTTCTGTATATGGGATTTTTAGCTAACTTGACAAGGGGAATAGGAATTTTTATTTTATTTATTTCATTTTCCAAATTAAAGTTTCCTAGAGCTTTTTCATTTTCGATGTTTGGGGCTTCCATACCTTTCTTTTCAGTTTTTCATTGTGATGTGGACTTGTTTTCATTTATAGGGGTTTGTGTCTTCACAGGGAGTATTTCTACTGATTCTAACTGGACAGGTTGGGTATCAGTTGTTTTATTTTTTGTAGGTTGTTTATCAACAACTTTTGGAGTTGCCTCATCGGTTTCGCCTCTTGAAAAAATCTTTTTTGTCGGAACATTTGGGATACTTTTATTTCTTGGTCTTAAATTATATTTTCCCTGTAATTCAACTATAATATCATCTGCAATGTCTCGATATGTGAAATGATCAGTCATATTATTACTAACATGTTCTTCCAATGTACTCTCTTTACTTAAAGATGCTTCGTAATCCTGTCACGACAAATAAGGCGATTTATTATCATCTCCAAGGTTACTAATATCTTCATCGATTTCTTCAAAATCTCCTAAATATTCCTCTCCAATGTAGTTTTCACTTTTAAAGGGTGTTGGAATTTTTTGATCTTCATTTTTAATTATTTTCTGTGGTCCTGGAGGATCAGGATTTGTTCGACAATATTTTCTGGGGAAATTATCTCTTTTCAATTTCTCTAATTCCATTTTTGAGATCTTGTTTGAAAGTTCTCGAATGACCCTAGACATCTCTTCTATTCTATCTCCCGAGGATTTTCTTGATCCTGAAGATCCACCTTGCTCTTTAAATTTTTTATTTTCTTTGTTTCCAGTTTTAGTCTTTGCTTTAAGTTTCTCTGATGCCATCATGTTTGATTCAATCTCAAGCACATCATCCTGCATTATCATGAGATCTATTGATCTCCTTTCTCTCAATAATAAGGCAAAGTTGGGATCAAAAGCGCCAGCAAAAGTCAGTTTTGCTGCAGGTTGTGAAGGTTTAACCTCAACTGGAATTTTATTATACAACTTATTGAACCTCTGTGTGAATTCTATAACTGACTAAGAGTTTTTCTTTCTAAGCGCTCTGAATTCAGTTAAGTAGTAGAGGTGATCCTTTCTCTCTTCCCATTGTCTAATAAATGCACTTTCAAGTTCTTCATAGGATCTTAAAGATCCAGGGGCTAATGATCAAAACCAGGTCCTCACCTGTCCCTCGAAAGTTTGAATGAGGAGTCTAGAATAAACATCTTCATGTTCTATTCCGAGTATGTCAGCAAATTGATCAAAAAAGTTTATATGTTCTTGAGCAGTCAGATCACCTTCCCCTGTAAATTTCAAAAGGCTTTTCATGTAATTCTCGAGGAGATCATGAACAGGGACAGGGAGAACAAGTGGAGCATATCTAGCAGCTACTTTAGTGAAAATCCCAGGAAGTGGTACTTGACCACCTCCAGGGGCACCACCTCCATCTCCAGCACCTCCTTGTGCAACCATGGTTGGATTTGTGACTGAAGTTTGGAAAGTGTGAGGAGAAGATTCTCGAAAATCTGGGGAAGAAACTTCAGGAAAAGAGAAAGTGTTGAATGAGACGAGAAGTGAAAGTGATATTTCAAGAGTTTCCAAAGTATTTGATTGAGTACAGTCAGGCTGATATATAGTATATGCAGGTAAAAAGACTTGTTTAAGAGATTTTTTTTTGGTGTTTTGCAGCTAATAGCCAGTTTAGTTATTGTGGAGTCACCAAGTGAAAAATATTAATCCTTAGAAGGTTTTCTATCCTTGTTCACTATCAAAAATAGAAAATGTCAATGTCGTTCTTCCCAGGGAAAATATTTGTTTCTTCGTTCCCCGGCAACGACGCCAAAAAGATGTTGTTCCTGAGTTTATCCTTTAAGGCTATAAAGCATACCGTCAAGGCATCCGTAAATGATCTTAAAAGAATGATTTGGAAAAAAGGAAATCAAAAGAAGGTTAAGGAAAAATTAGTTTCTTAACTGTATTTGTCTTGCTTCTTATTGTTCATGGATGCTAATGTCTCTCTCGATAGCATCCCATGAACGTTCTAACTCAACCCGGTTAGTTGTTGTTTGTAAAATGGTGTTGAATAAATTTAAGGCAATATTGGTTTGATCCTAAAGGCCTGGTTCTACGTTGGGTTGTTTGCTACTTGGGACAGTCATGGAGGATAAAACTTTATTTATTTGTAAAAGGATTTTAATCAATTTGTTACTTCAAATTTTCCAGAGATGAGAATAAGAAAAACAATTTTAAAATTCAAAACAGTAATGTAAGAACATTCGAGGCCGTTTCCTGGATTTGTAAGAATTTTGAGAATCGTAAAATAACAAATAAACACTACAGAAAAATATGAGGCTTTAATCAAGAAAGAATCCCATATTTCAATAGACAATGATGAAAGAAAAATGAGGTTTCTAACAAGAGTTAAGTATTAAGGAACAAAAGTTTTTCAGGTCTTAAAATTACTAAAAGCAATTTCAGAGGAAAAATTGTAAACCATTTGACATCCAAACCAATATGAAATATAAATAAATGATGTATATAAGTTCAAATTGATTACTCGTTAGAAAAACATTAAAAGGAAAAAATAAACAAAGTATAATAAATAGGGGGAAGACACATAGCTACAAATTTGCAGGATCCAGAATCTCGTTTGTGATCTATATTCTGATGTATTTGAAAACTGATATTACAAAATGGCTCTCTCCAAAAATTCCAAATCCCTTTCTCAGTCTTTAGAAACTATATTTATACATTTTCATCAAAATTTCTCATTGGTGACTAACCAACTTCCTAATATTACAGTTACATAAAAAATAATGTCAATCATTTACAATTTCTTTCTAATCCTAAATGATAAGAACATTTTAAAAGATTTTAATCTTGCGTTGATGAGCTTCCTTTCTCTGCTTCAATACACTGAACACATTTTTCCAAAAACTTCACAAAAGTCCTGGGAGCATTTGGTAATTCATTAGCTTCAAATAAGAAAAATCTTTTATGCAATTCGAGCAACTGGTTTTCTATCATCTTTTCTGTAAATTTAATAGTTTTCAACTTTAGATTTGACATCACCATTCATTTGTTGATCTCTGTAATATTGATCAATTTAATGTTTGAAATCTCTGCTTTCATTTCCTCCAGCTCTTCCCTAAACCTTAGTTGGTGCTTGGCAATATTGATTTTGCCTAATAATCCAGAACAACCATCTATTCTGATATTCAAAGAAGCTCTTTCTAATAGATTGAAGATTCCCTGGCAATCATCGTTGACTTCTCTTGTTGTTCATTTATATTCAGCCAACTTTGCTTCCCACACTTTTATTATTATGTCCCCTTTAACCTGTTCAGAAATGAATAATTTCTGAATCTTTCCAATGTCTTATTTTGATGAGAAAGTCACTTCCTTCTGAAAAGTTGTTCTATCTTCTTTCGCCTCCCTTTCCTTCTGGAAAACATTCTCCAAAGACTTATTTGTTTCTTGAAAATATTTTTGGATTACTTCCAGATTCAAGAACTTTCTGTTGTTCATCCTCTATTCTTACATATATCTCCAATGCTTGTGTCCTGAAATTTTCAAGTTCTATCACCTGATTAGTAATAGAAATAATTTTGTTTTGTAAATGTTTGTTTTCTTCGTCCAGCTTTCGAACATGTTCCTGTGTGACCTGTATTATGAGTTTTTCCTTCTCCAAGTCTTTATTCTTTTTCTGGATTTCTTGCATATCCTTTAGTCTAGCTTGTTCTAGACCCTTCTGTATTCCCCAACTAATATTTCTTTTGTTTTCTTTTAGTTTATCTTGCAACTGGATTATTGTTCGGTCCTTCTGTTCAAGCATAGTTGTTAAATTACCAACAGAATACATGTTTGTTGATGTTATAGCACCCATTGTACCTTCTAATTCTGTAGCAAATTCTCCATCCTTGAGTTTCTTTCCATCTATAATAACCCTATGCTTCTTAATCATTCCTTCTCCTCTTGGATGAATTTCCTGTTTCAAGACTGCTCTTCGCTTTTTAATGAAAAAGTAATCTAATGAGGGGATTTCATCTCTCAAAATAGGCTCTAGATTGCTGACATATAGAACTCCTTCATGGCGAGTTCCAAAATTCGACTGTAATGGAGTTAAAGAGGTGATAGGACTACCAAGTTCTTTTGAAGTTGTTCCTCCTATCTTTTCGAGACCACTTTTCATGATTTCTGGAATTGTTTCCATCTTTCTTCCCTTATCCATTCCCATTTCTTTTGTTTGAGAACCCTCTGCATCTTGGGAAGGTATCTCAATATTCTTCAACTTACCTTTGTCATTTGCTTTATCCTGAGTATTAGTTTCAAACCCTGGAGGGGGTTCTTCCTGTTCTGGTGATGGGGTCAAAATTTCACCTTGTAAAATCTAAGGTAGGCAGCTTCGCCTATGGCTTTGAAAAGATGTGAATCCAGCCTGTGATTTAGGTGGCAAGGACTGGACTCTTTTCAACACTTCTTCATAAGACTTAACATCTTTAAATATATCGTCATAAATAGACACTTCATGTTCATATGCCTTTAGATTACAATGTATGTAATTCCTACTTATTATTTGGTAGGGGTCATATTTTCTCTGCTCAATATTCCCTAATTTCACTTCTTCTAGGGACTCAGCCTCTACATTTGAATGGCCTAAATTTGACAAAGAAAATTTCCCGACATGAACAGGGAAAGATGGCCATGCTTTTTTCTGAAGTGATTTTAATTCCAATCCAACACTGCCCTTGGCTATCTGATGAGCTACTTCTTTACATATCAATTTGTCTGGTAAGAATTTGGGGAGTGCATGAGGGGGAATGGAACAACCATAAACCCTAATGTAGGAAAAAATTTCCTCAATGAAACAGTCGACAACTGCTTTAAGGCTTTCTATGATTGTATCTGAAATGCAAGGGGGTTCGCATCCAAAAAACATTTTGTGCATGGGAATAATAATAACATGACAAACCTCGTAAAATGCATCTTTAGCATTTTCTTCCCAAAGGGCCGAGTGATATTTATGAATAGGCTCTGGACAGGAAATGCTCCAACTCTAATTCATTAATGGAAAGGGAGTCATAAAACAGATTGCATCCATAATATATGCAGACATATAAAAAGCTACTGGTTGTCCCTTTGACTTGGCTGCTTTGTAATTTAAAATTTCTTTTGTTAGGTTATCCAAAAAAACTTTATGCCAATTAAAACCATTTCCTTCTGAAGCTTCCTCTAAAAAGGGTACCCAGTCTGCATGAAAATGACAAGGATCTTTTCTCCCGAAAAGTCTGCATAACATAATGGCTATATAAACCATCTATTCATTTAAGGAGGCTGTAGCATAAATCCCATGAGCATCAGCCCTAAATTTTTCTTTAGACCTCGCCCATCCTCTAATCATATCGAGATATGTCTAGTCTGCCTCAATACATTCCTTTCTTTGAAACTCAGCTAAAAATTCAGCATTAAAGGTGTGTTTATGATTCAGCGAGAGTTTATACATTACTTGAAAGTGCTTTGGTCAGAATGAGCCGATGATAGCTCCTTGCTCGTTTAGAATGCTCCTTGTTAGGATATCTACCTTATCCAGAAACCAGTTGATCATATCAGTGTATGCCACAAGCCTCGGACGCGCAACAATCTTATGAAGCTCTGACTCAGCTATGTCCCAGAGATGATTTTCAAAGTCAGGATGAGCATTCTCAAACTCATACTCCAGCAAATATGAGATTTGATTCCAGGATTTAATAGAATCTATAGCATGTGGAGTAGTATCGGAGATAATATCTACTTCTTGTGTGTCTTCATTCTTCTTCGGTGATTTTTTGGGCACCATGACTTATGTGTTTAATTGGAAACCTGTAACAGCAAATGAATGAATGAGCTCAGCTTAGAACGATAACAAAGACATTTGAATGTTTATTTTGAATATATTTAAAAAATGACGAGATTTTCACAACTGTCACGAAATTAAAGCTCTTAATGTAAAAGATATTTTACCGAGATACGCTTTTAATGTCCGTACTTAGCCGCTTTCGATTTTTCAAATAAATTGGGAAACTTACTTAATCGAATAATGAAGCATTAATGAACACTTAAAGAGTGATTACCATTAAACATGTTTTAGAAAGAAGATTGATTAGTGTTAATTATAGATAAAATTTGAAAACATCACTTTTCGGGGTTTCGACGATCTTGATGTCGAAAGGTATGTCGTCGAAAAAGTCCGATCTCCGAAATCACGAAATTCCGATGTTTTAGTTAAGATTTAAACGTTTTTTATCACATTAATTAATTGAGATTAGACGCTATCGGGATTTCGGAAATTCTGATGTCAAGAAGTATGCTATCAATGAAGTTCGATCCATGAAATACCGAAATCGCGATGGCTTGTTTGTTTTAAACAGGACTTAACTTATCTTAATTAACTAAATAATCAAGATTAAGGCCAAAATAGAATTAGTTTAATTTTAACGTGACTTATGGATCAGGGTTTCAGAAATCAGGATTTCAGGAAATATGATGATAGGAAACGTGTTCTTATAGAACCGCGAATCTCAAAATTGCGACATAATTAATTCATGCTTAAATTAAGATTTCGACATTTCGGGAAATCGGGGATCGGGGTTTCATGATTCAATTTGCATCAAACATTTGTTTGCAGAAAACCTCGAATCCCGATTTCTTTAACGTTTAAATTAAAAAAAATCGCAAATTTTAAAATTACAACCCTTTTTAAATAATTGTTCAAAAGAGCGTTTGAAAATTTATATTTTTGTGAACTTTTTTCCATTCATTATTAAAGAAACAATTAATAAAAACGTATCGTGAATTTAGAAATGACGGAGTTCTTGTTTTAAGAAATCCGAAACCTGAAAAACCCGAAAAATAAAAATCTAGTCCTTAAGGATAGAAATTAAGATCTGTTTCAACATGTAGAACCCTTGAATACCCTAACCCTTGGGAAGGAAACAAAAATAGAATCAACAAGATCTGTTGTCATGCTACATTGTCTTCTGCATTCTGGCTGCAAAATTACTACACATTTAAGCATTTGGGAATTTCGTCACTTCAATATTCTTCAGGCCGGAGTATAGCTCCACAAGAGTAAAAAAAACAAAAAAGAAGAAGTGCAGTGGTCCCGTTGGCACACTTATTTGAGACCTATTCCATTGGCTTCCCCTTTTCTCCCTGATTGCAGTCATACCCTTCATTTTTAATCCTTTTTGTTTCAGTGGACTCGACCCCTTCCTAGTTTCCCTATTGTGTTGTCTATCCCATTATATTTCCCTTCAAGCACTGATCATCGTGGTACCTATCACTTCTAAGTATTTTTTTTGGTGGTCCCACCCACCCATTTTGTTTTTCTCCTTACCCACACTTCCCCTCTCCAAATGGCCACCACTCGCAACCAAGATCTCTAAACTTATGTCAATCAAGCCCATGTCTCCATCGAACATATGACATCTCAGATGGATTCCACCAATTCCCACATTGACACCTTTGAAGCCAACCTCACCACCCAATTGGCCTCCCTCTAGACTGTTTTCAATCAATTGTTGAACCTCCCTACGGGTCCTTCTTCATCAGCACAACCCGATGCTGTTGATTCCTCTTAGTCTCTACATTTTCACTCCAACTCCTTTCATCGTGAACCCCGTCTTCCCCGTGTAGAGGTCAATAAATTTGATGGTTGATGGCTCCGATCCTACAAGATGGGTCACTCAAATGGAGCATTATTTTTCTCTGCATGGTATTACTGATGAGTTGGCCAAACTTCGCAATGATGTCCTCTATCTAGATCCTGAACGCTAGCAATGGTGGAAATGGAAAAAAAAATCACGTCAGGGGTATATTGCCTAGACCCAGTTTGTTGCTGAGCTCTATGCCCACTTTGATATTGATACCCACTATCTAGGTCGTTTGACCAAGTTGAAACAGTCAGGCATAGTGGAAGACTTCATCACTTCTTTTGAGAATTTGGCCTTTCAAATAGAGGGCATGTCAGATGTGTTCTTTTGTGAATGTTTTATCAGTGGTCTCAAGGATGAAATCCAATCCCAGGTTCTCATGACCCACCCTCCCACTTGGTTGGAAGCTACTCAATGTGCTAAAGAGGCCCAACAAGTTGTTTTTTCCGAGAACAAAAAACCCCCTTTTGTTCGTCGCACTCGACCCACTAATCCTAACCCCCCTGTTACTCCCCTCAAGGTCCAGAAACTAGCTAGGGATGAAATGGATGAATGCCAACTGAAGGGTCTTTGCTATAATTGTGATGAAAAATATTTTCCAGAGCACAAGTGTAAGGAACAAAAACTATTTATGGCCAGCTCAAAAGATTTTCTTGAAGAGGAGGTGTCAATTCTCTTTGTTGAAGAACCCCCCCTTCTCGATGCCACCCAAGAGCCTGTTGACCCACCTGAAGTTGACCCACTTATTTCCTTCCATGTCGTCACTTTCTTCTCGACCCCCCAAATGTTCAAGCTCATTGGCTACATTAAGCACGGGAAGGTCATCATACTTGTTGATAGTGGTAGCACCCACAATTTTATTCATCATCGCACTGCCCAGGAAACCAATTGCTATATTCGTGTTGTCAATAATTTTCAAATAATGATAGCCAATGGTGGGTCCATGAAATGTGGTGGGTGGTGTGAAAATTTCCCTCTTCAAATTGGACATTACCAACTGAAATCTCATATGTTTTCCATTAACATGGGAGGTTGAACGGTTACACACTTTGGGTCCCATTCTTCTGGATTTTAAGGAATTAACCATGCAATTCCAACAAGAAGGACAAAGTATCAATTCCAAGATCTCATAGCTGATTCTCCTGAGATCATTAGTTCCCATCATATGGAAAATATCCTCAAGAAAGGCCACTCTAGTATCATTGCTCAAATCCATTCTATTCAAGCTGTTGAGACACCCTCTGTGCATCCTGACCTCCAAGCTATCCTTTTGTAACACCCTGTTTCCCACAATCTATAAATATAACTTTATTGGCCAAGAAATATGGCAAAATCAAAGTGTGAATGTTTAATTTGGTGGACCTTTGTATAAAGGTCGATGAATGTAAATCCTACTATTTTGATGGATAATGGAAACATGTTGCATGACTTCTGAGAGAGGGGATGTGCTAAGAAAGAGAGGCCATGATTGCTAATGAAAAGGTGGTGGAGGTAACCCAGAATGGTTGCGATAACCTCCATTGAACTAGTATCATACTGGAGTTAATTTTTCTTAGATCAGAACAATCCCCTGCCCTGAATTGAATTCCCGTCAGGCTGGTAGGTGGGAAAGGCCTCCTCAAGAGTAATGAGGGATGGGGAAAACTGCCCATCGGATGGCTTCCATATCTGACCATGGACGAGGGTATTTGAGCCAGATGCAATCTTGTCGAGGGAAAGAAGAGAAAGTGTGGTGGACAGGGGGGAGCTTGTGAAGAGTGCAAAGATGAGAGAAGAAACTCTCGGGTCCGAGGAAGGATTGAAAGAAAAATAAATGAGTTCTGATCACAGGGAATAGAGACAGAGCCACGAGAAGGAGAGTAACCTTCGTTCTCATCTATTCCTATATTGGGAGAAGGAGAGTAACCTTCGTCCCCAACTTTCGTTGAGCTGGAAGTACGAGATTGAGTCTTAGAGAATAGTGGCCTAAGATCAAGGGTGGCCAGTGATAACTCCATTGGGAGTGACTGAGCCTATGGTTGGGTGGAAATGAGCACCCCTCTCAGCAGTCACATCACGCCTAGTGGTTCTGATAAGTGTTTTATGCCTTGTATTTTGACTTGAATATCATGGATAGATGCTCATGTTTATACACCCATAAATGGTTTTTGTATGCTATGATTTCCTAACAATTTATATTGGAAATAATGAATGCATGTGTATACTTATATGCCACAGTTGGTTTCTATATAAAATCAGTAAGTCTAGAGCATGAGTCTGTTCCACTGAGAATCATCCTATCTACCTGATTCGCTTGGTGTTCTAGTTAATCCCTCGAAGGCACCTTCCCCAGGGAATTGCATCATGTCTCAAAGTCAGAGTAAGCTCCTTGGTATGGCTACCACAATGGTAAACCCATGAGATTACCCCCCCGGTGTCATAGCTCATAACTTGGTGAGTTAGGAAGGCACTTCATTCAGGTCAATAGCCTAGGGACTTTGAAAAGTACCCAAGCCCTTATCCAGAAACCCGACTAAGACTAGGGATAATTTCCCAAGAACCATCGAAAGTTTCATGTGATCCAGGTTTGGAAACCGTGTGAGAGGAGTTATCTCTTGAAAGTTTCAGAGTCATGGGAATTTTAAGCCCCAGGAAATTGAATTTTGTTACCTAAGTTCAGAAAGGATAGCGAGTCCAATTATTGAAAGAGATTATCCTTTCATTTGATAGATGAACATACGAGATCCTTTTGGAAGTATCCCAGGTATTTCAGGACCAGTGGATCTAGAGGAGGAGCACAAACGTTAATGTTTCAACCCCTTCAGTCTTCGCAAGTAGCGATGGAATTGGGACCGTAGATCCCAAGACCCATCAGGAGCTACCTTGATCGTCGATATTAACCCTTGTGTAGGCTGGAGAGTGGACTCGTCAAAGTCCTGAAAGCCCCAAAGTAATCAAAACCATCCATCGGAAGGGACATGTGGAGGGCGATCAACATTTCGCTGAGTCGCACATAAGAAGAGTCAACAGGCGGATTTTTAAGGACTTGCAAAACGTGAAGTCCTGACAAAATCTGGGTCATTGATTTGAGGGAGGCTTAGAGCTATTGATCTGTAGAGTGGAATAATTTTGTAGCTTCGAACATCAGGATTCCAAGGAGGAGTAGTTGGATGAGTTTTCCAACTTCGTGAGTGGTGAAATCTCGATTGAATCTAGGCCATTGGATAGAAAGAAACCTTTGAACCGTTGATTTAGCTTGGTCATGGTTTTAGAGATTTGGTCATTGGGAAAACAGAAGTGAAGACTTTCCCAAAGTCATGAAGGCAAATCGCCGACTTAATATATGTTGTTGGTTAGCAGAGGGTTTGGAGCTGTCAGATCTTCAAGAGTTGGATGTTTGAAAGGGGAAGAGATGACATCATTGTGGTCATCCATCAGGATGACATGTGGCGAGAGTTCATCATTTCATTGACTCAATACTAAAGAAAGTCAATGGAGGGAGCAGCGAGAATGTGTGACCGACGAAGTTGCGATTTGATTGCAACTGTTGATCACAACTATTTATTGAGGAGAGACTTGGACGTTGATCGTCTAGGGGGGAATTATTGGAATTCGAGTATCGGGAGTTGGGAGGACAAAAGTCCTTGACTTCCACATCGTTGATTTGCAAAATGAAATGACCACCTTTTGGGATTATCCCTAGGTCATCGTCGAGGGTCACCACAAGAGAATTCAAAGGGAGGAGCTAGAGATCATTAATCCCTTTCGGAATTCAGGACTTGGAGGAGATAATGCCTTGCATCGGAAGTTCCGAAGTCGCGAAACACGATGCGCCATTTAAATTAAGCCTATGATCGTGGGTAGTAGTCATATGGAGGAGGATAAGGGAAGAGCTAGCCCATGCTAGGCCCCTGTAGGACTTCGAGGATTATGTCCCTTGAGAAAAAGCGAAAATTTTATTATGCCCATCGTGGGTGTGTGACAAAATGGCATTAGAGCATGGTTACAACACTTGGCCTACTTGGGCTCATGGACGCGTCGCTTAAATAACCCTATATGGGTACTTTCCAAGGAGTGACACCCTACCTTACCTCTTTCTTAAGAGCTATGATTTAAAAATATTATTAAGGAAAGGAATGAAACCTTGTACTCTATGTGTACATTAAGAATATTTAAACCGTGTATTGTTCATGAACTAATAAGACTATTAGCTAACTATATGTGTTTTTGGAAACAATTGAACAGTAATTGAATCACAGGAAGACCCCAATACTAAAGGATGATGACGTGCCATGAAGTGGGGTATGGATCCCACAATAGAGACGAGGAATCTGATGAAAGGAGGGCGGTGGAAACCCCTCCAGATCTAGCTGAAACTGTAAGAAGTATTAGGGCCGAGCTATAGAGTTTCAAGGCTGACAATGAGAGACTGATAAAGGAGAAAGATAAACAAACAGAAATTAACGTAGTCTTGCTACAGAGCTTATCCGACATACAGAGGCAACTGCAACATGAACCCGCAACCAGTCATGCGGATCAACAACAGAAGAAGAGAGGTCAGAGTCCACCAGAGACCCGAAAGCATGACTCCATAAGTGACCCCATTGGAGAAAGTATCATGAAGAACGTCCAACCTAGAGGTAGGGTGTTAGCACTTGGTAAATTTCCTAGAGGTTGACAGCAGAAGAAATCTACTAAGGTAACTTTATCCAACCACTTTTGAAGCTTGGATCTAGCCCTTCCAACTTCAGAGAGGGATCTCTCTATATGATTTAGCTATATTTCCAACTTTAAATATTAGGCTAGTTAAAGAGATAGGTCAGTTTTGTTGTCAAAGTATTTTTTCGAATTGGTTGAAACAGTCTACACATCCATTGGGCTATGGGGTATGTGTTTTAATACAATATGAAATACAAACCAGAAACGTAAAGGGAAAAAACTTTCACAGGGCGAGATAATATAATCACTGGATCTTTTAGTAGCTTAAATGATGAACAGACGAAAATATGAGAAAGATAATTTCAACAAAGAAGAAATTAAGAATTTATTTATTGAAAACACCAGAAGATAAACACTAAAACCTTTTGAGTTAGAAACAGGGTATACGAGATAAATCCTGCAACATTCGTTACTCTTAAAGATTAGATGTATAAAATAGTATGATAACAGAACGAGAGTAACATTTAACTTAGAGAGAAAAACGTCACCAGTGAGTATACGCAAGAATCCTGTAAAAGTGCCTCCTTTTTATTAATGGACGATCTCTTCAAAAAGATTACAGTCTGATAGCATCAGGGTGTGAAGATCAACAACCCTCAATACTTTGAAAGGTGAAGTATTTATAACTCAAATTACAAAAGATCATGTCATTAATGACCAGGACGTGCTAAATCTATTTTTAGCCTAACTAACTTAACAAAATTCTTAAATCTAGGAAGTGCTTGATGATGTGGTGTAACTGCACACTGATTTTTGGGTATACCGTTGATGAAGCCTCTGCATAACTTCAATCTGAATGGACAGCTAACTGGACTGGGATGGCTCATCTGCTAATCAATCAAATCACAGAGTTCCTCCCATCTAAGATGACTGGGCACGTTGACTTTGAGCAGCCTTTGATACACTTCATCCATTTCTGTGTACTTGGCGAATGTAGGCTTGGTGAGGAAGATGTATCGAATCTCATGTTGGATACTGATGTCTCACTGGAGGGTATCTAGAACGCCTTGCCAGTGATGCTCCCTTATATGTCTGCAAACTTCGAACTGTCTTTAGCCACCTTAGCCAATCTCTTCTTGTATTCTGGGAGTGTCATCAATTTATCATTGATTACTTTCAGACCAGGAAAACCTTTCTTCTGGAGAGCTTCAATCTTACTGAAGAATCTTTGTACCCCTAGGTCCATGGTCTGAACCTTTTCTTCAAGGATGGTCTCTGTTCTGTCTTCAATCTTCAGCTCTTCCAGCTCTTCCCCGGTCTTAGAATTGAGGAATTTGATGATCTCGTTTGCTTGTGTTGGCATCTCTCCCAGTTCCGATCTGATCTTCTCGATGGTCTGTTTGCTTCTCAACACCAACTCATTCTGCTCAAACATGATATGGATCATTGGCCATATCTCATTCATGGACTTAGTGATGTCTGTCCATACATTCTCTTTAACCTCGGCCAAAGTCTTTCCTGCCACTATCTACTTCTGGAGCTACTGCAACTCCTGCTTGAGCTACTTTGTCACCTGATTTTCCTTGGAGAGGATGGTATGGAAGGAATTTTTGAGTTCCTGAAGGTTCTCAACTTCCTTTTTAAGCCTGCTGATCTCTGTCTCCTGCAGGTTCATCTTTTCCATGGATCTAGCAAGGTCAACTATCTTCTCCTGTGATGTTAATGGAGTCGCGGATGGGATTTATGTTGCTGAAGCTATGCTCACTCCTGAAATTGGAATGGCACTCAATGGAATGACTTCCATTGGCTTCAATTGCTCTTTCTCCTTTAACAACTTCTCCATCTCAGCTTCCATTTCTTTAATCTATGCATTCTGCTCCATGAGAAGCCTTAGCATCTCATCTTTCTCTCCTTTCTCTGCTATCTCCTTCGCCTACGAATCCTCTGTGGGCGGGAGCTTCAGTTGTTTCCTCAAGGAGGCTATGTCAGCATTTTTCTTCTTTATCATTTTCTCTGCTACTTTGACGTTTGAAGGATCATAACCAATCTTGAGGACCAGCTTCTCCAAAATTTTGATCCTATTGTCCTTTACGAAGGATGAAATCTTCTCCATCTTGAGCTATGTCTGAACATTGTTTAGGGACACCTGTAATTTTGAAGCAGCAGTAGAAGCATGTGCGAGTGTGTAGAAAACCATTTCCCCTGTCTGCTTGTGCAGATCCATTTGATCAGTCGGATGCACGTCCTTCGTCTGGAATTTGAAGGTGGCCCTTTTATAATCAGTGATCACTTTGGGGTCTAGTACCTGTGCCTGGAGGAAGGGATGTGCATTCTGCCCTTTTCTATGTCAAATGCAGACAACAGCCTATGCTACGCAGTTGACGTCTGCTTCAAAAACTGAGAGCAGGTACTGCTAGTAACGGTCTGGTTCTTTTTCTTTATCAGCTCATACTTCTCGAAAATACTCAAATTTGGTCCTCCCTTGCCTGGTTGGGTGGTCAATGGAGGATCTGTAGATTTCTCTGTCACTACTAAGGTTATGGCCTTATGGATGCTTGAACTGAAGGGTGGAATAATAGACTTGGTCACTGTAGTAGGGGGGGTTTCTTTTTCCCTGGTTGGGCTAGGAGATGCAACAGTCTTGGGCCTCTTGGTATGCAGCTGAAATTCCTCAGAAGATACCTCAGTGACTGGAGGAGATAAATCCTGCCTCGACCTCTTCTCTTTAGGGACCTATGGCATGGTCATTTGTGATATAGTGGTTGGGGGATCTTTTTGTTCTACTTCAACCAATGTGTTAGGCTCCCACACTGTCTGATTTGCAAATTTTTCCACTTCAGGCCTAGCTTCATGAACATATGGGATGTTCTTGTTCTTCACCCTCATCTCTGAGATGATCCCACATGGATCATAATGCCATGGGAAACTCATGAAGAAATTCATCTCCCTTAGCATCCTGTCTGCTTCTTCCCCAGCACCATGATTGTTGCAGTTGAAGGAGCCAATCTGCCCCTTGATTCTCAGCTGCTGCTTTTTCTTCAACGACACAAAATGGATATCGTCGGAATTAATAATCTACCTTATATATCCTAGAGCAAAGATTCTAACAGGCAGATACTTGGGTAGCTTATAAGGTGCCAACTCGCACCCGTATTCTCTGATCTCGGTGTAATATTTATACAAGTACCAATCTCTGGTCTTTGTGTTGTCCGAGAGATGCAGGATTCTTTGGACTTCATCATTTATCCGAGGCTTGGGCCTGCCACCTAGCATACTGACCACGGGGTGGTAGAATTGATCAATGAACTCCTTGAAGCTGTACTCTGTGGAGTTGTTCTTGAGCAAGGAGGTCCACGCTGTGACTTCCTGAGGTCTACCATATCCATCCATCTTCTGCATGGAAAAGCCAAATTTGTCTGCCTAGTAGAAGATGAACAAGTATGCTAATATGGACAAATATTTGAACATGCCCTCCATGGTGAAATTCATGAAATATTCATGAATATTGCCCACCAGAAAAGTGTTGAAATCAAACTGTGTGGTGGGATTTTCATCGGTAGAGAAGATGGATAAAAAACCCATAATGGGTTCATCTACCCACTGATCAGAAAAATATCCTAACAAAGCACAAAGAGATGAAATGACCTGGTTTCCTTTAGTTGAGAACATGGAAGATGGATAAGGAGGGTTTGTGGAGGGAAATTGAGTGGATGCGGGGAGGAAAAGCTCAAATATTTGAGCTCGTTGGGGGAAGGTCATCTTCTAGTATAATTTCGTGAGAATTTCCAAGTTGAAGGGAGACGCAGAGTCAGCTTAGGGGATTTGCATCATCTGGTCTATGGATTCAGTCGTGATGAGGAAAAGGATCTCTCTGGATGAGGAGATGATAGCTCTTTGTTCGGGAATATAGTGAGCTTGACACTTAAGAGAAAACTCGGGAAAATGGTGAATCTGGGGAAAGAGGTAGAGGGGTAAATTGGACTCCCAAAGTCCAATTTCATCACTCTGGTCCAGGAAAACTTCCCTAATCCATGATTGGAGGTCTGAGAAATTAAAATTGCATTTAGTATCCACGATTAATCGGTCTTTTTCGACCAGTGGGATCCTGTCCAGGTCGACGGGAGGTGGGAGAAACAGATTCTCCTCTCCTTCTGTTTGTTTGGATTTTGGCACCATTCCTACAACAATACCTATAATAAAACACAACGTTAGTGGGGGCGACTGACTATGGATGAGGGCAACAGATTGTAACGGAGGAGTAAGTGGTGAATTTCTCTGGTGTGATGGGTGAATAGCGAAAGTGAGGGGAATAACGGTAGTTTTATTTAAACGAGGGTCGGTTGGGCACATGAGACAGGTCAGTTGGATAACATATAGGTTATCCAGTAATAAATGGCCAATGGATCACTTTGAGGATGAGATGGCAGGTGACGGTGGCAAAGGGATATGGATGGGTGACATGGCGGCTGTCGATTGGAGGTGAAAGTCGTCATAAGGGGCTTTCCATGAGGGAATAGGGGGGAAGGACTGACAACAGTTATGGGACATGACTAGTTTGGGAAAGGTGGAAGGTGACGTCTAGTGGTGATGGAGGTCTGTCAGATACTAGATGGTGATGGGACTCGGGGCAATAGATTGACGCCACGTATAACAAGGGACCCGCCGGAGGAAGAAAATCATTCCGAACCCCCCCCCCCCCAGTTAAAGGTAGATCATCTGGGGGGGTCTGAAATCCATTTTGGGTCGTTGATCTGCACGCCCATTGTTGAGCCACAGATCTATGCGCTCTGTTTATCACTCATTCTGGACCCCCTCCCCTCCATTAAAGGTAGAACAGATGGGGGGGTCCGTAATCCAATATTGACCATTGATTTGAGTGCTCGATCTTGAGCCGTCCAGATGAGTGCGAGTCTTAACATCAATTCCAGACCCCCCCCCCCGGTTAAAATAAGAATGGTTGGGGGGGTCTGGAATGCTCTGTCCACCGTAGATCTAGGCGCCACATTTGGGGCCATTGATATGTGCAAGGGGATTAAGTGGGGGGCAGAAAACACATGCGCCGAGGAAGAAATTAGGATAAATTATTTTTATGGGTTTTTCCAAGGTTTTCAAAGTAGACACCACCAAGGGGTTAGGCAAACAATCTTTTTAAGCATCTGAAAACAAGGTGCAACACTTACATCAACCTGGTTCCTATCAAAATGAAGCAACAAAGCAACTAACCTACATTCTAACCTAGCTTCCTATTAGTGTTAACCCAGATTAGACTGTTGGGTTAAAAATTTATTCTACCCTGGGGCTTCCTAACTAAGATTAGACAATCTGGCCAGATTTATTCACTAATCTACCTAGACACTTTGGCTAAGATTAAACTGTTTAGCCAAATTCATTTACTACCCTATCAACATCAAATTTAAAAAGAACTTGGCCATGCTTGAAAGGTATGGACCAAGTTACTATTATTGCATGCGGCTTTTATTGAAATTCTTTTATGCCCTCTTTTTCTTTTTCCTTTTTTCTTTTCCTTTTCTTTTTTCTTTTTCTCTTTCTTTTCTTTTTTCTTTTTCTCTTCTTTTTTCTTTTTCTCTTTCTTTTCTTTTTTCTTTTTCTCTTTCCTTTTCTTTTTCTTTCTTTATCAAATTATTTGCAGAATGAAATATCATTTGTCAACAAAAAATACTAGAGATAGATAATATCCCAGTCACCAGTTGATCCTATAAATTATAGGATGATAACACATGGGACACTCATTGGGGGAGTCCTTTGGAAAGGAAGATGATAACTCCGAAGGGTATTCTAGTAGCAGGGCCAACTCGCATTCTCATAAGAAAGGAAAGAAACGAAAGTGTTCCAAAACCCGTGGTCCTCAAGAGTTCAAGAAAGCCAAACCACCCTCTTTCGACGGAGATATAAACAAGGGAGAAGAGGCAAAATCTTGGTTTCTTGGTTTAAAGAAGTATTTCAGATTCCATGACTACTCTGAAAACTTGAAGGCTCAAATAGCCATCTTCAACTTGAATGGAAAGGATTCCATATGGTGGGAAGACCTTAGGAATGTGAAAGGAGTCCATGAGAACGAATTTTCATGGAAACAGTTTGAGAAATACTTTAGAAGGCAGTATCTATCAGAAAAATACATGGATGGGAAAACTAAAGAATTCTATGAACTCTAGCTCAGACAACTCACCATAGAGGAATTTGTCAATAAATTCCTTGAACTACTGAGGTATGCACACTACATAAAAGATGAAAAATAAAAATGCAGCAGTTCATTAGCGGGTTACCTCAGACCTACCAAGATAAGATTGAGTTCGACGAACCAAGGACCTTAGAAGAGGCTATCCAGAAGATGAGGTATTGTTATGAACAATTTGGGAGCAAGACAAGACCCCACAAGGACTGGAAGAAAAAGAATAGTTTGGGATTCCGGAAGAAAAGGTTTAACTCCTCAAGATTTAAGAACTATGGAAAAGATTTTAGGGGGAGCCTTCCAGCTAGAAGTGTATATTAGCAAAATTTCCCCTCTCAAAGTGGAAATAAACCTTTTCAGACAGTCCCAAAAAAGACTGATAACCTAAAGAAGGAACCCTTAAAGTGTTGGGGTTGTGGAGAAAATCATAGATTGAGGGACTGCCCACACAGGCAACCAAATGGTAAGGGGGTCTACAATATCCAAGAAGCTACCGCCATCAATGATGTGGCTAGGAGCATGCCATGAATCTATGCAGCCCTGGACAATAATCAAGCTGACCATCAAGCTTCAGTAGTGGAGCTAGAAGGTATGATCACCAACCATCCAATTTCTATTTTAATTGACCCAGGTTCTAATTTGAGTTATGTAGCCCCTCAAACTGTCGATAAGTGTAAATTGAAACCAACTAGACATGTTAAACCATGGTTGGTACAACTAGCAACTTGGACCGAAAGAAAGGTGGCAGAGGCTATACCAGCCTGCCAATTCATCATGGGTGGTTTGCCCACCCAAGCGACCCTTAACATACTTCCCTTGGGATCTTATGACTTTTTGATTGGTATGGACTGGTTGGCTACTCATAAATCTAAAATGGTCTGTTACCATAAAACTTTAGAATGTGTAAATGAAGATGGGAGAAAGATGAACCTCCAAGGGATTCAGAAGCCTGTCTCAGTGAGACAAATATCGACCCTTCAAATGAAGAAGTATTGCAGAAAGGGGTGTTCCTTATATGCAATACAGGTGTTAGACCCCATTGAAGATGAAAAACCAAACCTAGGAGACCACTCCATACTAAGAGAATACAAGGACATATTCCTAGAAGAAGTACCAGGTCTACCTCCGAGAAGGGATATTGACTTCTCAATAGAACTTACATCGGGAGAGGTACTAGCATCTAGAACGCCATACAGAGTGAGCATGCTAGATATCGTTGAGCTCAAGCTACAACTAAAGGAGATGATGGACAAAGTCTACATCCAACCCAATGTATCTCCATGGGGAGCACCCGTCCTGTTTGTGTAAAAGAAAGATGGCACACTTCAACTATCCATAGATTACAGACAACTCAATAAGGCAACCATAAAGAACAGGTACCCCTTACCAAGAATCGATGACTTATTCTGTTGATATTATGGTAGCTGCGGGAGGTATTTACCTCCATGTGTAAACCTGACAAGGATAGAATACTCCGGGAAGAAAGAAGAAACCCTAATGAGTTGGCTAATAACCCTAGAAGACTTGTCGGCTCAAGAAGATAATTTATATTAGGTTATTAGCCTCCAAGAGAAGAAGTCGGCCAGAAATAATAATATATACTGAATAGACAGATACCTAGAATAAGAATTCGGCCCAGACAGTTAGCCATAATTAGTATAAATACAGGAGGCCAGTTCGCATTCTAGCAGGCAGTCTCAGAATTGTAGAGGAGGACTTGTGCGCACTGCAGTTGCCCAATTTCTGTGCAGGTTTGGAGAAGAGCTATCAATGTAGTATCTCTTGGCTAGGGTTTGGACTATCTGATCAAATCTTGTTAATGTGATATCCTTAGGGAAAGGTGCACTACCCTTTGTTTGGCTATCTAACCAAGGGTTTTCTTCCAAAGTGATTCTTTGTCAAGGTTAAGGTGCTTGGAGGGTGGCTTTGGCCTATGGTTGGGTGACAAGGGTATTTTCAATGGTAAAACAAGCACATCCACTTATATTCTAACAATTTATGGGCCCACAACCTTCTTCATTTAGTCTAACCACTGGAAGGAAACATAGCCAGAAGGATATTAAGCTCGTTGAAGCACTGCCGCTAGGGTGACTAGCAGGTGCAGCTGCAGAAACCCTGATCCTCTCATTGAGACACCTAATTGAAGAGATTGACCTAATCTCCAGACAGATCAGTGCGCCCTAGCCTAGTGCATCTCTTGGTACTCTCAGCAAGCCAAGACATCAAGTTTGAGTTTGTGGTCAAATCTAGGGTTTGACCAAGTCAAAGTAGCCATGACTTATTCCATGAAGTCAGAGAACAAGTTAGATGGAGCCTCTAACTTCAGAGTGTGGAAGAAAAGGATTGACCTCATCCTTGCCAAGAATAAACTGTTGGATATCGTGAAAGGAAAGATCGTGAAGCCAGAGTTTGAAGAAGGAAAAGAGAAGGAACCATAGAACGTTGCATCTATGGAGAAGTTCAAAGACGGTGACATCAATGCCATGAGTATCATAGTGGATTCCATAAAAGACCACTTGATACCCTACATCTCCCACCTTGACTCATCGAAGAATATGTACGATGCCCTAACAAACCTCTTCTCAGTCAGAAACATTAGACAAGTAATGAATCTAAAGAATGAGCTCTGTGACATGAAGATGAATGATGATGATAACATAACATCATACTTTGTGAGGATCTCCTAGTTAAGAGATCAACTACAAGCTATTGAAGAGATCATTTCAGAGAAGGAATTGGTAAACATAGTACTCAATGGTCTTCCCAAGATGTGGGATGCATTTTCCACAAGCATGAACACAAGAAAGGAGTATCTAACACTTGAAGAACTTTGGACTTGTTGTGCTCAAGAAGAATCAAGTATCAGTGCAAAAGAGAAACCCCAAAATAAGTATGATGATCAAGCCTTCACAACAAGATTCAAGAACTTCAGGAACAAAAGGAATTTTGGTTCAAGGAGGAAGCTAAATCAAGAGAAAGACATTTCAGAAGTACAATGATTCAACTGTTGAAAGTATGGTCACTACAAGAATCAATGTCTCGAGCTAAAGAAAAGGAAGGAGAAACATGAAGCATCAGTTGCAGAAGAAAAGGAACCTACAAAGAAGACTAAGCAGGATGAAAGAGACTTCTTCTTATGAAGGTAACAATACTCTTCTTATTTCTTGTACATATCTTGTTTGCATCGTCTCTATACATACCTTGTCTATATATCTCCTGGAAGATAATATATTCCAAGAAGAACTATACCTGTGGAAGAACAACAAGATAAGTATTGATATCATTAGATAATACACATGAAAGGATGAAATACGTCGAATCAATCATGAAGAGACTTAGAAGAAGCAAAGATAGAAAGAAGTCAGAGAAAGACTTATGACATTTTTGTAGAAGACAACAAGACGGAAGCGTGGACTCTATTAGGCAAAGAGAACCAATTATATATTGCAGAAGACAATAAGGATGCAGTCGGAAGCATGGACTCTTTTAGACAAAGAGAGCCAATTATATATTGCAGAAGACAATAAGGATGCAGACAGAAGTGTGGACTCTGTTAGACGGAGGGAGCCGATTATATGCACTCATACATGAAGCAAGGATTAGGAGGGAGATAATCCTATTATCCATTGAATATGATGAAGTTTATATCCATGGTATCAACCATGAAAGACAGTACTAGTCCAGTTCAACCTCAGAAGAAGTCTTCTTCAAAGAGAAGCCTTAAAGTATTCCCGGTTGTCCATCCACATCTGTGATCCTATGATGAAAGAAAGAAATGAAATATTTAGGACATGGAATCTATAAGAAACGCCATGGACCCATGAACTAAAGAAACACATTAGGAAGAACATGAATATTCCAAGAAAGAAAGAGAAGACAGAACAACGATTCATTGTATTAAGAATCAAAAGATTACCAACCTGATATGAACTCACTAAAAGCAATCAATTGAAATTTGTGGTGAAGAACAGTGTATATATGCAATCATTGCAAGATCTAGAACTAGGGGTTCTCCCAGATGGAGGGAGAAGACTATGATGATTACTTGTTCCAGTAAATCAGACACGCCTTTACATGCGTCATTATATCATCCACAATATCCATGGGCTATAGTTCTACATCAGATGAATGTAAAGAATGTTCTCCATAGAAATGGAATAAAGAGAAACCTCAAGACTTTGAGGCATAGACCCTTGTATGCATATGGAAGAGAATAACTTGGTAGAGAATCTCTAGTGCATAGCAGAAGCATGGTGAAGCTTTTCTATAACAAAGATATTGTATCAAGATGATTAATCAGTAGATTAGATCTCATGATGACCGAAGAAGTGCCACATGGATATGTTCTAGTTTTCCAACAATGATATACTTTATTGTACATGAAGCCTTCAAAGAAAATCAGTGTTCCAGACTAAAGTACATTTGAAATCAAGAATTACATTATCCATGATGAAGTCCAGAAAGGAGAAAGTGGTTCTCCAATACATATCTCCACAAATGAGCAGATAAGCAAACATTTTTGGTAAAGCTTCTATCCAAGATGAAAGAGTTTGTGTACTCAAGCTGAAGCTCGTGGAGATGACTTCCTTATTGAAAAAGAAAGAGATGACTCCCAGGTTGGGAGGGAGCACTAAAAATATTATTGAGGACATTCATTTTTCAAGATTGAAAAATAGTCCAACTTGGACAGATTCTTTCCTATTCAGAAAGTGTTACACATCAAAATTACTCACTTCGATAGTGTCGCAAGTGTCGTCATTACAAGTGTCACAGGTGTCGCATTTTTCTCACAAGTGTCGCAAGTGTCAAGAAAAGCATAATACCTATGTCGTACCTATAACGACATTATAAAGACACTTGAAACAACTCAAACATTTGATTTGGAAGAAGAGGAATGGTTGATTGGGTCTATGAACCTCTTGCCATTTGAAAGAATTGCTAAAAATGAGTTTTTAGAGGAGAACACTCCCCTATACCTCTCTCAGAAGTGTTGGCGCCCCCCTATAGACTATCTGGGAGCATTGTAACACTCTCTCTGCCATTTTGGTGGAGATTTGATGCTATTAGGAGTGCTAGCAACCCTCTATACATTACTAGGGAGAGTTATAACACTCTGACTACCTTTTTGGAGGAGCACTACCTATTCTGGGCAACAGTTGGTTTGTTGAGAAGAATGAGGGAAAGATCCCTTCAATATTTGAAGGTAGTTGGATTCGAATCCTTAGTCTAGCCATGATCTTAGGGAAGATCCCTAACTGAAGGAGGAAAATTCTCAACTTACCCTAAAGATATCTCAAGTGGTTGGGCCTCTCTAAACCTATATAAGCAGGCCCTCTCCTGGTGAAAAAGGGGGAATGATTGGAAGCATGAAACCTATGATCTCATAGGAAACACATAGTGAAGTGGAAGAGAATAATCAGTGAAGTTATTGTCATTATGATCGTGGGTATTTTGAAGCAAGGGTTAGACAAGGAGGACTTGATGAAGCTGTTACACTTGCATCTACAGTTGTAAGTTTCCTTCATTGTTGTTCTCATCAATATAATATGCTTGGCATGTTTGTTTCTAGTTTGTGTTTAATCACACATGAACTTGTCTCTAATAGATAGGTCTATTTCAAGCTAATCTCAGTATATTAGGAAGTGGTTGTACTTTTGTTTGTCTACAGGGCTTATCGAGGAGTGAAAGATTGGAGCTCAACTCGGACCGTGCAAGGACAAACACCTGTAAAAGGTACTTCTTTTCTCCTTCCTCCTCACACATTAGTCTATCTAGATCTAAAAGGAAGTCAGTGACCATGATAAGCATCTTCTATCTTAAGAGTTAAGAGTCTAGCTCTCAAGAGGAGATCTACCTGTCCGCAAGGAGATTTTCCTTCAATAGAAAGTGGATTGAAATTTCTGACGAACAATGATTTCCCATTGTGGTTAACATGGGAAATGGTCAAGATTTATGATGTATCATAGACAGTGACTTCCCATTGTGGTTAACATGGGGAGTGGTCTAGGGAAGTCTCTCTTCTTGAGGGTTACTCAAGAAGACTGGCCCACCTTGCTGAACAACAATTTCTTATTATGGTTAACATGAGGAATGGTTTGTTTTGGATGTTGATACAGGTTAATATTTTCCTCTTGTATGGTCTAAACAATCATTCCTTAGGGTTTGCACATTCTCTCCAGGGTGCACTTTGATTAGTGTAGGAGGAATGGCCTAGGGTGGGGAATGGTCCAGGATCAACAATCAAGGATAGACATTCCTTAGGGTTTATACATTCTCTCCAGGGTGCACTTTGATTAGTGTAGGAAGAATGGACCAGGGTGGGGAATGGTCTAGGTTCAGAAGATAGGATAGTTATTCTTCCTTTCTTGAGAAGAATAGTCCAGATATCTCATTGTTCTACTATGAGGGCAGATATTCTTTCAGATCTCATGGATGTGAGTGAAATATTGGCCTAGATGATTCATTTTATATCATAACATTGTTTCTATGCAGGTTGGTATCAGATGATTGTTATGAAGGCTGTATGATAGTAGATGTATACTACTGTGGTGGATGTGTTCCACTGTTTGTGACTATACATTACTGATCAAGTACTTGTGTGTTACTTGGTGTGGTAGTGTACCATAGGATTCTAGTTATGTACTACTATGGATAGACATAGTTGTGTTCTATTTTGTTCTGATTGCCTTGAAGACTATCAACAGTTTATTGGAAATAATTATCAGCCAAATGAATGATGAATGGAGATTTTCCAGACAGAAAATGGTTCAGAATATTTACTCTTCTAGATTAGAAGAATGGCTCTTGTATCACTCTATGGAGTGAGCATCATGTCTGATTACTCAGATAGAGTATGGTTTCGAGAGATGATGCAACTGATGATGATGATGATGGTGCTCATGATCTATTCATGATCTAATTTATAAAACTATGTTGATGCTACCGAGTGAATGGTATGATTTTGTGCTCAAGACCATTACCTGTAATACCTCCCTAGCTAGGAGGGAGTGTTGATATTATGGTAGTTGCAGGAGGTATTTACCTCCACTTGTAAACCTGACAAGGATAGAATACTCCGGGAAGCAAGAAGAAACCCGAATGAGTTGACTAATTACCCTAGAAGACTTGTCAGCTGAAGAAGATAATTTATATTAGGTTATTAGCTTCCAAGAGAAGAAGTTGACCATAAATAATAATATATATTGAACAGACAGATACCCAGAATAAGAAGTCAGCCCAGGTAGTTAGCCAGAATTAGTATAAATATAGGAGGCCAGTTCTCATTTTGGTAGGCAGTCTCAGAATTGCAGAGCAGCAATTGTGTGCACTGCAATTGCCCAGTTTCTGCACAGGTTTGGAGGAGAGTTGTCGTTGAAGCTGCTGCAGTTAGAAGTTATGCTTGGACTATCTCTTGGCTAGGGTTTGGACTATCTGATCAGCTCTTGTTATTGCACTATCCTTGGGGAAAGGTGCACTACCCTTTGTTTGGCTATCTGTCCTAGGGTTTTCTTCCGGAGTGATTCCCTATCAAGGTTAAGGTGATTGGAGGGTGGCTTAGGCCTATGGTTGGGTGACAAGGGTATTGTCAATGGTAAAGTGAGCACATCCACTTATATTCTAACATGTTTGACCAATTGGGAGGTGCATCCATCTTCTCAAAGATTGACCTAAGATCAGGCTACCATCAAGTCTGGATTAGGGATGAAGATATCCACAAAACAACCTTCAGGACGAGGTATGGTCACTACGAATTTGTGGTGGTGACATTTGGGTTAACCAATTCCCTCACCACTTTTATGTGCTTGATGAATAATGTACTCAACAAATTTCTAGAAAAAATTGTATTGGTTTTCATTGATGATATCCTAATCTACTCTAAGAACAGAGAGGACCACGAAGAACATCTTAGACTCATGCTTCAAGTACTAAGGGAGCATCATCTCTACGCTAAGTTTAGCAAGTGCGATTTATTTTAGAAGCAAGTCCACTACTTAGGCCATGTCATATCTAAGGAAGGGGTGGCAGCAGACCCTGACAAGATTAGATCCATTATGGAATGGCCTACCCTGAAATATGTATCCGATATTAGGTCCTTCATGGTCTTAGAAGGATACTATAGAAGATTCATAAAAAGGTTTTCCAAGATTGGTTGTCTGACCACTACCCTTCAGAAAAAGGGGATTAAATTCATTTGGACGTCAAAATGCGAAGAAATATTTCAAGAACTAAAATACCTCTTGACCCATGCACCTGTGCTAAAGATTGCAAACCCGGATGATGATTTGCTTGTGTGTACAGATGCCTGCAAGGAAGGAATTAGAGGAATCCTTAAGCAAGAAGGACGTGTAATATGCTATACGTCCCGGAAATTAAATGAGCATGAGGTCAATTATGTGACCCATGACCTAGAGTTGGATGCCATAGTACATGCTTTAAAAATGTGGAGACACTACCTCCTAGGTAGAAGATTTGTTCTTATGACAGATCATTATGGATTGAGACATTTGTTTGATCAACCAAAACTCAATGTTGGGCAAGCGAGGTGGATGGATCTCCTAAGTGAATTTGATTTTGAAATCAAACATATAAAAGGAAAGGAAAATAGGGTGGTCAATGCCCTTAGAAGAAGTATAAAAATGATTCATCTAGAAGCAGTAAGCACCTACAAATCGGATGTCAGGGAGAGAATCATAAATGCACAAGAGACAGATGCATTCTTTAAGACCGTGACTTCATACCTAAGGAAAGATCCTATAGGGTTGAAGTATGAAGGCTACCAAATTCTTGAGGAAGGGTTGTTGACTTACAGAAACAAATTGTATATTCCAAACTGTGACGACTTGAAGAGATTCATAATGGATGAACTACATAAGAGACCATATACTGGTCACCCAGGATATACAAAGATGATCATGGCCACTAGGAAACAATTCTATTAGCCTAGGTTAAAGAAATACATAGATAACTATTTATCTAAGTGGATAGAATGCTAACAAGTTAAGTCAAAGCATTGGCATCCAACAGGATTGTTACAACCCCTACCGATTCCAGAATGGAAATGGGAAACCATATCCATGGATTTCATCACTGGATTACCGAAGTCGACCAAGAAAAATGATGCCATCATGGTTGTGGTGGAAAAACTGAGTAATACTACCCATTTCATCCCTGTTAAGTCAACTTGCAAGGCATTAGATATTTCCAACATCTTCATGAAGGAGATATTCAAACTGCATGGCATGCCTAAGGAAATCGTATCTGACAGAGATACCAAATTCATTTCAAACTTTTGGAAATCCCTAATGGCCAATTTCGAGACTAAATTGTTGTTCAGCACAACCTATCACCCTCAAACTGATGGACAAACAGAAAGAGTAAAACAAATAGTAGAGGACATGCTAAGAATGCACGTAATGCATCAGCCTAAGAAGTGGGAAGACTACCTGCCATTGGTAGAGTTTGCCTACAACAATGGTTATCATGAATCCTTAAAGATGAGCCCCTTTGAAGCCCTCTATGGTAGATAGTGAAAGATCCCAATCAGTTGGAATAATCCAGTGGAAAGAATTACAATTGGACCCGACATGCTGAAAGAAATGGAACAACAAGTAGTGCAAATAAGGAAAAATCTAAAAATTGCTCAGGACCAACAGAAAATTTACGCCGACAGAAAGAGAAATCCCCGAGAGTTCAAAGCTAGAGACCATGTCTATCTCAACATTAGACCCCAAAAGAGTTCCCTGAGTATGGGAGCCTGTGCCAAGTTGGAACCTTGGTATTGTGGACTATTTGAAGTCCTAGATAGAGTGGGACCTGTAGCCTATAGGCTAGCACTTCCTCCCACTGTAAAGGCACATAATGTTTTTCATGTTTCATTATTAAAAAAATATGTACATGATGCTAATCATATAATTGACTAGTATGTGATCCAGGTGGAACTGGAGGGAGAATTTCTGCTAGAACCCTAATGCATACTAGACAGGAAGGAAACATCACTCGGGAATCGAACCATTGCACAGGTCAAGGTGCAATGGAAACACTTTGGCCCAAATGAGGCTACGTGAGAAATGGAAGATGGCATGAGGCAGGCATTTTTGGTTTTGTTTAGTCCTATACATACATATCATATTGGTAGATAGAACATCAAGGGCGATGATTCCTTTAAGGGGGAGGGAATTGTAACACTCTGTTTCCCCCAGTCTGTAAATATAACTTTATTGGCTAGGAACTATGGCAAACTCAAAGTGTGAATGTTTAATTTGGTGGACCTTTGTATAAAGGTCGATGAATGTAAATCCTGTTATTTTGATGGAAAATGGAAACGTGTTGCATGACTGCTGAGAGAGGGGATGTGATAAGAAAGATAGGCCATGATTGTTATTGAAAAAGTGGTGGAGGGAACCCGGAATGGTTGCGATAACCTCCACTGAACTAGTATCATACTGGAGTTAATGTTGCTTAGATTAGAACAACCCTCTGCCCAAAATTGAATTCCTGTCAGGCTAGTAGGTGGGAAGGGCCTCCTCAAGAGTAATGAGGGATGGGGTGGACTGCCCATCGGATGGCTTCCAGACCTGACCACGAATGGGGGGATTCGAGCCAGACGCAACCTTGCCGAGGAAAAGAAGGGAAAGTGTGGTGGACAGGGGGGGGAGCCTACGAAGAGTGCAGAGACGAGAGCAGAAAATCTCAGGTCCGAGGAAGGATTGAAAGAAAAACCAATGAGTTCTGATCACAGGGAATAGAGACAGAGTGAGGAGAAGGAGAGTAACCTTCATCCTCATCTATTCTTTTATTGGGAGAAGGAGAGTAACCTTCATCCCCAATTTCCATTGAGATGGAAGTACGAGATTGAGTCTTAGAGCATCGTGGCCTAAGTGCAGGGGTGGCTAGTGATAACCCCATTGGGAGTGACTGAGCCTATGGCTGGGTGGAAATGAGCACCCCTCTTAGCAATCGTATCCTGCCTAGTGGTTCTGATAAGTGTTTTATGCCTTGTATTTTGAATTGAATATCATGGATACATGCTCATGTTTATATGCCCATAATTGGTTTTTCTATGTTATTATTTTCTGGTAATTTAGATTGGAAATAATGAATGCATGTGTATACTTATATGCCACAGTTGGTTTCTGTATAAAATGAGTAAGTCCAAAGCATGAGTCCATTCCACTGAGAATCGTCCCATCTGCCTGATTCGCTTGGTGTTTTGGTTAATCCCTCGAAGGCACCTTCCCCAGGGAATTGCATCATGTCTCGAAGTCGAAGTAAGCTCCTTGGTATGGCTACCGCTACGGTAAACCCATGAGATTACCCCCCCTGGTGTCATAGCTCATAACTCGGTGAGTTAGGAAGGCACTTCATTCAAGTCAATAGCCTAGGGACTTTGAAAAGTACCCAATCCCTTATCCAGAAACTCGACTAAGACTAGGGATAATTTCCCAAGAACCATCTAAAGGTTCATGTGACCTGGGTCTGGAAACCCTGTGCGAGAAAGAGTTATCTCTCGAAGGTTTCAGAGTCATGGGAATTTGAAGCCCCGAGAAATTGAATTTCGTTACCTAAGTTCAGAAAGGATAGCGAGTCCAATTATCGAAAGAGAGTATCCTTTCGTTTGATAGACGAACAGACGAGATACTTTTAGAAGTATCCCAGGTCTATCAAGACCAATGGATCTAGAGGAGGAGCACAGGAGTTAATGCCCCAACCCCTTCAGTCTTCGCAAGTAGCGATGGAATCAGGACCATAGATCCCAGGACCCATCGGGAGCTACCTTGACTATCGATCTTCACCCTTGTGTAGGAGGGAGAGTGGACTCGTCAAAGTCCTGAAATCCCTGACGTAATCGAAACCGTCCATCAGAAGGGACACGTGGAGGGCGATCAACATTTCGCTAACTCGCACATCAGAAGAGTCAACATGCAGAGTTTTAAGGACTCGCAAAACGCGAAGTCCCAGCAAAATATGGGTTGTTGATTTGAGGGAGGCTTAGAGTCGTTGATCTGTAGAGTGGAAGAATTTCAGAGCTTCGGACTTAGAGATTCCAAGGAGGAGGAGTTGGACGAGTTTTCCAACTTCGCGAGTGGCGAAATATCGATTGAATCTAGGCCGTTGGATAGAGAGAGACCTGTGAACCGTCAATTTAGCTTGGTCACGATTTCAGAGATTTGGTCATTGAGAAAATGAAAGTGAAGACTTTCCCAAAGTCGTGAAGGCAAATTGCTGACTTAATCTGGGATTTTGGTTAGCAGAGGGTTTGGAGTCGTCAGATATTCAAGAGTCATAGGTTTGAAAGGGGAAGAGATGACATCATTGTGGTTCTCCATTAGGAGGACCCGTGGTGAAATTTCATCATTTCACTGATTCACTACTGAAGAAAGTCAATAGAGGGAGCAGCGAGAACTCGCGACCGGAGAATTTGTGATTTGATCGCAACCATTGATTGAGGAGAGACTTGGACTATTGATCGTCCAAGGGGGAATTATTGGCATTTGGGTATCGGGAGTTGGGAGGACAAAAGTCCTTGACTTCCACATCGCTGATTTGCAAAATGAGATGACCACCTTTTGGGATTAGCCCTAGGTCACCGTCGAGGGTCACTACGAGAGGATTCAAAGGGAAGAGCTATAGATCATTAAGCCCTTCCGAAACTCAGGACTTGGAAGAGATAATGCCTTGCATCAGAAGTTCTAAAGTCGTGAAACATGGTGCACCATTTAAATTAAGCCTATGTTCACGGGTAGTGGTCATATGGAGGAGGATAAGGGAAGATCTAGCCTACGCTAGGCCCTTGTAGGACTTCGGCGATTCTATCCCTTGAGAAAAGGTGAAAATTTTATTATGCCCGTCGTGGGTGTGTGACACCTTTCCAAACATCAAGTTGTTTTTTCCACCCCTTAGGGACTTCCTCCTTCTCCTAGTGTTCATGATCATTCCATCCCCCTTGTTCCTAACATTCTTCCTCCCAATGTTTGCCCTTATCACCACTCCTTTTCCCAAAAGAATGAAATTGAGAAAATAGTGCAGGAATTGCTCCAAGAGGGTGTTATCCACCGACGTACCAGCCCTTATTCTTCCCCTATGGTCATGGTACTTAATAAATAAGGTACTTGGTGCATGTGTCCTGACTTTCATGCCCTCAATAAGCTCACCATCAAAGACAAGTTCCCCATTCCTGTCATTGATGATCTCTTGGATGAGCTGAGTGGTGCTCAGTACTTCACTAAATTTGATCTGTGTTATGGCTACCACCAGTTACGTATGCAAGAAGCTGACATACCCAAGACTGCCTTTCAAACTCATGAGGGTCACTATGAGTTTTTTTTCATGCCCTTTGGCCTATGTAATGCCCCCTCCACCTTCCAAAGCCTCATGAATCATGTCTTCCGTCTTTTTCTCCATCATTTTGTCTTAGTTTTCTTTGATGATATTCTCATATATAGTAAAACTTGACAATCTCATCTTTCCCATGTGGATCAAATTCTCCATCTACTATCGCAGCACCAACATTTCCTCAAACAATCTAAATATGCTTTTGACACCTTGCAAGTTGAGTACTTGGGTCATCTTGTTGGAAAGGCTAGTGTTAGGGTGGATCCTAAAAATATTGAATCTATGCAAGATTGGCCTCACCCAAAGACTGTCAAAATCTTGCATGGATTTATGGGTTTAACAGGTTATTATCGCCAGTTTGTTAATAATTATGGAAGGATTGTGGAACCTCTCATTGCTCTCCTTAAAACAAATTCTTTCACTTGGACTCCAGAAGCTGCTCAGGCTTTTCAAACCTTGAAGATGGCCATGTGCACCACTCCTGTCCCGGCCCTTCCTAATTTCACAAAGACCTTTGTCCTGGAATGTGATGCTTCCAAGAAAGGAATTGGCACCATCCTTATGCAAGAGGGTCAGCCTTTGGCCTTTACCATCAAACAACTGCCAGAGAGAAATTTGGGCAAATCAATCTATGAAAAGGAAATGTTGGCTATTTTGCATGATGTGGATCTTTGGCACCCTTATCTATTGGGGAAACACTTCCAAATTAAGATAGATCATCAAAGTCTCAAGTATTTTCTAGAACAATGCCTTTCCTCCCCTGAGCAACAAAAATGGGTGACTAAGCTCTTTGGATATGATTATGAGATTATTTACAAAAAAGGTCAAGACAATGGTCCCTTTTTTCTCTCTCCTTCATTGTAACAGATTGGCTCCAAGTTGTTCACCAGGAATGGCTACAAGATCCAAAAAGTTCACATATGATACAACAATTGCAGTCCAATTCTCTAGTCTCCCTAGGGTATTATTGGATCAATGATGAGATTTGATGCAAAGGCCATTTGTATTTAAGTACACAGTCAAAAAATTAAATCCACGATACTTTCTGAGCTCCATGCTACACCCACATCTAGGCATTCAGGGTTTACCAAAACCTATGACTAGGTCAAACGTTATTTTTTATGGGATGGTATGAAACAATACATTTGTAATTTTGTGGTTGAATGTGATGCATGTCAATGAAACAAAGGTGAAACATTCAAATATTCTAGCACACTACAACCGCTTCTGATTACACCTGCTATTTGGCGGGATATCTCTATGGATTTTATTGTAAGATTACCTAAATCAAGAAATAAATCAGTCATCATGGTGGTAGTTGATCATCTTTCCAAGTATGCTCATTTTTGTGTTCCTCAACACCCATTTACAACATCCACTATGGCTCAATTTTTTATGGATCAGGTCTTCAAGAATCATGGCATGCTACATTCTATTGTTTATGATCACAACCCAACTTTCACTAGCAATTTTTGGCAAGAAATTATCAAGCTCCAAGGCACCCAATTGTATCTCAGCACATCTTATCATCCCTAGATTGATGGTCAGACTTAAGTGGTCAACAAGAGTTTGGAAACATATTTGAGGTGTTTTGCATCGAAAAGGAAAAATCAGTGGGCTCAATGGTTACCACTAGCTAAATGGTGGTACAACACTTATTACCATACAACTACCCGCATGACCCCTTTTGAAGCGATCTATGGACAAAAGCCACCTTTAGTTCTCTCATATTTTCCAGGTGTCTCGAAGGTCCAAGAAGTTGACCAAATGATTACAATTTGAGAGGCTATTCGTCGTACCCTCAAAGAGAATTTGGTCATGGCCCAGAATTGCATGAAGCAACAAGCAGATCAAGGTCTCTCTGAACGTCAATTTGCAGAAGGGGATCAGGTGTTTCTTCGACTGCAACCTTACAAGCAAAATTCCTTCAAGGCTGACCATTGTCAGAAACTAGCACCCAAATTTTATGGTCCTTATACAGTTCTCAAGTGTGTGGGACAGGTGACCTATTTGTTATCTTTGCCCAGTCATTCTAAGCTCCATCATGTTTTTCATGTTTCTTGCTTAAAGAATGTGATTGGAACTAAGTGCCAAACTCAAACCAACCTTCCCGAGTTGGATGAAGAAGGATCCATTTGGCTACTACCACAAGCAATTTTGGACTAACATGAGCATCGTCTGCATCAGCACACCATCAAGGAAGTGTTAGTCTAGTGGGAAGATACAACTCCAGCAGATGCCACTTGGGAACCAACTACTATTCTGTAGCAATTTCCTCATCTCAAACCTTGAGGACAAGGTTGTTTTTAAGGGGCCAACATGTTAGGTATTATCACATAAGCTCAAGGGATATAGGTGTGTGTTAGAATACCCGAGTCTATGTCCTCGTCCTGTCTCTCTCTCTCTTTCACAGGAAAGGTCCTATAGTTTTTCCTTTTGACTTGCAAAGTCATTTTTGTTTGCCCCTTTCTGATTGAGCACCCATCTTCTTTGCCTCTGTCGATGATCCTTCTATCTTCTCGAGGACACAACCATTCATCTAAGTCTTTCTTGTCACAATCTGCAACACTTAGAGTGACCCGTTCCAGACTCGAATCAAGAAAACATCCAAATTCAACTTTCAGCGGTTGGGATTCCATGTGGAGTTCAGATCGACGGTTCCCAGGTGCTCGAAATCTAAAAGTTTCTCAAAGATTAGCACTAGAGAAAAGGCTTGAGATCAAAGGTCAAGAAAATATTAAATCTGTGTCGTGGATCTCATTGGGAGAGATCAACAATGGAAAATTATCACGGGAATTGGGAGTTCGAGATATTGTTAAGGTTGTTCGTCAAAAGTTCGAAGTCCTGTAACCTGAAATCAACATGGGTCGTATGATTTATAGGGACACATGGCACCAAATCCAAACAACAGAGAAACTAATTTCGGGAAATCTGAAGTGAGGAATGTGTAAAATCCCCAAGTCTCAAAATCCAAAATAGATCTGAACCGCAGATCTTAGGGAGACAGGTGGCAGTTGATCCAAGGGTTCGCAAGATCAGATTTCAGGAGTTTTGGAAGGAATCAAAAGAAAACTCCATGAAGTGTGAAATGTGAAATGGATCTGGGCCATCTAACCCAGAGGGGAATTTGGCATCGGATCAGCTGATTTGTGGTTTTGTGAATTGGGATATTTGTAGTAAGCAATGTCCCGGTTCCTCGAGAAGAGAAATCCCAAAACATCCAGAGATTGGGCCCAGGGTCACATCCCGAGGTCACATAGGAGGCATGTCTAGGAAGACATTTTGACCCCCATCATGTGTATCTAGATGAGGTGTAGTTCCAAGGAATAAATCTCAGTCGTCAAATGCAAAGCAGATCCGACCGTTGATCTAATCAGGGTGATTTCGTCAATCAGGCATCAAGAATTTTGTAGTCATGTAATGTGTAAACCCTTGAAAGGAGAAATCTTGAAGCGCTTGTAGAGATAAGTGTTGGGTCATGGCCCAAGGTCAAATGTAGGAAAAGTGTAGAGTTCATGTGAGTTGCGCCAAAGGCTGAAGATGCCCATTTTTGTTATAGAATGAGACCATCATCATTTCTAGGTGTCGGGTTGACTTGAAGAGCCACTAGCGGCCCATGGCTACTCCCTAGGTGTTAAGCCTCATCCTGATCCCGATGAAAGTAGTTAATGAAAATGGGGGTGGTGGTTGAAACCTCGTCTCACCCCATAAATGGAAAGCATGGAGAGAGTGGTCATGGGGGCATACTATCATCCCAAAGCTCCCCTACGGAAGAATTCTCCTGCAAAGCCCATACTAAGCTAGGCTTGCATCTGACAGAAGAATGCCTAGATAGTTTGACAGAGAAGACACAGACGGAAAGCCTTGAATATAATGGCCTGATCGCACTCTTATGGGTTGCAAGATATTCTGAGTATAAGTAGGTAGTTTTGCTATTTTCTTAAGGTCGTCAACTGGTTGAGCAGAGCTCCCTATTTTGTAATGTTTTGATGTCGGAATTTTTCTCTGGTTAAGTACCAAATTTGAGACTTTCATGTTAATAGAAGTCAACTTCTTTTCATCTCTCTGTATAAGCTGCGTTAAAACACTCGGGCATGGAGGATCCAGTCGAGTGTTGTTATTCTATTGTAATGTAGGTTCGATTACAGTAGTATCGTGACCAATTTTAATCAGATCCCTCTTACATTGAATGGATCGGGCATGGAGGATCCAGTCGAGTTGTTGTAGTTGCATTGTGATATATGTTTGATCATTGTGTTGTTGTGACTATGTTATTTGGACATATTTCAGTGTCTGAAACTTGAGCTCAAGATGATCTTGAACCTAAGTTTTTCTTCTCCAAGTTGCTTGAAGGCTTGATTCCCATAGCAGTTTTGTTCACTTTCCTCATTAAGTATTCCCTCTGCTCACACTTAAACTCAATTCACTGACTGAAGTTAATGTGGCCCTCACTTTCTTGTGCATTTCTTGTCCAGTTCTGTGTTGAAAATCATTCATATATTGAGTTTTTTCCATTGATCTCCACTCATATAAAACCAACATCCACCAAAACATCTTATGGGTATTGGGCTTATCCTCCCACAATATGAGGGTGGATCTTAGTGCTAACATTCATGGTGTCATTGTTGGGGAACTAATTGAAGATATTTCCCTAGGATAGAACAACAATGAAATTCTAATTCTAAAGGTGCATGAGATATCAGTACCATTGAATATTGTAGCTTGCACCTGGTGACTCCACTATTTCAATTGTGTCTCCGAAAGGAAGACACATGAGGTCTACTCCACAACTACTTATGGAAACACTTGTAGCCAACCCAGAGAAAATTGTCAGAAAGGGAAAGACCCATCAAGGAGAAACTTCAACTGTTGTACTTGGTGATTCTGGTAATTTTCATAATCCTTCTTTTAAAACTCCAGTACCTGCTTCTATTTATCATATTATACCGTATGTTGGGGTTCCAAGAAGTTTAAATTTTGGGAGTTTTCCTATTGATTTTTCCCCTCTTAGTCTCGGTTTGGGAGGAGAAATCTTTGACACCCCTATTTCCCCAGAAGTTGCATAGTGGTTTAGACCCCGGACCTTAGAAGATTTTCCTACTCTGGGATTTAATACTCCTCCTCCTATCAAGGATGCTGCATTCACAGAAGGGGAAACATTTTTCCCCTAGGGCCCCATATCTTTATCTCCCAACACTCGGTCATTTCCTTTTTCTCCCGAAAACATAGTTGCAGTTTCACCTCTCTGAACTCCATCTCCCCCTGATTATCCTCAAGTTGACATCCTGATGGAAGGTGCTAATCCCCCTAGGAACATAATGGATTCTATAGTAGCTGCTAGATATGCCCCACCTGTTCTACCTCAGCCTCTGAATGCTCTTCCAGCTAGTGGCTACCTTAAGCAGTTACCCAAGTTCACAGGTGAGGGAGACATAACTGCAGAAGAACACCTTGCATCCTTTTATAGTTATGTAGATAATTATGTCATTGAGAATGAATATGTATGGATGACGATTTTTGTTCATAGCCTCGATGGAGAGACTAGGAAATGGTTTAGGGCCTTGGATCCTAGATCTATTGATGGGATTGAAGCCCTGGATAAAGCATTCTTAAGACATTGGGGGGATAAAAAAAAAATCATCTACTACATTACAAAGTTTGGATCACTCAAGAAAGAAGAAGGAGAATCTATTTCTGACTTCTCAAAGAGGTTTAATAAAATTCCCACTGAGATTAATCCTATAGAAACCTCTGCCAAGATTACTTATGCTAGTGCTTTCGACCCTAACTTCTGCCTCCTGTTGAGAGAAAGAAGATCTACCTCCTTGGTTCATATGAAAGATGTGGCCCTGGAAGTAGAGTCCAATATATTTGTAGTTGACAAGATTAGGAGTAAGGATGATAGTGACAGAAGAAAAGGAAGGTATGAAGCTTCAACCTCTGGTTCCTCTGTCACCCACCCTCAAGTAGATGAATTGATCAAGCTGGTAAAATCACTTAATGATGAGGTGGAGAGATTGAAATTGGAGGGAAAGCAGAGCTATTGGATTCCCCAAAATGTTGATAATAGGGGTAACTCCAAAGGACCAAATAATGCCCCTCAGATAATCCAAAGAGATCAGAGAAATAGGGGCAAGGATGATCAGAAAATCCAAACTCCTCTCCAAAATAACCTTGTTACTGATGAAGATGGAGAGGAAGAAGATGTTGACCCTGAGATCCATTGTCTTGGAGACACCTCCTCATTTCCTCATTTGACCCTATATGCATATGAGGAGTCTCTCATGGATAGCCAATTAAATGAATTGAGCAAGGGGGAAAAGACCAACAACAACCCAAATAAATGTAACCTCGGGTCCAAGAATAAAGAAGGAAAGCTTGTCATTCCTGATCAGCCTATTAGCGTAGAGAATCCTACCAAAAATGCGGTAGCTAACAGGAAAGAAAAAGAGGCACAAAACCCCTCACCAGTGGTCAAAAGTCTTGTCCCAGAAGTGAGATAAATTCTAAAGCCTCCCTCTTCTTTTAGCTTGGAGCATGAGATTCAGAAGATTAGGATCCTTGTACCCCTTTCAGAGCTGGTCAAGCATGAAGACTTCAAAATGTGCCTCTCCAAATTGTTGCTGTCTGAGCCTTCATCTCATTCCACAGACTCGGTCAACCTCCAAGATGAAAATCCTTCTATCATATTGGGACCTTTGGTGGAAGATAAACATGACTCCTCCCCTCCATGGATGTTCAATGAAGATATACACTTCATTGAACATCCAGGATAAGGTGTTGCACAACTTCCTAATGGATTCAGGGGCTTCTCACAATATTATGCCTAAGATTGTCATGGAGGAGATTGGATTAGGGGTTACAAAGACTTATCATGACCTGTATTCATTTGATTCCAGGAAGGTAAAGTGCCTTGGGGTTATAAAGTAATTGGTTGTATCTATGTTCCAGCTGCCGATGAAGAGTGTGGTCATGGATATTGTAGTGGTTGATGTCCCCCCTAAGTTCAGGATGCTCCTATCTAGATCTTGGATAAAGAGATTGGGGGGAACCTTGCATATGGATCTTTCATACGCCACCATTCATGTTTTTGGAGGTGAACAAAGAAGTATTTACAGGGAAGCACATCTCTTGTACATCATCAGCAATGAAACAAATCCGACCAACCACCCAATATTCATAATAGATACTAACCTGGGGACTAGTATGTTACAATTCATAGATGGTCCTGGAGCACCTATGGGAATCATAAAGTAGCCTGCCACCTCTTGTAAAGACCCTCCTTCCAATGTAGCTACTTGGGAAATTTTTTTCAATGGAGCCTCTTCCGAGGAGAGTGTTAGGGTTGGGCTATTTTTCATTTTCCCAACTCAAGAGACCATATCACTGTCTTATAAGATTGAATTTGAAACAACAAACAATGTGGTAGAATATGAGGCGCTTGTCCTAGATCTGAGAGATACTAAAGACATGAATATCGAGGCATTGGAATTATTTGGGGATGTCGAGCTAATTGTACAGCAGGTTATAAATTTGTGTCAAGGCAAGCATCCCAGGCCGAGGGCCTATAGGAATGAAGTATGGGATATGATTGACAGTTTCTTCCTGGCTTTCAATACCTCATTTTTTCCAAGGGAGGAGAACTCTATGGCAGATTCCTTGGTGGTTTCAACAAGTAATTTCAAGGTCCCTTGCCCCCGAAGCTCAAGTATGAGGTAGAGGTAAAATATATGCCCTCTAGTCCGGACAATGTTCAACATTGAAAGGTTTTTGAGGATGATCTAGAGATCAAGAAGTTTCTTGAAACTGTGGGTGAATTTTTCGACATACATATTGATCAGGATTGAGATTTTGAAGACAACCCTCATATTGATGTTTTTATCAATAATATTTCCAACCATCATATTATTCAGTTTCCTAACAACCATATTCTGAAGGGACTTGTCCCTTTGGAGAGACTATTCGAACGGAATGACGTTGTTGTAAAGGTTGAAGGATCAACTGAATTGGCTAATGTGTCTGAATAAAATCTAGGAAAAAAAGAGGATCCCAAATGTGTCAAGTTGTAAAAGCAGTAGAGGGTTGATTATGTCAAACTTTTGAGGGAGTTCGTTGATGTTTTTGCGTGGAAATATCAATACTTAAGAACATATGACACGAACATCATGGAACACAAAATTCCCTTGAAAGAAGAGGTCAAACCTTTCAGGAAAAAGCTCTGACAGATAAACCCCATGATGTTGCCTATTATGGAAAAAGAAGTAAAGAAGTTGTTGGACGCCAAGATCATTATTCCCTTGATATATTCAGAATGGGTGGCTAATTTGTTCCTTGTAAGAAAAAAGAACAGAGAAATCAGGCTATGCGTTGACCTCAGAAACTTAAACAGGAGCTCCAAAAAATACAACTACCCCTTGCTAAAGATGGAGCACATTCTACAAAGGGTGACTGGTGCATCCAAGATGTCCATGATTGATGGATTCTCTGGCCACAATCAGATCTCTTTCTTTCCTGAAGATAGAGAGAAGACGACCTTCACTACTCCTTGGGGAAAATTCATGTATGCCAAAATTCCCTTTAGATTGATGAACATAGGAGCAACCTTCCAGTGAGCCATGGACATCACCTTCATTGGAGAAAGGGAAAAATTTGTAGTCATCTATCTGGATGACATTACAATTTTCTTAAATTCTAATAAAGAGCATTGCCACCATCTCAAGAAAGTCTTCTTGAAGTGCATAAGGTTCGGTCTCTCCCTCAATTCTAAGAAATCCTTATTCTCTATGGAAGAGGGTAAATTACTGGGGCATATTGTGTCGAGAGATGGAGTAAAGATAGATCCAAGCAAAGTAGAGGTCATTCAGGCCTTATCTTTTCCCAGATCTAAGAAAGATGTTCATTATTTCTTAGGTAAAATCAACTTCCTAAGGAGATTCATATCAAACTTTGTTGAGTTGGTTAGGAATATCACAGACATGATTACAAAATGGAACGAATTAAAGTGGATTGTTGATTCTAGAAATTCCTTCGACCAAATTAAGAAGGCTTTGATAGAAGCACCTGTGCTCGTCAGTCCTGACCATTCTAAGGAATTTCTGATTTTTTTCTTTTGCTTCGTCTGATAAAGTGGTTGTTCTTTTGTTACAGAAAAATTTGGAAGGGTTAGAGCAACCCAGTTACTTTTTCAGCAGATTTTTAAGGGATGTCGAGGTCAGATATGATATAATGGAGAAGCAGGCATATTCTTTGATGAAATCCCTCAAGGCTTTCATAATCTATGTCCTACATTAAAAAATTATTGCATATGTCCCATCGGCCTCAATAAAGGAGATATTGATCTAGCCTGGTATGGATGGGAAAAGGAGTAAGTGGGTAGCCAAAATCCTCGAGTTTGACATTGAGATAAAACCCACCAAATTGGTGAAGGGCCAAGGTTTACCCAGGCTGCCTGCTGAATCAAAGTGCAAGGCATTGGGGTTTAATTTCATGAACACACACTCAAAAAATCAGCAAACTGAGATTGTTGATGAAGATTCTTATATCATTCCCAACTTGGTAGAATGTGCCTAGTATAAATAAATCATATATTTCCTGTAGAAGTTGAGGCCTCCTGATGATTTGGATAAAAACAAGGTGAGAGATTTGAAAGTCAAAGCAATCAAATATTTCATCATTGATCAGGCCTTGTACTGGAAGTATCCTCTGGGAGTCTTGTTGAGGTGTCTAGACCCACAAGAAGATCAAAAAAATATAACATATTTTCATGACAACTCATGTGGGGGAATCATTTATGGAGGACCACAGCTTACAAAATCCTTAGAGATCCATTATTTCTGGCCCAACCTTTTTTTCGATGTTTGTGCAAGGGTAAGAGCTTGTATCAAGTGTCAAAAGTTTCTTGGAAAGAAGCAGCTCAAGTCTCTGCCTTTGCAGCTAGTGGTAGTTTCCAGACCTTTTCAGTAGTGGGGTCTGGATTTCATTGGAGAGATCCACCCAACCTCAAGTGGTCAACACAGGTGGATTTTAATGGCCACTGACTATTTCACCAAATGGATAGAGGCCATCCCTACAAGGAATGCTTCTCACAAGGTAATCATAAGCTTCCTTGAGGATATCATGTCCAGATTTGGCTGTCCAAGTAGGATTGTTACAGACAATGTTGCCTCATTCAGGGCCGAACCATTAATCAGTTTTTGTGAGAAATATGGGATTACATTGATCCATTCTACCCCTTACTACCCTCATGGAAATGGTTTGGCAGAATATTCTAACAAGAACCTCATAAGGATCATCAAAAGATTGTTATAAGACAACAAAAAGGCCTGGGATTCAAAGCTGAAATTCGCCTTGTGGGATGACAGGATTACAACAAAAAGGTCACTGGGTATGTCCCCTTTTCAGCTGGTTTATGGGGCTGAGGTTGTTTTTCTTGCTCATCTTGCTTTTCCTGTGGAAAAATTCTTCCACGACTTCCAAGGAGAACCTGACGGTATGGTCAGGAGGATACTACAGCTGATAGAAGTGTAGCAGACCAGCGAGCAGTTGCTTGATAAGGCACAGGATCATCATCAGAAAATTTAGTAGGCCTTTGACAAGAGCGCAAGAAAGAAAAATTTTCAGCTGGGGGATCCAATGCTTAAGTGGGATTCCCCCAAACAAGACAAAGGAAAACATGGAAAATTTGAAGCCTTATGGATTGGTCCCTTCAATATTTCTAAGGTGTTTCCGAACAACACTTATAAACTGCAGAACTTGGAAGATTTCGAAGTTTTTGGTGGCCCTGTCAATGGGCACTTTCTAAAAAAGTTTTTGGTTTAAGCCATCATGGGTAATTCCATCATTGTAATTACCATTCCTATTTTATTTTTATCTTTCTTTGAATAATAGACTCCATAACCCAAAGCTAAGGCACTGAAGTTGCGTGTTCATGGTAGCTCGTAGGGAGCATACCATCTCTTGTGGACCCAAATTTTATCACATAAGCTTGTCAAGGGCCATAGGTTTGTGTCGGAATACCCGAGTCTATGTCCTCGTCCTGTCTCTCTCCCTCTTTCGTAGGACATGTCCTATAGTTTTTTCCTTTCGGCTTGCAAATTCATTTTTGTTTGCCCCTTTCTGATTGAGCACCCATCTCCTTTGCCTCTGTCGTTGATCCTTCTATCTTCCTGAGCCCATAGTCGATCGTCTAAGTCTTTGTTTTCACAATCCAAAACACTCAGAGCGACCCATTCCAGACTTGAATCAAGCAAACATGAAAGTTTAGCTTTCAGCGGCTGGGATTCCATGTGGAGTTCAGATTGGCAGTTCGTGGGTGTTCGAAATCTGAAAGTTGCTCAAAGATTAGCGTTGGAGAAAAGGCCCAAGATCAAAGGTCAAGAAAAGATTAAATCTGGGTCATGGATCTCATTGGGAGAGATCAACGGTGGAAAATTATCGCGGGAATCAGGAGTTTGAAATATTGTTAAAGTTGTTTGTCAAAATTACGAAGTCTTGAAACCCAAAATCAACATGGGTCGTCTGATTCAGAGTGACGTGTGGCACCAGATCCGAACAATAGAGAAAGTCATTTTGGGAAAGCTGAAGTGAGGAATGCTCAAAATCCCTAAGTCCCAAAATCTGAAATAGAGTTGAACTGTAGATCTTAGGGAGACAGGTAGCAGTTGATCCAAGGGTTTGCAAGATCAGATTTACGGAGTTTTGGAAGGAAGAAAAAGAAAACTCCATGAAGCACAAAATGTGAAATGGATCTGGGTCGTCCAAGCCAGAGGGGAACATGGCGTCAGATCAGCGGATTTGCAGTTTTGTGAATCAGGAGATTTGCAGTAAGCAATGCCACGGTTCCCCGGGAAGCGAAATCCAGAAACATTCAGGGATTGGGCCCAGGGTCACAGCTCGAGGTCACATAGGAGGCATGTATAGGAAGAAAGGTTGGCCCCCATTGCGTGGAGTTGACCGAGGTATAGTTTCGAGGAAGAAATCTCAGTCGTCATATGCAAAGCAAATATGACCATTGATCTAAGTAGGGCGATGTCGTCAATCGAGCATCAGGAAATTTGTAGTCATGTAATGTGTAAGCCCCCGAAAGGTGAAATCCCGAAGTGCCTGTAGAGATAAGCATTGGGTCATGGCCCAAGGTCGCATGTAGGAAAAGTGCAGAGTTCACGTGAGTTGTGCCAAAGGCTGAAGACGCCCATGTTAGTTGCAGAATGAGACAGTCATGGTTTCTAGGTGTCAGGTTGACTCAAAGAGCCACTAGCGGCCCATGGTTTCTCCTTGGGAATTAAACCTCGTCCTCATCCTGATGAAAGAAGTTAATGAAAATGGGGGTGGTGGTTGAAACCTTGTCTCACCCCATAAATGGAAAGCATGGAGAGAGTGGTCATGGGTGTAACACCATGTTTCCCCCAATTTGTAATTAATCATAAAATAGGAATTTCCATGCTAAGGCATGAGGACTATGTAAATGTATTATTGATTGAGTTTCCAAATAACTGACTGTGGGGGTGAAGCCTTGAAAGTATTGGCCATGATATCACTATAGGAAGAATGTGAAAACTATACAAGAGGGTTCATTATACCAAATAACCCCAAATTTCCCTTGATAAGGATGACAAACCTCCTTCGAATCCCAAGGAAAGAAAATCAGTTAATGAAGAAAGGAATGGTGGTTGAATTACCAACCACCCCCATGAATGGGAGCATGGATTAGCTGTAGGAGGTCAGCCCAAAGTATCGTAGGGTCTGGCAGACCAAGCGGACCCGACCTTCCTTCTGACAGAAGGAAGGTGAGAGATACACACAGAGGCAACAAGAGAGGAGACACCAGACAAGAGCGTAAGATCATAAGGGAGAGGCACGGATATCTCCAGCGAATCATGAATAGAAGACCACGATCTTGATGTCAAGTGAGCATTTGAGAAACCTCACCGAGTCCATAACTGAGAGAGAAATCTCTAAGTTGCAGAGAATAGAAACCGAATAGAAGATGAAACAGAGAGAGAATCCTCAAGAACTGTGAGAATTCCCTGATGATATCATGGCTTGGAACAAGTGTGGCTAGAGTGCTAAGAATGAATTCCTCTGAGCCTATGGTCAAGTGAAAGGACGAACACCCCCAGTCAGTTGGTTGATGACAACCTGTAATAGATAAGTGATCTCCTGCCTTGTGTAATTTAGCTATAACTGTGTATGAATTGGTTATACTATGTATGCTTTCAGGAAAGTGAATGAATGCTTAATGGATATACTATATCCCTTCTATTTCTGCTTGGTTGTATAATTAGGCAAGTAAGAAATTATATGGTTCGAACATGACTTGTTCTCATAAATTCTTGAGTTCTGTAGTGTCTTAAGCTAGAGTTGCGAACTGTGAGTTCGTCGACCTTAGGTAGTACAGATATGCACAGGCTCTTTGTGAGGCTAACAAATACCAAGACCCATTTAACTCCTAGACTTGATGAATGAGCGCAAGGGGTGTGTGAAAGACTCTTCTAAGAGTCAAGTCCAGGAGAAAGAGTGCAAAACTCTTAAGTCCTTCATAGTTGATGAAGCTCAGGAAGGATAGGGAGTTTCAAATATCGAAAGTGAGTATCCTTTCATTTGGAATACGAACGAGTGAGATCCTTTCGGAAGGATCTAGGGCCTATCACGACCTTTAGATTTGAAGAGGGAGTGCAGGTGTTAGCGCCTCGAATCTTTCAGTCTTCGAAAGTAACGAGGAGTTATGACCATAGATCCAAGGATCTATCAAGACCCTCCTTGACCATCGATCTGACATGAGTGAGTTAGTACAAGGAACGCACCAGAGAGAACATACTCTAAGTCCCAAAGTTCAGGAGATTTAGCACCAAAGGATTTGGCTGGGACTCGTTAAGGAGATGAATAGACGACATAGAGTCTTTAAGGAGGAAGCACTGATAGTTGATAGTCACCAGATTAAGAGAACCTATGAGGAGAATAACAGTGAGAGTCATTTAACTCTCAAAGCTCAGGAGGAATAGGACCCGTCGATCCAAGAGAGATCTGAACGGTTGGTTCATTTCACGGGATCGAATATTGGGAGTTGGGAGGAAAAAAGTCCTTAGTTCCCAAAGTCGTGACATGCGAAATTGAGACATGATCTGAGCCGTCCATCGGAAGGGACACATGGTGAGAGCTTATCTAGGACCCGTCGATCTAGAGAGATATGAACCGTTAGTTCATTTTGCGGGATTGGATATTGGGAGTTGGGAGGACAAAAGTCCTTAGTTCCCAAATTCACAACATGATAAATCGCGATATGATCTGAGCCATCCATTGGAAGGGACACATGGAGGGTGATTAACATTTCGCTAACTCACACATCAGAGGAGTCAACGGGCGAAGTTTAAGAACTCATGATATGAGAAATTGTTCTGGATCGTTGGATCTAGAAGGACACGTGGTGGAGATCCACACATTTCGCAAGATCGGGGATCGCGAGTTGGGAGAATGGGGTTTTGCCTTGTTTTTCAAATCCCCAGTACGTGAAATCCCAATTGAATCTGGGTCGTTGATTAGCAGAGGATCTAGATCGTATATCCGAATTCGTTAGATCTTCAGGAGTCGGGAACTTGGAAGGGAAGGAGGAGTTGCTCGTTGATTCTCCGAATCACAAAATCCCAAAAGATTTGGGAGTTGGGACCTAGTTCCTAGAGGAAGGTCACATCGAGTGAATAGGAGAGAGGGCTAGCGCATGCTAGTCCCCTAGTTGGGTTTTGGGGTTTTGGAGGTTGGAGTGTTGGGGCACCTTGCATCGAAAGTTTTGAGGTCATGAAATGCGATGCGTTGTTTAGGTTAAGCCTGTGGCCATGGGAACGGTCACATGAGCGAAGGGAGATAACGGTCATTAGGCCCCTTTCAGAACTCGAGAGTTAGGGATTCAGGGGTGACTCATACATCAAAGTCCCAACATGCGAAGTGTCAAAGCACCTATTGTGTAGGTCTGTGGTCACAACCATCACAGGGTTGCGACCACGTGAAGGGAGCTCATGCCTGGTGCTTGTATGCACGACTAAGCCTCTAAAGGAATGTTGGTTATATTTTCATGGAGGTTCCAGCAGGGTCCTGAAGAGATGCTTCAGCTCAGGAATAAGAGACTATCCTTTGACCGGGAGGTCAGCCGGCCCTGCCGAGTTGGAAGCTTTCGGGCTGCATGAGGGAAAAGAGAAATGTTTATATGCCCCATCGTGGGTGTGTGACAAAATGGTATCAGAGCATGGTTACAAAACTTGGCCTACTTGGGCTCATGTACGAGTCATGTAAGGAGATATTGTTATCTGCATTTACTCTTTAAGGAGAAGGACTGTAGAATGAAACTGTAATTTGAGAATTTCTACGGAATTCCAACAAATTAATTATATTGTTCCTTTGTCAAAATGATAACTATTGTTATAGGAGTAGGGATGCACTTATCAATATTACTAATAAGACCTGAGTGTGAATAACAGAGGTGGAATAAATTTTTCTATGAAGTTGTACAAGCCAGACAAGGGACATGAACTGAGTTGTTATGTTATAGTGTGACGATGGCCACCTACTAAAGTAGGTAGAGTCTCTTGTAATTGAGATGGTTGGTTAGGTAAGAATTAAGATCCTCATGAAGAACTCCTTCATGATTTAGGAAATATGGTAAGGACTGGTAGGATCCTTAGCAAGTTATAATTATTGCATTATTAAAAGACTAAACCCTGAGTATATAACTCCTCATGATTGAGAGGACTAATGAAAATATGTAGGGTCAGATTACCTGACCAATAATGGTTAGAATCGACAACAATGATAATATATTTAAGAAATATTAAGAGGAGTCCTTTGGGAGTGTTGCTAATTCCCAAGAGTGACCCTTGTTGGTGGTCCCCATAAAGAGAGGGTAACATCTGTATGAGTTATGACTGTGAAATTAGTCATGTAAGTAACTAAAAATCTCAGAAGAGATAGCAGGGAAATTTCGTATGCCGAGTGTGCGTATAGAAACAAGATTGTGTTGAAGTTTGAAAACTTTGGAGGTTGAGCACAGAGTATGCCAGGAGGAGTAGTGGTTTAAAGTCTTGAGAGGAAACACTTAGAAAAGGTTTCTAAGTTTTGAAGAGTTGAAGCATTCAAAGGTGAAGCACAAAAAACTGAATTTTGAAGAAAGAACAAGTACACAGGATTGAGCAGGAGAAATCCTTCAGAAAAGAATTTTGAAGATTGGATAAGATCAATGGTTAAGATCCATTCAGAAAGATCTAAAATGTTTCAAGTTGTTATATCTCAAAGAAGTAGCGCACTGGTTAGTTGCGGGGAGATATCGGAATTCGCAAAACCAAAGGACCTGGAAGAAGCAACGAAAAATTCATGAAAAGATCATAGTCATTGATCAAGGATCGATTTGGACCGTAGATCGTCCAAAGAGAATTTCACAATTTCGGGGATCGGGAGAACGGAGGTAAAAGATTTTTCGACTTTGCGACACATGAAATCATGAAATCTCGATACGCGAAACCCCAACGAGATCTGAGCCATCAGATCGTGGAAGAATCAGGACCTTCAAATTGAGAACTCTGAAATTTCAAAATTTTGGGGATCGAAGGATTTGAGGTGCTTCATAACAGAAGTCCCGAAGTCACGAAACGGGAAATCGCGATAGAATCACAACCGTTGGTTGGAGAGTTGTTGGTGACCATTGATCTGATCCGAAATTTCAGCATTTCGGGTATCGAGAGTTTGAAGGATGGAGAGTCGATTGACTCATATCACCGATACGCAAAATCGTGACGCACCTTTTTGGGTAAGTGTGTGGTCACAAGGCATGGTCACGTGGAAGAGACTTGTGTTTAAGTGCTTGTACACACGGGCCGAAATTTGTGAAGACTTGTGGACCTTTTCTTATAGGTTCCAGCAAGGAATCAAAGACTGTTTCAGTTCAGTCTTAACAAGATCCGAAGATCGAGAGGTCACGCAACCCTTGGAGAGAAAGGGGGGGCTCTACACCATATACCTATGACAACTACATGCAGGCTTAGGATTATGAAAATGTTTAAGTACATCATAGATGTAAGTTAACAAAGACACATGTTTATATTCCTTAAGGGGAATATTTAGTAAAAAGCTAAAGCTAACTCAAGGCTGAGGCCATCATAAATAGTGATGGATATGCAACAAGGAAGTTGCATGCCGAAGGGGTTCCCGATGGAGGAACTGTGTAAGAACTCTATCAGAAGAACAGAGTCACAACCCTAATAATTGTTGAAGGTTGGACAATGGGCTGCAAGGCCTGTCTATATATAAGAATCCTGGATTACATTTTGAAAGTATCATGTAATTAATAGAAGACTAACAACTGAATATTGACCATTCTGATAACCGAATGGAAGTGTGCAGAATGCACATGTTCATGATTCATTATGAACAAAGAGTTTCTATTAAAGCATAATGTGGTATCCCAAAAAGGGTTAGGGTGAGGCCTAACCAAGGCGGCTCAAGGAAAAGAGTAGGAAGATCCTGACATGGAGTAGAATTGCAAAAGTAGAGAAAAGATAGTGAGGTCTTAGAAATAACTCAGTTGGACTAAAATGTCTTAGGTAATGTAGGAGGAGTTGGAAGAAGGGGAGAGTCCTCAATTCTTTCCTCGCTGATTATTATGTTTTCTCTTGGATGAGAAAGTTGGTACACCAATAAAAGTAAAAAGGTCTTGACACCATAAGTGATAAGGATTGTATTTCCGAAGACACAATTGAAATTTGTTGTGTTGCACTTGTGGAAACATTTGAAGATGTTTATTAATTTGAATGTTTTGATACATGCATTTGGTTTAATATTACGACTAATGTAATTGTGGCTATGATGATGCATAATGTGTATAGAAATGAATTGGAGCTATTGAGGAAGACAGTTGCCAATGATGGGAAACCTCAAGGAGAGGGTGACCATGGGAAGGTCGTGGTCGAAAGTTTGTTGACATGACTGTGAAAATCCCGCTAAAGCATTGTTGATGAGGTAGAGATCAAAAAGAGGGGGTGCTAGTAGCCATACCCAATATACAAATGTGCATACCTATGTGGCACAAGGCATGAAGGCATTGGGTAAGAATCCCTTCTGAAATGTTTTACAGTCTTAATGTTATGTATGAAAAGTTGAAAGGTAGTTGTATGCCTTGGATACCCAAGTAGGGTATGATTCAGGAAGGAGAACCTGAATGATGGAGGCATGAACCTATGGTAGTAAAGACTGATTGTAATCCTCAGAATAATTCATGAACTGATATGTCATGAATACATGGACCAATCAAGGAACAATTGGAAACAAAAGTGCTCATAGATAGCACGTTACATGGAATTGCTTCAAGGAAATGCATGTTGCATAAGAGGACAGACAATGGAATCTTCAGTAAGGAAGGAGGAACTTCCAATGCTTTACTTACATTATGTAAGCGTTGAAGGAAAACGAATTTGAGTAGCCATGAGTGTTGGCACCCTGGTTATTAATGAAAGAAGAATGATTAAAGGCATTCATGTGAAACTTATGAGTTTCATGTGTACTGGTTTGGAGATTGTGATCGGCCTATAGCAGGAAGCATGGTCCTGCTATAAGAGTGAATGAAAATGAATAAGCCATGTGGTGAAGAGATTGGTTAAATTCCATCACACCATGGCCAAGAACCTATCATAAAGTGTGACAAACTTGAAATCAATGCAAGAGTGCATTGGGTATGAATATGGCCGTGAATACTGGCACATTTGTTAAATCCTTTGAAATGTTGAATTACGTTTAGAAAGGTTGGTATGTTGAAATGAGGCATAGGCAAGGAATGAGATTCCCTTTTCATGTTTATATAGATGTGATGAGCTGTTAAGCATGCATGGTTTTGAATATATATATATATATATANAGAGAGAGAGAGAGAGAGAGAGAGAGAGAGATGCATGAGAGACTAACAATTTGTTTGGCTATGGAAAGAATGAATTGCAGGAAGCAAAGGGCAATGGATATGGTAGTGATGTAAGCCATAAAGAAGACCAATTGCCTATTGAGCCAAACTGCAAGGAATGGTATTTTCCTTTTGAGAAAGTGAATTTGATTGTTGGTATGCACAACTATGAAATTTTTTGTGACAACGTTGTAAAGATATAACAAAATATATGTGCCCGAGGAACTAACAATTTGTTTGGCTGATTTAAGTTGAAAGTGAAGAAAGTAAAAGAGTCTTGGATATGGCAATGTTGTAAGCCCATAAGGAAGACCAATTTTCTACTGAGCTAAAATGTTATGGGGAAGAAAGTCCCATATTTGTGAATCTGGTTCTGTACAGAACATATCTAAAAATAAACAAAGAGATTGGAAAATCTGTGGGTGATAGATTTGCAATAAAATTCTGAAAGTTAGAATTTATAACGATGTCTCATGAATTTTGTACACCTGTGATACAGGTGAGAAGAAAAGATATGTCCAGAAAGGATAGATGATGAAAAATGGATACTACTGAGCCATGAGAACCTCGTGATAAGCCATGATTGCCTGAAATATATTGTGTTGAGGTAACACAAGACGAAGGGATGCCTCAACTGTAAGACTCGATAAAGTCTCCAAAATTCTTCCTGTGCAAGAAAACCTTGGTAGGGCAAGATGGATCACCCGAGGGACTGTATAGCAGTGAAGGGGATGCCTGAGCCTGGGCCTGGAGGGTGAGTGACTGCAAGGAAGAGGAGACCTTAATAGTTCTTGTAAACTATTGGGATCATGCACATAGTGGGTAGTTCTTCTTGTGCGAGAAAACCTTGGCAAGACAAGATGGATCGCCCAAGGGACTATATAGCAGTGAAGGGGATGCCTGAGCCTAGGCCTGGAGGGTGAGTGACCGCAAGGAAGATGAAACCATAATAGCTCTTGTGAACTATTGAATTGGAATCATGCACCCAATGGGTATGTCAAGAAAAGTGATGAACCTAGATAACAAAACAACCATGTGGATACAGATCCACAAACTGCACAGATAAGTATTGTGCTAAGATTATGAAACTTTTCCTAGAATTTTTTATGCAATGTTTTCGCATAAGACTATGATTAACGTGCTTGTTGTCCAAGAATTATTGAAAGCAGGTGACCAAGACTAAGGGTCTGAGAAAGAACCTGACCGAGAAAGAAGGATCAAGATTTCTGAAACAACTGAATGAGAAAGGGATGACAAGTGTTTTTGAGAAAGAACAATGAGGACGGTGTTCCTTTAAGGGGGAGGGAATTGTAACACCCTATTTCCCCCAATTTTTAATTAATCATAAAATAGGAATTACCATGCTAAGGCATGAGGACAATGCAAATGTATTATTGATTGAGTTTCCAAATAACTGACTGTGGGGGTGAATCCTTGAAAGTATTGGCCATGATATCACTAGAGGAAGAATGTGAAAACTATACAAGAGGGTTCATTATACCAAATAACCCCAAATCTCCCTTGATAAGGATGACAAACCTCCTTCGAATCCCAAGGAAAGAAAATTAGTTAATGAAGAAAGGATCAGTGGTTGAATTACCAACCACCCCCATGAATGGGAGCATAGTCTAGCTGCAGGAGGTCAGCCCAAAGTATTGTAGGGTCTGGCAGACCAAGCGGACTTGAGCTTCCTTCTAACAGAAGGAAGGTGAGAGATACACATGGATGAAACAAGAGAGGAGACACTAGACAAGAGCGTAAGCTCGCAAGGGAGAGGCGCGAAGATCTCCATCGAATCACGAATAGAAGGCCGCGAGCTTGATGCTGAGTAAGCATCTAAGAAACCTCATCGAGGCCATAACCGAGAGAGAAATCTCTGCATTACAGAGAACAGAACCTGAACAAAAGTTGAAACAAAGAGAGAATCCTCGAGAACTGTGAGAATTCCCTGGTGATATCATGGCTTGGCATGGGGGTGGCCAGAGTGCTAAGAATAAATGCCTTTGAGCCTATGGTCGGGTGGAAGGATGAACACCCCCAATCAGTTGGTTGGCGAAAACCTGTAATAGATAAGCGATATTTTTCCCTGTGTAATTTAGCTGTAACTATGTATGGATTGATTATACTATGTATGCTTTCAGGAATGTGAATGAATGCTTAATGGATATATTGGATTCATTCTATTTTTTCTTGGTTGTATAATTAGGCAAGTAAGAAATTATATGGTTCGAACATGACTTGTTCTCATAAATTCTTGAGTTATGTAGTGTCTTAAGCTAGCGTCGCGAACTGTGATTTCGTCGACCATAGGTAGTACAGATATGCATAGTCTCTCTACGAGGATAGAAAAGATCGAGACCCATTTAAGTCCTAGACTTTATGAATGAGTGCAAGGGGTGCACAAAAGACTCTTCTAAGAGTCAAGTCCAGGAGAAAAAGTGAAAATCATAGATGACGAAGCTCATGAAGGATAGCGAGTTTCAAATATCGAAAGTGAGTATCCTTTTGTTTGGAAGATGAATGAGCGAGATCCTTTTAGAAGGATCCGAGGCCTATCACGAACTTTAGATTTGAAGAGGGAGCACAGGTGTTAATGCCTTGAATCTTTCAGTCTTCATAAGTAGTGATGAATTCTGACCGTAGATCCAAGGATCTATCGAGACCCTCCTTGACCATCGATCTGACATGAGTGGGTTAGTACAAGGAGCGAGCCGGAGAGGACTTACTCTAAGTCCCAAAGTTCAAGAGAGTTAGCACCAAAGGATTTGGCTGGGACTCGTTAAGGAGCTGAACAGATGATAGAGAGTCTTCAAGGAGTAAGTGTTGATAGCCGACAGTCGTCGAATCAAGAGAAGCTATGAGGAGAATAATGGTGGGAGTCATTTAACTCTCAAAGCTAAGGAGGAATAGAACCCGTCGATCCAAGAGAGATCTGAACCGTTGGTTTATTTCATGGGATCGGATATCAAGAGTTGGGAGGATAGAAGTCCTTAGTTACCAAAGTCACGACATGAGAAATTGTGACATGATCTGAGCCATCCATCAGAAGGGACACGTGGTGAGAGCTCAGCTAGGACCCATCGATCCAGAGAGATCTGAACCGTTGGTTCATTTCATGGGATTGGATATCAGGAGTTGGGAGGATAGAAGTCCTTAGTTCCCAAAGTCGTGACATGTGAAATCGCGATATGATCTGAGCCATCCATCGAAAGGGACACGTGGAGGGCGATCAACATTTCATTGACTCGCACATCAGAGGAGTCAATGGATGGAGTTTAAGAACTCACGATATGTGAAATCATTCTGGACCATTGGATCTAGAAGGACACATGGTGGAGATCCACACATTTCGGAAGATCGGGGATCATGAGTTGGGAGAACGGGGTTCAACCTTTGTTTTCAAATCCCTAGTACGTGAAATCCCGATTGAATCTAGGTCGTTCATTAGCGAAGGATCTGGATCATAGATCTGGAGTCATCGGATCTTCGGGAGTCGGAAATTTGGAAGGGAAGGAGGATTTTCTCACTGATTCTATGAATTGTGAAATCCTGAAAGATTTGGGAGTTGGGACCTAGTTCCTAGAGGAAGGTCACATAGAGTGCATAGGAGAGAGGGATAGCACGTGCTAGGCTCCTAGTTAGGTTTCGAGGTTTCTAAGGTTGGAGTGTTGGGGCACCTTGCATCGAAAGTTCTGAGGTCATGAAATGTGATGTGTCGTTTAGGTTAAGCCTATGGCCATGGGAACAGTCACTTGAGCGGAGGGAGCTAACAGTCGTTAGGCCCCTTTCGAAACTCGAGAGTTGGGGAGTCAGAGGTGACTCATATGTAGAAGTCCCAACATGCGAAGTCTCGAATTGCCTATTGTGTAGGTATGTGGTCACAGGGTTGTGACCATATGAAGGGAGCTCACTCCTGGTGCTTGTATGCATTTTTGAGCCTCTAAAGGAATGGTGGTTATGTTTTCGTGGGGGTTCCAACAGGGTCTCGAAGAGCTGCTTCAGCTAAGGAATAGGAGACTATCCTTTGACCGGGAGTTCAGTCGACCTCGCCGAGTTGGAAGCTGCGGTTTGCATGAGGAAAAAGAAAAAAAATTCTATGCCCCATCGTGGGTGTGTGACAGTGGGGGCAGAATGTCAGCCCAAAGCTCCCTTGCGAACGAATTTTCCTGCAAAGCCCATACTGAGCTGAGCTCACATCTAATAGAAGAATGCCTGCACAATCTAATAGAGAAGATGTAGACAGAAAGCCTTGAATGCAATGGCCTGATCGCACTCATGTGGGTCGCGAGCAGTTCTAAGTATAAGTTGGTAGTTTTGATATTTTGTTAAGGTCGTCAACTGGTTGAGCAAAGATCCCTATTTTGTAATGTTTTGATGCCAGAACTATTCTCTGGTTAAGTATCAAATTTGAGACTTTCATGTTAATAGAAGTCAGCTTCTTTTCATCTCTCTGTATAAGCTATGTTAAAACACTCGGGCATAGAGGATCCAGTCAAGGGTTGTTATTCTATTGTAATGTAGGTTTGATTACAGTAGTATCATGACCAATTTTAATCAGTTCCCTGTGTTATCTTTTCCTTCTTACATTGAATGGATCGGGCATGGAGGATCCAGTTGAGTTGTTGTAGATGCATTATGATGTAGGTTTGATCATCGTGTTGTTGTGACTATGTTATTTGGACATATTTCAGTGTCTAAAACTTGAGCTCAATAGTGATCTTGAACCCGCGTTTTTCTTCTCCAAGCTCCTTGAAGGCTTGATGCCCATAGCAGTGTTGTTCACTTTCCTCATTAAGTCTTCCCTCTGATCACACTTAAACTCAATTCATTGACTGAAGTTAATGTGGCCCTCACTTCCTTGTGCATTTCTTGTCAAGTTTTTTGTTGAACATCATTCATATATTGAGTTTTGTCCATTGACCTCCACTCATATAAAACCAACATCCACCAAAAATTTGATGGGTACTGAGCTTATCCTCCCACAATATGAGGGTGACTCTAGCATTAGGGACCTAACCCCTCACGTAGGTAGAATAATATATTTCCATGTAATAAAGGTCAATATTAATAAGGCCTAAGAATAAGGAAGAATAAGTCCAATGTAAGAATACCTAATAGAAGCTTCCGCTTCTAGAAAGATCTTCCTCTAGATTGTTCTTTTGATAGACATATTTAGTATAAATAGGAGTCGAGGGTATGAGAAGTTTTGTCTTGGATATTATTTTAATAGAGCTCTGCTCTGCTAGAGGTTGCCCCCTCGAAGAGGCAAGTGAACATTTCTCTCAGTAATCAAAGTGCTCTTTCTGGTGTTATTTTGTTATCATTTTGGTTTTATCGTGGTGTTGTTTTGGTTTTATTGTTGTTCATCTGCCATTTCTAGCTATTTATTTATGTTCTACATACTTTTATATTTGGAATATTACATTTTATACCTATTACAAAGCGATTAATATCGCTGAAATTTTTATGAAAGAAATTTTTAGGTTGCATGGAATTCCTAATATGGTGATTTCAGATAGAGATGCCAAATTTACATCCAATTTTTGGAAAGAATTGTTTGCAGGTTTGGGTACTAATTTGAATTTCAGCACAAGCTATCGTCCACAAACGGATGGGAAAATAGAGTGAACAAACCAAATTATCGAAGACATGTTGCGAATGTACGTAAGAACAAAACCAACTAAGTGGGAAGAGTATCTACACTTAGTTGAGTTCACTTACAATAATGGTTATCATGCATCAGCTAAGATGAGTCCCTTCAAAGTATTATATGGAAGGAAATGCACAACCTCGATCAGTTGGGATAATCCAGTTGACAGGATTATGATGGGACCGGAAATGCTACAAGAAATGGAAAGAATGGTAAAAAGGGTATAGCAGAGCTTGAAAGAGGAACAAGACCGACAGAAAGGCTATGCAGATCTAAAAAGAAGACATCAAGAATTCAAAATTGGGGAACATGTATACTTAAAAGTCAAAGCAAGAAGAAGATCTCTAAAGCTAGGAAGTTGCTCCAAGTTGGCGCCAAGATTTTGTGGCTCCTTCGATATTTTAACTCGAATCGGACCCATGGAATATCAACTGGCACTTCCTACAAATTTAAAACTTCATAATGTTTTTCATGTTTCATTATTGAAAATATATAATCATGATCCTACTCACATCATTGATTGGAACATGGTGCAGGTGGAACTAGAAGGCGAGTTCCAATAGGAGCCTTTGTGCATTCTGGACAGGGAAGAATCAATACTTCGAAACAGAGCCATCACCTAGGTAAAAGTTCAATGGAAGCACTTTAGTCTTGAGGAGGCCACTTGGGAATTGGAAGAAGATATGCAGAAATCTTATCCAATACTATCCAGAGAGATGATTGAACACTGAGGACGGTGTTGTACTTAAAGGGGAAAGAATGTGATATCCTCAAATTATTAGAAATTAAATTCCAAGTTGAATTTAGAAATAAATTTCCATTTATGGAAAATCTGAATTTAGAAATAAATTTCCACTTATGGAAAACATGAATTTAGAATTTTGGATTTTGTAATTATTATTTTATGACTTTTGGGAAAAGGTTTGACTTTTCCAACTGATCTCTTTTGATGGACACATGTATCAGACAAACTTTTTAATAAATTAAATGCTGGAAGACAAATGGAACAACTAGGTTAAAAATAATTGATTATGACTCCATGAGTGGGGAATAGGTTTGAGTTAACTCAGATCTTATTTTTACAAGTGGAAGAAGTGGAGTTTTGTCACTAGCATCCCCTAAAAATTAGGGATTTGTAAAGTTGTGAATTTCCCCAAGGAGGGAAATGAATGGAAAGACCTAAGCACAAGATAAATACAACATATGTGAGAGGCTAGATGTTGCTTAGTATGTCGGGATGGATAATTATTTTGTTGTTATGAGCACATCTGGTGTGAGGCAAAGCATTCTCTGATCTGTTGAATGTGACAGTAGCTGAGAAGTATGACTCAGTTCGCCCTTATAGAGGCATGGCCAAGCTAGGGGGTGATCAAGAAAAGTGATCGTGGTTGTTCTATTTCTACAGTTGGGTGGAATGTGGTTGTTCCATTTGTTTCCCAGCATCAGTATTCAAATATGTATCTCAGCTATGTACTTTTATTGTTGATGTTATATTATGGATGTTATTTGGATGTTAATATGTTTTAAATTTTATACATATAAATAAAATTTGTTTAAAGTGAATTGTACAACCATGTTAGATTGTGGCTTACCACTGTGTAAGAATACCTGTAGTGGTGTTTATCTGAAGTATGAATGTTTAGTGTGTGTGTGTGTGTGTGTGTGTGTGTGTGTGTGTATAATCTGTGTATATGTGCCTATTGGCCATGATAGATTTATACTCTTGATTGATGTTCATTACTGTACATAATCAAATACTTCAGAAAGAAAAGTATAAATAGACTGTATTAAATTTTTTGCTATTATGCTGAGTATAAAGAATAAAAGTCTCAAATGCATTCTTTTATCTATTATCAAAGAAAGATATATGATGCAATAGATCATAGGATATTTGCCAAAATATACCTATTACAGTCAATAGGTCACTGACCAAAATGTTACAGTTTGGGTTTTCCATAAAGTTCCCAAGAACTCCTTAGCTAATCTAAACAGAGATTTAAAGACTGCATAAAATTGTCTACGAGTGCACGCATGAACTGGTGGAAGAAATATGGAACCTGAATACCTTTTGTGGACAGGCTGATTTTTTCACCAAATGCACTGTCATTTCTCCTAACTTGCAAAGAGTAATGCGATAGTATTAATAACTTACTATTGTACAAAACCTTAAAGAATGAGACAAATAAAAGAGTCAAGGCATACTTATTTGAGATCCCGATTGAATATCGGAGGGTCATCGTTGCATTGTGAAGAAGTCGATCCACGAATCGGGAGGGAAGCGGGTGCGTAATCCATCTGATGGGTTCCCTCGCAAGAAAAAGGGACCCATCATCAGTTTATATACATGTGAAATTATTACTTGTGAAGGTAATAAAGTAAAAACAAACTTATAATTAAGTTTTGTAGCTTTGATATCCTGCAGTTTATAAAGTATAGAGAGTAGATATACAAAAGAAATACAGACTGTAATCAATAGAATAGTTTTAATAATCAACAAGTTTTACTTCGAAGAAAGTACCAAACCCCTTTTAGAGGACCAAAGAATACTATGGAGAAGCTAACATATTAAAAACATAGTTACCTTTTTACACAGATGGGACACTGTCAATATTAGTGCTTACAATAAAGAAAGTATTAAATTATAAAATAATGACAGAGACGCACATAAATGCGATCTGGATATATGTGTGTGTGTGCAATGATCAAAGTAAGAAAATTTAAATCGTGAAGCACTTACAGAAACGCAAGGATGCAATCTGGGTGTATAAGAATTATAGAAATAATCTAATCTATAGGTTAAAGTTTATTTATGAAAAAGGTGTTCAAATCTTGTGAATTTTGTGCCTCAGGCATTCACCAGATGATGGGGAAAATGAATGTAAGCATCAATTATAATATGTAATAAAACAAGAAGACCTTGTTTTTTTTTTAAACGGAGTTGTAGAAGGCGAAAATTCTCAAACTTGTAGATGGATTTGAACTATAACAGACGAGCTAGCATTAAAGGGCGTCGTTGAAATAGTCGTGGGTGTTTTAACAGAGACAGAGCGTGATTTTATTCTCAACAAGGATTTTCTTCTCAGCAAGGATATTATTTAACCAGTGACTACATACAAAGAAGCGTTGTTATTATTTTCAACGATTAAGGGCTTTTAACCTTGCCATATAAAATATAGAGTGCAATTTGGAAATTACATACAGAGTTTAAATAGACAAAGTCTGTAATAAATTCTTCAAGTATGTGAAGTTCGAAGATTACGACCAAGTGTAAGAATGCAAGCAATTAATATCTAGCCATGTCTTTTATGTAGGGTCTACTCGATAGGTCCCTAAAACTGACGGTTATTTCCTTACACAATAATCTCCAAATAAAGGCCGCAAGTGTAACGCCCTTAGTATAGACTTGAAACCAAACGAGATTTTTTTGCAAAGGGTTTTATCTTTTAGCAACGGTTGGACTGGGAAGGAGCCCCCAAAGGATACGAGCTTAAGAACTTATAGCCAACAGAGAAGAAAATTACAGTAACCTTATTCAAACGAATGATAAACTTGAAAGATTTAACCTAACATACAAGTATAAGGTTATCACAGTGGAAACTGGAACGCAATGCACACGGAGGGAAATATTGTGTGGTTGCAACCTCCAGACCAATAGGAAAGGAGTATGAGGAATGTGACTTACCACTCATAGAGAAATACATTGCACCAGACAAAGAAGCTATTACACAAAGCATTCATTGCACAGACAGAGAAGACATTATAAATCAAATACATTGCACCAGACAGAGAACGCGTTACATAAAGATACATTGCACAATGAACAATTTTACAAAAGGAACATGTTTGCATGGAGCAAAAATTGCAAAGGAAACACATAACTCTAATGAACCCTTACATACGGTATTGCAGAGATAGCTTTTTACTTACCGTGCATGTGGGGAGACATGCCAGAACACCTTGCTACCATTGTCCACCAGAACCGAATGCTATCATCGGTCGTGGAGGGTAACCAAGGAAGTGACAAAGTGAAATGGAGACTCAAGGGAAAACTACAAGGGTGTAATGGCACCTTGAGCCCCGCACTAGTGGGGAAGAACGACTCGTACGCCACACCATTCCTTGCCATGTGATTTTGACTGAAGTGGCGAGCCCACAGTGGGCGTTTCTCTGTAGTGTCAGGCCTAGAGAGTACTAGGTAGGTCTATCACCATTAATGGACCTACCCTAACGTAAATACCACATTCTATAACGGTATAGGTTCAGACCTGACCTGACATCCACCTCATTACGTTTATGAACTACTTAAATGCTAGGTTGAATAAGTTTAACCAAGGGTCGGGTGGATAGTGTTAACATGTGCGTTGAGCTAAACTTCGTGCGTAGTGTGTATATCGTATACTACATTAAAATATAGATCGTTATACTATGGAAAGGTGTTAGTGTATGGATATGTTATTTACCCTCGTGCGTGGACTCTAGACTGTGGCAATTATGTCTCCTAGTCCACTAGGGTCATAACTTTGTTGCTATAGATTTTTCTAACATGTTTTCTAACATAATTCATGACATTCAAATAGTATGGATCACGTCGGTATATGTAACCTTAATATTTTATGCGATGGACTTTATGCTATGGACCTTGATAGTCATGGTTCCCAATTCAACAATGAAATTAAATACATGACTTTAAGTACAGTAGTATGGTTCTCATAGTAAATTGGGTTATGAGTTAATCTAATGAAAAACACTATGATTTAATTTAATAGTGTCACGAGCAATTTTGTTAATTTATAGACTTTAGTTTTCTGGTCAATTTTTCTATTTTATTTTAGTGGAAATTTCGGGTATGATTTAATATGGGTGTATGGACCACATTATAAGAGAAAGTGCTTTTGGTTTTTAACCCTTTTAGTGTTACAAAGATAACAAATTCTTTCGACTCATAATGGTTTAGGAATTGTTTAGCATCATATTTCACTATGTAGCTCATGAGTGTTTATTGGACACCTCGGGGACTAAATTAAGATTTATTACCTTCTTACAATATCTTTATTTTCTTTTATACTCTAATTTTTTTATCACACCATAACTCCTTAAATTTACAGTAATAGTATTTTTAATAATTTTCTTTTATACTCTAATTTTTTATCACACCATAACTCCTTAAATTTAGAGTAATAGTATTTTTAATATTTTTATTACATAATATTGTATACAATAAACTTTAATTTTTCACTTTTAAAATTATTTAAAAAAATATTTTTTTTATATAATAAGGATTTGAGTTGACCCGTAGGCTACCATTATAACCCCAAATCTGAATGAGAATCTAACTTGAGACCTCCTTTACATATTTTCTTCTATTTATACGTCT